>CAMZMU010000035.1:76570035-76883800 GCA_947311845.1 Poa pratensis | reverse complement strand
TCCAACCTTGTATCTTTGACTTTGACTGATCACACACTCACCCCGGTCGGTCAGTCAAAGCAGGCTGGCCCGCAGCGCCTTGTTTGCTTCGCAAGAAAAGTAGCCGACTACAGTAGTAATTTAGCCTATCAGCTGGTCTATCGATGATCCATCTCAGCTATCTGGTCGATCGAGCTAGTCAGCTTAATTAGCTGGGCACGTACGTGGCTCAGTAGCAGCAGCTAAGTATGCTGGCAAACACTGCACGCGTGCATGAATCATGGCCGGCCTGTTTGTGGTTCGTGCAATCGGATAATTTAGTTGCAAAGCCCGTCATTGTAAATTCCAAATTAGACAATGCCATGTTCATGCATGCCTGCCGCCGCCTCATGAAAAAGGAAAAACAAAATATTTTCCTCGTGAAAAATATGTTCAACGAGGCCTTAGGTTACCTCGTTGGGTCTTGTATTGTGACCGCGTTGCATGCAAAATATTTTCTTTTGGTTTTACAATGAAATTTGGAGCGATAAACTCCTTAGCTATACGCCTATACAATGCGACACAAATCAAATGTTTTGCTAGCTTTCATCTTTTTTTCTCTCTCTCTCGAAAGAACTGATGGTATGCATAGTTCACAGAGACACCCCAGGAGAGGCATTTGCATTACGGTGATCCTTGGTCTGGTTGCTATTTGTGGGAGGCCAGAAAAAAAATTCAGATGTGATAATCATGTAATGTTTGACAATGCCTATGTCTGATACGTCATTATTTTTCCTCGATATTATACCGTCGTCTCCGAGTTTGACTTGGCAAAGATTGGCACGAACCAACGAATCCTAAAATACAGTGCATCATTTTGCCCAATCAACGTCTTTCTCTATCTATGTCAACATCATCCAAACTTTGAAAGAAGGCTTTGCATTTTTATTATAACTAAAGCGAAAAGTCACAAGAACATATAATTCTCTTGCATATTAAAATTTCAGTGTTCTTTGGAGATAGGGAAACGGAAGATGATTCTTCTAGGAAAGATCGGTGCAGAAGACAGCGGACGAGAAACCTCAGCAGCTGATGCAAAGTTGCAGCACTATAGATAGATAGAAAGATGCTTTTGTGATTACAGTTCTCCTCTTCAGTGCAAACAATTCTCGTTCCACGTCGGCTTCAGCAATTATGCTGCCACCACCTGGCCACTCGACCAGCAAATCACTATCATATCACAAGTGTTTAGACTTGGTCTAGTTTAATTCAAACAGAGGAGCAAAGAACAAGAAGATTGTCATTATAATTAATCAGGCCATCACATTCATGCTGCCCCTGTATCAACGCAAGCTGTCTAGCTTGCTTGTCGGGCGGCATTAACAAGACAGCGTCTGCTAATCGGCGACATCAGTGTCAAGCAAGTTTGCAGATGCCTCGCAGTTAAGGATCAAGAACAAGAGAGGGAACGAAATAAAATGAAAATCCCAAGAAACCATCCATTGACCCATATAGAAAGAAGATTGAAATTTGAGCAACAGGCTTGCTTAACAAGCAGCCACCCTCTTCTAGCAATCCATATTTACAGATGAAGAAAGCACTAGTAGTAGTAATTAACAACAGCCATTCATCACGAAACCTGATTAACAAGTTGCAATTGCTTGTACTCTACCTAGCTTAGCACTGCATTGCTTATTACTACTGCACCACTATTACCTAAAAACATCACAAAACTGAAGTCTAGTATAGAAGTAGTAGAGCAGGACCATAATCATATACAGTAATCTCTCTGTATCGTAGTAGTAATTCTTCTTTCTGTCCTATTGATGACGATGATTAAGCAGTAAGAAAAGGATGGTACTTTTTCAGTTGTGTGCCCATCCATCATTTCTTGCCTGCTAGTAGCTTTCTTCCTGAAAGGCTAATGGTGGAATCCACATCGAGAAGCACCCCCAAAGGCAATGGCGGCCACCGAAATGGTGGCCGCTTTGTCATTCCGTTCACTATGCAACTGGGCATGTGGATTGCACCTTGGCAATGGCTGGTGCTTTAGTAGTCGACAATGAGGTTGCCGAACGGTGCCCGGTGCGGGATGCCCTTGCGCCGCTTGGCCGCCGGAGGAGAAGGCGGCGGCGGGGTGGACGGCGTGAAGCTCTGGTTGGCGGCATTGCGCAGAGAAGACGAGGAGGATGCGCCTCTGATTCCGACGAGCCCTTGACGCGGCTGAGCCTGTTCGTCCGTGGCTTGCCGCCGTCGGAGGAGCAGCCGGCGATCTTGCACCCGAGGGAGCAGAAGCGGAAGTTGTCGAGGAGGCTGCGGGTGCAGACCTCGCAGAGGTTGGCGCTCCCGCCGCCGCCTCCGCCGCTGCCCTTGCCGGGCTGCTTCTGCTGGGGGCGCTCGTTGAGGAAGACGACGCGCGCACTGTTGATGACGTAGGTCTGCACCCCGGCGATGTCCATGAACCGCTGGATGTCCGAGACCCGGATGACGTCGTGGTAGGAAGAGCGGCGGATCTGGATGGTGTGGTGGCCGCGGTGCGCGTGGGCGAGGCAGAGCGAGCAGAGCGCCGCGGCGCCGGCGGCGCAGTCGAGGCAGAACATGTTGCACTCGCCGCTGCGGTGCGAGTCGACGTGCGTCTTGCATTGCGCGAAGAAGCGCGCGGACAGCAGCGGGCCCAGCCACCGCGGCCACTGCTGCTCCTCCCCGCGCGCCGCCGCCAGCTGCGTCTCGCCTCCTCTTCCTCGGCTCAGGGGCGCCGCCTCCTGCACACAGCAATAACGAACAGATAAGATTGGTCAGCTCAAGAAAACTTGTAACAGCATTCAAGCATGGATGGATTGGCCTCAAGAAACCGATCTACTAAGGAACAATCAACAGCGAAGAATCAATCGAAAGAGGGAAATAAAACCAAGAACAGACGCGCACTGATTTCTTGGTGGGGAAGACTAGGATTGGTCCAAATTCGAACGCAATGCTGGCTGGACCAGGGAAACAAAACTGAAACGCCATTTATTACGGTTCAGAAGAAGAGCCAGTAAAGAGGGCAGGGAAACAAAATCAACGCTTTGACCGCCAATTGCTCACGGGATTGGTATGAACCGACCCCAACAGCAACAGCAATCTCCGCGCCCACCACAACAGTAACGGAACCGGCTCCTTTGATTCCTTCTCCCCGGAGACAGACGGGACAGGAGGAGCACCGAGCAGACGAAAAGAAGAAACGAACAGACCAGGCAAGAAACGAAACTACAAAGAAAGCAAGAGAGGAATGGCAAGAGAGGAATTACCATGATCCTCCTGTTCTTGAGGCGGAGCTCCTTGAAGGGGGACTCGTGGTCGATCGCCATGAATGTCCGCGCAGCACAAGAAGAAGAAGGGGTTTGCTCTTTGCTGCTGCTGGGGCCTCGCCTCGGGGGAATCGAAGAAGAGCAGAGCAGAGCAGGGCGGTTGGTGTGCGCGGAAGTGGAGCGGCGGAAGAAGCGATTTATGGATGGACGAAGAAGAAGAAGAAGAAGAAGAAGAAGAAGAAGAAGAAGAAGGGGTTTAGAAAGGAACGAATGGGAATGGGAGGGGTCGAGTGCGCGTGTCTCGTTCTTATCGTCACCAAGTCAGTCGTCCACCGTCTACTTCTTCTAATTTCAAAAAAAAAAAAGTCGTCTACTTCTTCTTCTCCCCTCCCGAATCCTCTTCTTTCGGCAGCTGCTAACTCCTCCTAATTACAGATAAATTAACTTAATCAAATTGTTTCGAGTACTGCCATTGATTACTTTCAGAACTTAATTAGAAACAGCTTTTAGCGGCTGCGTTATTTGCAAAGTGGCTGCCTTTCAGTTAATACGAATACAAAAAACTGTCCCTCGCTTTCCCTCTTATCTCTCTCTTGCTTTGATTGAACTAGTACAAGGAGTGGAGCTGATAGTGCCTAATTAATCCTCCTCTGCCGTGATCTCAGGTGTGATTAGTTATTAAAGAGACGAAACGCATGGTGCACCCGGCGCAGTGCACCCAGACGGGGCGGCTTCGTTCGTTTTGAATTGGGCACGTGTTCGTCCTTAATTGCGAGTGCCTTGGACATCTCACCCTGCTCGATCTGATTGAGCCGCACACTTGCACTGTGTGCTGTGGTCCTACTAGGTCCATAGCGCATTTCTCTTCTTGGCCACGCTTTGTCCGTGGTTTCGAATATTACGTATCGGCCATTCTGGACTAATTTAGGTGGCTATATGCTGCTGGTACAAATGCAAATTTAGTTATGACCAGTACTCATTCGTATGATTGTCCTGAGTTCCGTAGAAATGTGTATGACGTTAGTATTGTTTCGACCGAAGGTAGTGGTATTTTTCTACAGCGGGTGGCACTCTGTTAACATTGTGTGCACAATTCACATATTTTAGTCTACACATAAATTAGCTTTGAATTGCTTAATGGAGAGATAGATTCAGTTTGAAAGAAGGTAAATTCTTCTTGATCAAGCATCCAAGAAGGTAAATGCTTCTTAATAAGCATCCACATGTTAATTAGTGTTCTCGCAAAGTTATCTTTATTATGGGATGGTAATTTAAGAAGTACTCTCTCTATAACGCAAAATATACTTTTCCAATTGTCATGTAGCATATAGAACAATTTCAATCCCCTCCTCCGATACAAAGGAAATTTATAGGATTTTTACGGGGTTCACATCCTTGAAAATTTTTGTACCTTAGTTGTTTTATTCATAGGATTGTAATACTTAGAAAAAATTGCCTGAAAAAAATCGTTTCCTAAAAATGGAATCCATTACGCTCTATTTTGGAACAACATTCCAGCCACTAGCCCACTACAGTCTCATGTTAGAACTTTTATGTTTTTCGTATAGCACGAAACTTTTTTATCCAAACTCAAGTTATTTTCCAATTCTGTAGTAGTGGGAATTCAAGAGAGCATGTCAATCCATTTGAGAATCTTGTGAATAAAAAGCCCTACAAGAGGCCGTGTGACTCATTTTTCTCGAGAAAATGTGGTATATAGAAAATAAATCATGCATTCCGTTGTTGTTTAAGGGATAATGTAGGCATTCTGCAATTTCATTATTTAGAAGGAAGAGAGATCTGGACTTGATCCATCTTGACTCAAATTGGATCAACAACCCAGTTGAGGATTTTTCGCTAGAAAAATAAAGAAAGCTTTAGGAATCACACATTTTAGTTCTTTAGCAAACAAAACCATGTGTAAGTTTTTTGAACCTTGAAAAAATCATGTATGTTGTCACTAAGTTAAAAAAATCTCATGCGGAAATTAATCAAATAAGAGGACCATTTTTTGAATATGAGAGAATGTGGATACTACAATTTCCGTTCCAAACCTCACGTTTGTTAATCTGAATTTGCAGGTAAATTTAAGATGGATGTCCCAATGTGACACTGTTTTTTCCCTTATAAATGGGGAACATAGCCCCGGTGTGACGCCTGATTGACCTACGTTAAAACAATATCCTTCAAGAATGGTCCACAACTCAGTTATTTAAAAAAGAATGTATGGGTTCTAAAAAACTCCCTTAACAATAATATGCATTTTATACTAGTATTTTGTTCCACACTACTCTAGATTTTTGGCTCACGATGGTAATTATCTTTTCGATAAGCAACGACAAGCAGCTAAGAGATCTATCCCTTTTTCTACTATTTTTAACTCCGCATGGATTGTGTGTTTGTAACTTTACATTCTTGAGTAGTAAAAAAGTGAGTATTTACAGGTGGAAAAGCCCAAACAAGAACTTTACGAATGTCCCGCCGCCACAGCCGCGGTGCCGCCGGAAAAGTGATTCTGCCTAGCAGCTGTATATTGTGGTGCATACTCCAGTAGTGCAGCATTTTTTACAAGTTCAGCCTCTCTCACTCACCTTATCTTTCACTAAACCGTGTTATTTCCTCGTGTTCGTGTAGACTGTCTGATAAAATAAGATAAACTTTTGCTAGCCGCCAACTGTTCTCTATGCTAATTCTTGTTTGTTCCTCCATTTGTTTGGTGGTGCTGATGCTTAGGTTGGATCGGTTGCACCATCGGTTTTGCCACCTTCCATCTCTTATTGCTCAACTCCAGACCTTTAGTTCCTACCACCACCAATAATGCTACTCTATAAATGCAACTACTAAAATAACACATACATATAGCTTTACCTAGAAAAATTGAAAAAATAAAACGACAGCTTTACAAACCCCTCTCTCCCCGTTTCATTTGAATCTGCTGAATTCGTGTGAGACTCTCTGGCTGTTCCCAGCTCGAACGGCGTAGCAGGAACTAAAGAAATGGAAACAGGCCAGTGATGAGCAGAAAGTTTGGGTTTTGAAAAGATTCTGCCGCCACTCAATCAATCATGGTAGTATCATCAT
Source organism: Poa pratensis (assembly GCA_947311845.1). Taxonomy (NCBI): domain Eukaryota; kingdom Viridiplantae; phylum Streptophyta; class Magnoliopsida; order Poales; family Poaceae; genus Poa; species Poa pratensis. The sequence continues at coordinate 76,877,474 of CAMZMU010000035.1, read as the reverse complement.
CATCATACATCAAAGGGGCCTTTGCCTGTTTCTTTATTCACATGGCGCTGCATTTGATTCTTTCTCCTGCCGCTTGTGTTTTGTTTAAAGCAGGCAGGGAGCAGAGGAGGCAGTGGAGCCGTTAGTTAACCTTAATGACACTCCTCATCAGATGTCCGTATTATATTTGTAGGGTTCCCCAGGAATGCAGGGCCTGGGCACATGCTGTGTTTGGCTCCCAAGAAAACCTATGCGCGGCCAAATCAAGCGTGACTCTTCTAATTGTGGTACTACTGTACTAGTAATCTTGTGATCTGCAACTGCAAAATATTGTATAATGATCTTAATGCAAGTCGGACAACAACATGGTATAATGCTTACATACATTTTGATTTCCTTGTGCTGCGAAAAAAGTTTCTGGGTGGATGGATTCAGAGAATGCTATCTGAAAATGACCTGAAGAGAAATGCGCGAGACCTTTCTCCGAGGGAAAGGAAAGAAAAGGAAAGGAGAGGAGATGAATGGGCGGCGGGCACGCGCTTGACGGAGAGATGCAGTTAACGACATTGCCGTCGCCATTGCCGACCGCGGATGTGAATTGCCACGAGATGAATGGCCCATCGGCACCCGTACGTGCGTGCAGGCTTCGGCAATCTGGGTCTCCTCTGGTTCGTATCGACGCGGACCTCGCCTCGATCGATTCACACCGGCGAAAAACCATCATATCTCTCCTGTCACTGCTCAAGCTCTGAAGTGTCAGCAGATGAATGAATTGCCGGTTCAGAGCCAAGCAATTTCGGCGAAGAAGCTCGTCGCAGCAAATCATTTGTGTCTTGTCTCTCCGATCCCCACAGAAGCAACCAGCAGGCAGCCGTACGTAGTGTGATCACGAGTAGGAGGAGCACTCTGGAAGAAAAAGATTACAGATTTTTAATTTTTAATCGTCCAAACTTATGGTTGGTTACGGCGGCTAGCAAAAATAAAATAAAAATCGAGAATGATGTGGTACGTAGCAATTGGAATCCGTGAAAGCAACGGGAAACAATTCTTCAAAGAGAAATATCGACGCAAAAGATGAAGGCGACAGCCTTCAGCGGTTCAGCCCACCCATGGCGCTGGGCGCTGGCGGCCTGCCGGTTGCCGTGTGTTTCTGGGCGATCTTATTCAATTCCGAAATTAAGTAAGTTGATTAAGCACCTGTAGTATTCGGCAGCTTTTCTTTGGATCAAGAGGTGGATTGGATAGCATCGTTCTTGTTTATCGGTGAGCGCAACCTGCAACCACCAATAATTGGTCCTCGATCGAGCGGTGTGTGTATGTATTCTTATTGTTTCTCGACGAAACAGCCGGAAAACCTGCTTCTCTTATTCAAGAACTTGAAGGGTAGGATTTGGAGTAGTTGTAGTTTTTTTTTTTTTACGAAAAGGCAGTCTGGCCTGCTTTTCTATTATATTAGAAGGGGAGTACAAGATGTACAAAGCGAAATTTAAACAACAGGAAAGCTAGGAAAAAAAGACAGAGCTCCTAGTAGCTACGGCTGCTGACGATGAATTCAGTCAGGTTCTCTGGGTCTGTTCAGCAGGTCACTGGCCTGGGATTTTCCGGCGTTTCGCCAAGCGTCAGCTTCTTCAATTATGCTCGCATGAATTCGACTCAAGGGGGCAGCAGTGTTCTGGAAGATACGAGCGTTCCGCTCCTTCCAAGTCATCCACCAAGTAAGTTGCACGAGAGCAATCCAAGACTTTCTTCTCGATACTGGTAGGAGTTGGCGTGTTGAGGATATCCAGGCTTGCAGCGAATCGGTGTTTGTGGTAGGCGCCAGATATGCTGGGAGCCCAGCAGTTGCAAGCACACGATCCCAGATTCTGATTACAACTGGGCAACTGGCTAAGAGGTGCAGCGCAGTTTCAGGTTCGCTAAGACAGAGGACACAGGCAGCATTATGGGGCCATCCCTTCTTTGCAAGACAGTCGGCGGTGTGGCACTTTCCTAAGATTGAAAGCCAGGAAAAAAATACGGCACTTGAGAGGAGTATCAGAAGCCCAAATGATGTCTCTGAATTGGAACCTCTGCGATCCCTCAAACTGAATTGCATATGTTGATGCCGCCGAGTAGTTGCCGTCAGATGTGAACTTCCAAGTCACAGTATCAGGTGTTCCAGCCTGGAGGTTGATGTTGGCGATCTTGTCACATAGCCAAAGGAGCTGGTTGATGGCATCAAGTGGCAACTCACGTTTGAGGTGCCGGATCCACTTATTATCTTGAATTGCTTGGTCTACTGTCAGGTTGCGCTTGGTGCACTGCTTGAACAAGGCTGGAGCAGAGGAGGCAAGGCTGGCACCCTCCAGCCAAGGATCATGCCAAAAGCTGATCTTCCGTCCATCACCAAGATTGAAACGAACAGCAGCGTTGAATAGAGCTCTAGCTGACTTATCGGTGGCAAATGGTAGGTGTTGCCAAGGTTTGTCAGTTTCAGTCCACCATTGCCAAAGCCATCTCACTCTGAGAGCGTTGCCTCTGGCCTGCAAGTTGGGAATGCCAAGGCCTCCAAAGTCCATTGGTCTGCATATGAAGTCCCAACGAACCAAACAACTGCCCCCTTTTGCAATTTCATCATTGTTCCAAAGGAAACCGCGTCTCAGTTTGTCTATTGCCTTTAGCAGCCAGACAGGGGGGTCGATCACCATGAACTGAAAGACTGTCATGGCTGACAAGACATGCTTAACCAACAGCAATCTGGCATCAAGGGAGAAATTTCCTTTATTCCACCCCTTCACCTTGCTTCCCAATTTGTCCAAGGCAGGTTGGAGGTCACCTTTGCACAGTCTGCGGTCAGAGAGAGGCATGCCCAAGTAGGTGCAGGGGAAGGCTTGTATAGGGCATTGGAAGACAGTTGCTAAATCATGAATGTCCAAGGACTCGCAGTGGATTGGGATGATTGCACTTTTGCTGAAATTAGTGTATAGGCCCGATGCTTCTCCAAAGCAATGCAACAGCAGCTTAACCGAATTTAGTTCGGTCATGTCAGACTCGGTGAAGATGACAACATCGTCTGCGTACATTGAGATCCTGCGGCTCGGGAGGAGGTTTCTGTTCCTTTTTAGGGCACCCATCTGGTCAGCGAAGGCGAATAGAGCAGCAAGGACATCAGAAGCAATTGTGAATAGTAGTGGCGACAGGGGGTCTCCCTGGCGAAGGCCTCTCCTGTGCCTGATGATGTCAGTAAGCTCTCCGTTAACTAGGATTTTTGTGTTGGCCGTCAGCAGCAAACAGGCCAGCCAATTGCGCCATCTCCTCCCAAAACCTTTTGCCTCCAAAAGGAACTCCCATGAGATGGAATCAAAAGCTTTCTGCAGATCCAGTTTGAGAAGCAGTGCTGGCGTTTTGGTCTGACGAAAAAGCCTCGCCTGTGCCCTTACGAACACAAAATTATCATGGATTGCTCGCTTTTTTATGAATGCACTCTAACTGGCGAACAGTAGTTGTAGTTTGGAACAAGCTAGCTAGGTCTTTGAATTCTTACACTAACTGGCGATTAAAGTAGTACTCCTGATTACAGGTAGTCATACTGTTGGTGATCTATACGCATCAGTACTAGTAATCGAGTATTATCATACTAGGCGTATACTGGGTACACAACCTTGCCGTGAGGTCAGGGGCTGTGGTTATACGACACGCATATTTTACTAGAGGTCCCTGTCTTCTGACTTCTGCGAACGACGGCCTAGACAACGGTTGCAGCAGTTGCCTCTCGTTTCTGAATTCCTTCATCTTTTACTACAAGTTCAGGTAGCAGACCGATGGTGAGTTAGCAGTAATGTGATCGATCGATGGGAGACTGGGACTAGATAGATAGAGCACATTCCTGTCAAAGTCGAAGATAGGATGAAGATGAAGATGAAGATGAAAAGAAAGGCAGGGAATCTTCCCTGGCCGTTGGTTGGCTTGTCGATGCTATATTCATATGCTATTCTATATCCTTCATAGATAATTAGTCGGAGCAGCCTAATCAATTAGCTTCCTCTGGGATTAAAAAAAATAGTCGACCGTAGACATAGCTTAGCTTCCTCTGGAATAAACGATGATAAGTTAATCAAAGCAACATGAGCTAAGCTGGGCCTGGCGAATGGGCGCCTGCTTTTGTGGATGATAAACCAAACCAAACCGGCCGGGCATGCATGCATAAACCAAACCAAACCAGCAGGAGATCGAGTAGTATTCTTGTGTGCGATGGGACAAGGTGCTGTTCGGCGAATCGGAATTCGGACAATGCCTGTCTCAAAGAGATCGATCGAGGGCTATGACAGGAACACAAGGGGGAATGAGAACCTCTTCCATTTTCCATGGTTAGGGCTCATCCCTACACTACACCCGTCTTCATCGTCAATTATAGGAGGGGGCATATATGTAACTGAATAAACCTGCACGCGGCCGTTGTGTAAGCTAGCTAGGATTAGGTAGCAACTGTACTGTACTTCGGCATCGGCATCGACCGATCGATCGGTTGCAGCTTCGATTGCTTGATTACCATTCGCGGCACTGCAGATAGCAATGGTGAAACTGGTATATATATGATGAAAGGTTAAGTTCTCCCTCTCCTCCAAGATCCTGTGTCGAACACTGGTCATATCCCTGAGTTGCAGATTCAGAGGAAAGGACTCATTTACAGCCTTCCACACGGCACGACCAAAGGGGCATAACAAGAAGACGTTAATAGGTAACTCGACGATCACCTTTGCTAGATCATCTCCTCCATATCTGCTAATAGGTAACTCGAAGATCACCTTTGCTAGATCATTATGAAATAAGGATGCCACATAGACCAACCGGTAGTCGAAGCATTGAGAGCGAACGCGTACCCCTCGCGTCGTCTCCTCCAGGCGACGGGAGGGGCGAACCCTAGCCCGCCGCCGCCAGCCCCTCCCCACCCCGCCTCCCTCCCTCGCCGTCCCCGGAGGCGGCCGCCGGCAAAGGCCGTGCGCCGCCCGTGAAGGGGCGGCGGGGATCTACCATCTGCGGTCCTGTGTCACCCGCTTGGAGGAAGCCGCTGCACCGACCCCGTCATCTGGCCCGTCCTCGTGCGTCGCCGGCGGCGCCCTCCCTCCGCCCCCGTCCGTCCCGTTCCGGCGGCCGGCTCCGCCCCGTTCCGGCCGGCTCGGCCACGTTCCTTCCGGGCCCGATCTGGGCCCCGGATGGGCCGGCGCGGGCCGCTGCCCCGCTGCTCCCTGGCTGGCAGCTCGTCCGCCTCCCTGGGCGCCCCGCGCCGGCGCTGCTGGCGTGCGCTGTTGGGTGCTGGCGCCCGCTCTCGGCCCTCACCGGCCGACGAGGAAGGCTCGGAGCGCGGAAGCTGCCCGCGGTGGCCCCTGGCGCTCTCCTTTGGCGTCGTCGGTTGCGGGCTTCCGGCTCACGGCTCAGGTTTGGCACGGTGGCGCGTCTTGATGCCAGCTCCGGGAAACCCACGCTCATGGTTTGTGCCTGAGCAGACCACGGCGGCGCCTCCGGGCATTGCTAACCTTGTTGAAGGCGTGGTGTAGGAGCTGTTGCATTGCTCGCAACCCCGATGCGCATGTGAGGTCCGAGTGAAAGCTCTACGATGACCACGCCCGTGGGTGTGGCTCCCTTCTTGAAGGCGTTGCAAGGATCCCTGCTCTTTGCCATTGAACCTGAATTGGCGTGATGAGCTTGCTGTCCTTGGGGGTGTATCCGGCGGCGAGGCTTTTGGCCTCGCAGTGCTGCCATTTGGTGCTCTTGGCGTGCTTGTTGGCTGTGCAAGCTTGGCAAATATCCGATGGGGATGGTTGCGGCATTGCCGCGAGCTTCGTGTTGTTGGTACGGTCTCGGTTGATCGGCCCCCTTCGGCGGCGAGGTCACCTCCCCACGTGGCGCTGGTGCTAGGCCAGAGTGCTTGGGGCTGCCCTTTGGCTGAGGTCGGGGTCAAGGTTCTTGGCGCTGGTGCTAGGCTAGCCTCACTCGTTGATCCCCGTTCGCTCCTGGTTCGCCAGCTTGTGGGGTAGTCGCCATGCAAGCAAGTGGTGGTGCTGCAATCTGCAATGTCTCGGGACCGTGATGCCCTTCGACGGCATCGGACGCACTCCTCAAAGCACTGTCCTGCCCGTCGTCCTGGTGGTGGTCGTCATGCGAGCACGCCTGATAGTGCTTCTCAAGTGCACCTGTACCCCTCTCCCGCCCCCTTTGTGTGTGTGTTGGTGTGCGTTGTCTTTTGTTTTGTCTTCTCTTCGTTCCTCCCTGTAAAATTCTGGTTCGCTTGAACCCATTAAACAGAAAATGAATACAATTCAGGTGGAGGGTCTTCTCCCTCCCCCGGTGACCATTCGAAAAAAAAAGGATGCCACCACATCGCCGTTCCATGCACTCTGCATTTCATTCATCAACAAACTGACCTTTGCATTGTGTCAACTGGGGTTAAGGGCCTAAAAGTTCCAGGCGGGAAGCCAAGCATTCAATTGTCACTCAAACTATTGACCCGATTCCCATTGCCAATGCCCCCACCGAACACCTTTCATTAACACCTCCCGACCAAACAAAATCGATCTCCATGTACAAGATGACCCTCTTAGTTTAGTGTCGGTCATAAAATCACCATCTCTGACAGCTCTGAGCGGCTCGGGCGAACCCTAGCCCGTCGTCGCCGCTGCACCCCTCGTCCGCTCTCCCCTGGCCGCCGCTGCCGGATGATGCTGTGGGCTAAGCCCAGGCAGCGGACGGCGGCGGCGCGGCTATCGTTCTCCGCGGCGGCCCCTTCACACGGTTGGTGTGGCCTCCATGGCGACGCGGCGCGGCTTTGGTAGCCCGCCACGGCGCAGTTCCGGCGTGCGTCGCGTGCGGCTACCGGCGTGGTGGCGAGCTGGCCTCCCGACCGCTTGCCCGGCTTGGTGTGGTGGGGTGGCGGCCCACCCTCCAACCTGGTCGTGGATCTCCACGGCTGCGGTCGGAGCTTCTGCTCCTTGGTCTGTTGCTGCGCAGTCATGGTGGTCACTGGATCTCGGCGGTCGGACCTGGTGTGGGGGTCTCCTCCGTTCGCTCCCTCCCAAAAATCCAAAATTTCGGCCGCCCAAGATGCTCCAGATTGGTCGTCGCTCTTGGCCTCGGACCTGTGGGCTCGTGAACCAGGCCTCTTCGCCTTCGACGGTGGTTCCGGGCAAATGCTCAGCGGCAACGACGCCTCCGGCATCGTTTCTTCCTTCTTGAAGGAGTCGCGATGGAACACCAAACTGCGATTCATCTGGTGCATTGGTAAGTGAGGTTGCAGGTCTGCCGTGGTGGCGTGTTCTAGCACGGTGGTGCTCCACGACTTCATCCTCGATGAACCCCCGTCAATGCCTTGGTCTACCTTTGCCTTGCCGTTCTTTGGAGTATCCGGCGGCGAGGCGCTTGGCCTCGCAGTGCTGCCATGTGGTGCTTTGTTCCCTGTGGTGTTGTTCTTCCTCATGTGTTTCTCTTCAGCTAGCAAGCGCGTGATCTTGGTCGTGCTGTTGTCCTTGCTCAAGACCTTCCCATGGCCGCCGTTGTGTTGTGGTGAGCTTCGGGCTCTTGGTGTCGTCTCGGCTCATCTTTGCTCAATGACGACGCAATGATGCCTCCCCAACCCGCTAATCGTCTCGTCCTCTCCTGGTGAAACTCCCAGTCAAGGCTCGTGCTAGGTGCTAGGCTCGACACTCGTTGGTTGTGGATGCTCTTGAGTTGTGCTGTGAGATTCGATACGCACGCCGGTGCGGTGCGCTAGGTTTTTTTGCTGAATATTGGTATTGTGATCTCTCGACAACACCCCTCATCTACTTGTGCCACATGGTGGCTCTTGCCGTCCCCTTTCCTCATCGTGTGTGTGAGTTTTTTATTTTATCTCTCCTTTGTGTGCGAGTTTTTTCTTTTATCTCCCCTTTGTAATCCCCGTGTTCTCTGATTCATTTGAACCTATCATGTAGAGGCTGCAAAGTCTCAAGGCAACTTTGAAATATATTCAGGTGGGGAGTAATCCCCCGGTGACCTTCAAAAAAAAATCACCATCTGGCAAGTATCATCCCTAGCCCTCGAGCACAAAGCGACGTAGGTTTTAATGGGGGCTCACAGATGATGGTGCACCAGGCTTAAAAAGGTAGCCCAAAATGGCTAAAAAAACGGTCCAGGCTGGCCCGTTTAACTGGCGTGCCAGGCTTGGCGGAGGAGCTAGACAGGCACGCACTAGTAGAAAACTGCCTTTTTGTGGATCAGTTTTTGTGACGCACGAAATAGCCGTGCGCCACAGAAATTATTTATGTGGCGCACTGTTTTGCGTGCGCTACAGAAATTCGGAATTCTGTAGCGCACGAAAACCAAAGGCGCCACATAAATATGGCTTTCTGTGGTGCACCCCGTGCGCCACAGAAAGCAACATTTCTGTGGCGCACCCAGTCCCGTGCGCCACAGAAATTCTGCTTTCTGTGGCGCACCCAGTCCCGTGCGCCACAAAAATCACATATCTGTGGCGCACCGAGTCCCGTGCGTCACAGAAATCAGCCTTTCTGCGGCGCACCGGTCCCGTGTGCAACAGAAATCCCCCTCTTCTCTCCACCTTATCCTTTTGTCTTCTTTTTAAATTGGATCTCATCCCCGTGCTGGTCAAACGAAACCACCCAGTCCACACACATATCCACCCACCAAACTCCGGCCTCCTCCTCTCCCCCATCTCCACCTGCGCTCCCCGCCTCCGCCGCCTCTCCCCGCCGCCGCCCATGGTCGTCGTCGGCCCCCGCCCCGCCCCACCACCCTCCTCCCCTCCCTCTCCATCAGCGTCCTGCCGCCCCCGCCCCCGTGTCCAGCGCCGGCCACGGCCGCCATAGCCAGGTCAGCTCCCTCTCCCCCGATGCGCCCGACACCGCGCCACCAACAATAGCAGCAGGCAAGGCCCGTAGGCGGCGGGGTGTGCCTCGAGTTGTGGCACACCTGCGCGGGGCCCTGAGGCGGCTGGGGCCTGCGTGGTTGCGCCCTCTGCTGATGGCGCGGTTCTTCACGACCTGCGAGGCGCACCCGCACACGACGCCCGCTTCTGCTCGCTTGGCTGCAAGGTCGCCGTCGGCTTCTCCTGCCATGACGAGGGATACGAGGGATACGCCGACGAGACGTCCCGGCCTCCACGCTCGCCTCCCTCCTCCATCCTGGCCTCCACGCTCGCCTCCCTCGCACAGCCTCGAGACCGCCGGCGGCGGCCACGGCGGCCGCGGGGCGTCGAGCAAGGTCTCCACGGTGGCGACGTACAACGCATACGTCATCTTTTGTATTTTTTTAAACCACGAAAAGGCTTTTTGTGGCGCATGGTGCTAGTGCGCCACTGAATCTTCGCTTCCTATTTTTGTGGCGCATGTGCTTAGTGCGCCACAAAATAAAAATTTAGTGGCGACGATTCTGTGGCGCACGGTGCGTGCGCCACAAAATCTAAAATCTGTGCGCCACAGATAGCCTTTTCTGTACTAGTGACGGCTCGTTCATGAAAGGAAAAAGTATACCCCTAAAAAAAATGAAAGGAAAAAGTATATAGATTTCACCCTGATATCTCACCCTCGGGAGATAATTCACCCCAATCTACAAAACTGGATAATTTCAACCCTGAAATGTACCAAACCGTATAAATCAGACTCTGGCCTGGTTTTGATCGTTTTGAGCAGTTTTGAGGGGTGACACGACGATGACATGGCGCTGACGTGGTGTCGACCGTCAATTAAGTGGCCCCCACTTGTCAGTTCTTTTATTTCTTTGAGGGAGAGCCTTCACGTCGATGTAGCATCGTTGGTGGCGCCGAAGAACGGTGTCCGACCATGGAGGAGCTTGTACAGGAACACGCCGTAGGCCGCCAGTCCACAGCGCCGCCGGGAAACTGATTCCTAGAGTAGAGAGAGTGCCGCCAGGCCACCGCCACGCGCCGCCTCGACGAAGAGCATCGCCACGAAGCCTACCATGGCGAGCCGCCCATTGATGCGCTCCGGCGCCGGGCCGCTGAAGGCGAGTGCGTCCCTGATAACCCCCAAGAGCAGGGGACCACTGTAACACCTCTCAATGTGAAAGTAGGGTATCGGGAGTAAGAAGGAAAGTTATCTATTCCCTACAACTAAAGTGTCACAAGTTTAAAGTGATTATGCACTAAACAAGTTTAAAGAACAAGATGGTTGATTTAATGAATGGAAGTTTAATGTAACAAAACAAGAATGTAAAAGTGTCCCAATCCTCTTCAATGCAAGAGGACAAGACCACATCTCTCTCATCTATCTACACTTGGTGGTGTCAATCACCTCATGACATGGATAAACAAGGCATTATGCATAAATCAAACCATCACATGCATCATAGAATATCTCCAAAGTATGACAAGTCATAAAAGATCCAACACAACGGTAAATGCATAACAAATATCATCTCATACCACAATATCCACCATAGGAATTACATAGATAGATCCATACTTATGCAAGGCACATCATATGGACTTCAACAATGATCATACATAGAGAGATTAGATCAAGTTACCACCACAAACCCAAAGTCCAGGGGTGGACTACTCCCCCTTCATCATGAGATGGTGGGAGATGTTGGAGAAGATGGAGACCACCCCGGCAGCGCCCCGCCGGAGTTTTCCCCCTAATCTGCACTCCAGGTCTTCTGTTTCGTGGTTTTGTGTTTCTGCGGCGCTCCCTTCCGAAAGCCGTCGGGGGACTATTTTTATAGTCTTTTTAGGTCAAGACGAGGCTCAGGGAAAAAGATCGACGGCATCGGAGGCTCGAGGCCCAGATAGGGGTCCCACGCGGCCAAGGAATCTGGCCACGTGGGCCCACCTATCTTGGCCCTCGGGTCTCCGTTTTTCGCTTCCTTCGCTCCTACGCTTCGTTCCTTCCAAAAATGATGCTCGTAAATTTAGGTCATTTGGACGTCGTTTGGGTCCCTGAAACATCAAAATATAGAAAATAGGGTTTTCTGCCAGTGCAGGGTTAATTCCAGAAAAATAGGGAAACTATGAAATATTCCCAAAATCAATATAAAACAATGATATAACCCTTATATGATGCAAATATGATTGAAATATAAGTAATATAATGCAAAGTTCATGTATGCATTTTACATGCATTCAACCTATACTCGTCCTCGAGTATGAAGGTGATAAAACTAACATGGACTTTGCTTTTTAATACTATCAATGGATATCAAAGATGATTACTATTGCTACATAGAGTCAAATGATTCATTCTTCAAAGGATAGCAATATACAAGATAGATTATGAAGTGATATCAAATATTCAATGTAAGGATGTTCAATGATAATTCACAAAGTGTAACATAGAAGAAAGTACTATGGACCAAATGTATGCATAATGAAAAGTAAAAACATCCTATAATGGTCATAGAGTATTCTTGTAAATCTGAATATAAAAGGTGGACACTTTGGAAAGATATATAAATAAGTAGAGGTAAAACATGAATAAGTTTCATCTAGCTTCCAAATGCTTCTACTTAAGTTAATGTTTGCAATGTGGTATTCATTGGTGTGGAGCTCTCATTACCCCTATCATAGCATCTTGAATGGTTAAAGTTTAAAGTGAAAGCAAATATGAGTAGTGTGCTTGACAAAGTATGGGTTGAATGCCTCATGCCCCGTGAATACGAGTACCTACACCACGGTGTTACTCAACTCGGGCCACAAAGCAAGTTCAAGTTAAAGTCATTGTAAGTAATATAATAGCGTCATCAAGAGCGTCAACTGGGGTACCTCTTGCCTCAGGACATGGAACAAGCCCATGTCAAAATGACAAGACACAAACAAAATGAACAATCTCACACTTTTTATTTACTATTTGTATAGCTTTTTATTGTGGTGCATCACTGAATGTTCACTATGCATGTAAGTAAATTTCCACCATGAATGATGCATGGCTTAGGTTAGCGGCCCAGGCGTCTCTCTAGCCATTTATACAAACTCCTCAAACTTACTAAGTTTCCGCATTTATTTGGCACCATGATAAGCATCCATAAACAAAAGTACATGATATCAACTAAATATAATTAAGAGCACGTTGAAAGCTTGCCATGTGACAGCACATATGAGCTAACTCCCAACCAAGACTCTTGTCAAGCTCACAACTTCATAATTTTAATCACAATGGTTCATGTTTATTAAGTGCAATAAAAGTAAAGTGTGCATCAAGTTCGTGAGAGCTTTTTAACCAACTTTTCCCATAACAATCAATAACATAAGCATTTTAATTCGAAGTATAGATAATACAATAAACATGATAAACATACTCGGAATAGCATAAAGCTAATAGGTAGATATGGTGGACTCACTGGAAAAACTTTGGTTGAAGGTGTTGGAAAACAAGTTTTTACTTGTTGGAATTTTTGGGCTAGCAAGAGGGAGAAAGTTGACCGTCTAAATGCATGCATAAGTGTCCATAGAACTAATCAATCCATGTTAAACAAAGTAAAGTAACATTCAGCATCAAAACATGAATAAAAGATAGCTCTTGATAAAACACTTGCAAATTAATACTCATTAAAAAGCACATGAATCATGCAACTATATGTATCTTTTTGAATCAACTCAAACATCCCTTTCCCAATCTTTTTAATAGCATCCAACTTAATTCAACCCAAATTTCCAGTAGCTCTCTCATATAAATGATAGTGGTGGTCTCAAGACAAAAAAAACCGAAAAAAAGCAAATAAAAGACGCTCCAAGTTTATGCGATAAAGTGCATTGATCGAAAAACAGAAGTTAGACGTGTGCAAACCGAGAGTGTGTTGGTAATGGGGTTGTCTTCACATCCCCAAGCTTATGGTCTTCACCATCCTTGGATAGCTCTTGGTGCATCTCCTCTAATCCTGTGAAAAAACTTCAAAACACCGTTTCTCCCATTTCTTTTCTGTGGGGTGACATTAGTAGTGATAGACAAATGAATTGCTTGCTGCATAAAATCCTTAAACAAAAATTCATATGAATGTCCAGAAAGTGTATAATGTTGTATGCCTACTTATAAACTCAATTGGATAAAAAAGATTCAAGTTAAAAGTTCAAAGAATGCATCAAACAAAATGGGACAGAATCTGTCCAGAAAAACAGCAGCAGCAAAACGCATTTTTCTACCCTACTTAAATATGTCAAAAAATCTGAAAAAATTCATACTTACAGAGGATGAAAAGTTGCAACTACAGTTCAAATATCAGCTCATTCGGAGTTACAGAATAGGAATGAAAAATCATACCGTGCACAGATTCGTGCTGGAATAAAATCTCCGAATGCAAAAAGCAACTTTTTCAAGCCAAAATAGGTAAAACTTGGCACTTTATTAAAAATTCCAGAAACAAAACTAAAAACTAAGCTCTTGTTACAGCAAGAGGACACAAAGAAAATCAAAAATAAAAACAACCGGGTGCCTCCCGTAAAGCGCTTTCTTTATAGCCATGTATCTAGGCTTCTTACTTGATATCAAGATGGTTGGAGTGAGGTGGCTTGGCATCCCCAAGCTTGAATTCTTGTCCTTATTTGATATATGTTGGGTGAGTCTAGGGGTAACATCCCAAGCTTGAGTGTTTGTCTCTCTTGATCTTTGTTCATCACCTCAGCTCTTCCACTTGAAAATTCTGTTTACACAAAACTCAACATAAAACTTGATTAGAGGGGTTACACTACACCAGGACAGAGCTTTGGTAACACAGACTTGTGTTACTATAGGTCCAAAAAGGTGTTACTGAGCCATCCTTTGACACAATTTGAGATCTGTTACGTTAGGCCGTGTTACTAGGATATAACCATTATTACACATAATAGTTGTTACTATATGTCAAAAGTTGTGTTACAATTTTGTTACAGTAACATGCATATTATGTGTTACTAAACACGTTAGTAACACATTTTCCTAATTGAAGTAACACTTAATTTTAGCTTCAGTAACATAGCATTCCAAAACACTGTAACACAAGAAGTGATGGTCATCAACTACCCTAGTAACACCGTTGTGCAACCACAGTAACACGATTATATTAGCTTAATAGCATAATTAAATGTTTTAATTATTAAAAACAAAACTTGGAACCCATTGTACGGAATATATTAATTACTAAGTATTGCATGTTTAATTAGTTCATTTATTATGAAATGAATTGACGATGGACACCATGAAAATACTATAGAAAGTGAAGCACGATACATTGAAAAATTAAAAGATCAATATATTATGAATATACAACAGTATAGGACACATTTACATTAAAATAAGGAAGTAGATACCAATATTATTCGAACAACACCACAACATTCATACTAGTTTGGCTGACATTTGAATCAGTTCTACTAACGAGAAGCATTTTGTGAACAATATTACATTTTTCAACACATCGGTGCAAAACTACAATATTATTCATAAATGGAATCTTCAAAATTACTTTGTTGCTTGATGCAGCAGCTATGGAGAATTCAAATGCAGCTCAATCACCCTTCTTCAAAATCTGCAAAATAAAATTGGGCGTTATACTTAAGAATGTTGAGTGACAAGCAATTAAGAATTCTGAAGCAAATTAGCATCACCAGATCTCTTGCAATCACATACTTCACTTACTAACTCTTTTCTGGAAAAGTAGGTTCATATATGCACACTGAGGCCATTCTACATAGTTCATTTGCCCAATCAGTTGTGAAAAACAAGTAGCTAGTGAAAAAGATTATGGACAACTGTGTATTTATTATCTTTTAAAACCGACGCAAGAAAAAGATAACAATACCTGAACAACATACCTTGTTTTTGATGTGTTGGCTGACCAATAGTCAAATTTCTACCTTGAGTTATATCTTCTCCTTTGTAGCTAGAGCCCCACACTATGACATAACCTATCACATGTATTTGAAAAAAAAAATATTATGATCGGAAGTTACGGTGTGTTTCCAGATTGAAGGCACTACAATAAAGTTGGTGGTACAAAACATTTATACGTAGAGACAACACCTGAATTAAATCAATCCAAGGAACGAAACATCTTGAAACTCTACTTGTAAATCGGAGATACCATGGACAGTTGAACCTGTAATACTGGCAAAGCACTCGACAACACATATCTGAGCTCGGGGCCAGGAAAAAAATTAAGTACAGTTAAATGTGCAGATCCAACTTTAATAGTGAAGCGACGTGCGCTATGTAGTATCTATTGAAAACATATGAACAATACAATATAGCTTCATAAGCAGGTGCAGCGAGACAAAAGTAATTGTATTATCTATTGAAAAGCTATGGACAGTAGAATACAGCTTCATATAAGCAGGTGCGGCGAGACAAAAGTAATAGTATTCTCTACTGAAAAGCTATGAACAATCATGTCCGCATTCTAGACAAAGAATTTTCTATACGATGCTTTTCATTATATTCGGTCCATAGGCCAAGTTCTACTATAACTGAACTATGGAAACCACCAAGCATGCAAGAAGGTTTTAGCTTTTAAGGTCTAAAGGTTGGGAATTAAGAACATAATCTAGTTAATGAACATACCCAGCAATTCGGTGTCCCTAGTTCCGTAACCAAAGAGTTAATTATGCAATATAGTACGAGCTACAAAATTGTACGGTCCAGACGAGCTTGTACGGCTGCACGCCATGACAGATTCATACATGACAATTGAGGATCATCAAATACCCCGCCTCTGCAGTTTGCCCACGAGTCATACTAGGACTTGGAGAATCAGCAAATAGCCCATGCACAAAATACGTACCATGGATCTTTGAGCTCTGGCCGGCAGCAGACCAGGTGCAGAGATGGATCCAGTTCTAAACAATGTAGGGAAGATGTAGGTCTGTGATAGCTAATGTAGTAGACAAGGGTAAATGAGCAAATCCTGTACATGTTGAATGGGTAAATTAAACCTTGAGTACTCTCCAACATCTCATAAAGATTATGTCCAAACTACAGGCAAATTCCAGACTCCATAATGATCAGGTATACAGAAATTAACATTGTAGCAAACCTACTAGACAAATTTAGTTTGAACAATCCACCAAACAATTCAACAATACCCTAGTCGAAGTGATACAACATTTGAGTGAATAGATTAACCAATTACTACGGTGAAATCACGAAGACCATAATTATAATCTGCAATCGTCCAGTAAGCAGTCAAAGAACCAATTTACAGGACATAAAGCCATTACATGAATCACCTGGAAAGAAGGTGAGTCGCTGCTGCGAACTGGAGAGGAAGGTGGTACCTGCTTGGGGCCCGCCTTCTAGTTCTTGGAGGTGCCACCGTCCAAGTGGTTGGTGTTGCCACAGCTGCTACAAAAAGCTGTATAAATAGATTCAGCACTCCAGCATATGAGTAGACGAACAACAGGAGCAGTGTTTTCTAAATTCCTAAATATCGAATGGAACATTTGCTTGCATTTCTCAAACTGAATAATTAGGATTTGGTAAAGGGTACCACTTGTACGAGAAGAACTAGGAGTTGCTCGTTTCAGGGAGCCCGTAGTAGATCACCGGCCAAGTACATCTTGCACTGGGATGTCGGAGACGCAGACCGGCCGCCGGGAAGACCCGGTGCCGCCGGCAGCGGACATAGGCTCCACCTCCCAGGATGCAGTAGGTGGGACCTCGAGCGCTCGGGACGGAGCCACCACGCCGTTCAGGGCGGGTTAGGAGCTTGACGAGGTTATGCTCCGAGGGTACCTTAGCATGAAGGTACCTGGTGCACGTGATGATCAAAGAGGCCCGAGCACTAATCGAAGCCCACAAAGGGAGGCCCATGACGAAGAGTACTTTCCAAGATAGAATAAGTTATAGTCGGTTAAGTCTTTCCATACCTGTAATCCTAGTCGGTTGTGTATCCCGAGACCCAGCCTCTTATATAAAGGCTGGGAGGGTGACCGATGAGGGCAACCGATCCATAGCCACCAGAACCCCGACGAGATCAGCAACTCGCCGGACCCTTGTAACCCCCATATTCTCACAATCAATATAGACAAGCAGGACTGATACGTCTCCAACGTATCCATAATTTGTTGTTCCATGCTTATATTATACCATTTGCTACATGTTTTATATACACTTCATATCACTTTTATGCATTTTCTGGGACTAACCTATTAACAAGATGCCACAGTGCCAGTTCCCTGTTTTCTGCTGTTTTTGGTTTCAGAAAGTTACTTCTGGAAATATTCTCGGAATTGCACGAAACAAAAGGCCAAGTCCCTATTTTTCCACACGTACACGGAGTCCGAAGGAGAGACGAAGAGCCACGAGGTGGCCAAACCAGGCGGCGCGGCAGGGGCCCACCGCGCCGCCTGGTGGTTTGGGCCCCTCGGGGGTCCGCCGACATCGCCCCTTCGCCTATTTATTCCCCGAGACGTGAAAACCCTAAAACACCGAGCCTTTCATCCAGAACATATTCGCTGCCGCCGCCGTCGTCAACCCTAACTCGGGGGGTTCTGAAGCTCTTCCCGGCACCCTGCCGGAGAGGGGAATCATCACCGGAGGGCTCTACATCGCCATGCCCGCCTCCGGAGTGATGCGTGAGTAGTTCATCCTTGGACTATGGGTCCATAGCAGTAGCTAGATGGTTGTCTTCTCCACTTGTGCCATCATGTTTAGATCTTGTGAGCTGCCTATCATGATCAAGATCATCTTATTGTAATGCTACATGTTGTGTTTGCTGGGATCTGACTTATATTGATACCTATGTGGAGCTGAATATTATATTATCATGTCTATGTCATTTGTGATCTTGCATGCTCTCCGTTACTTGTTGAAGCCTTGGCCAAGTGAATACTTGTGACTCCAAGAGGGGGTATTTATGCATGATAGTTGGGTTCAACCTCTATTTAACCTGGGATAGTGACAGCAAGTTCTAAGGTTGTAGATGTGTTGTTGCCACTAGGGGTAAAACAGCAATGCTTTATTCAAGGATGAATGTATTGTTTACATTACGCACATTACTTAATGCAATTGTCTGTTGCTTGCAACTTAATACTGGAAGGGGTACGGATGTTAACCGGAAAGTGGACTATTTAGGCATAGATGCATGCTGGATAGCGGTCTATGTACTTTGTCGTAATGCCCAAATGAATCTCATAGTAGACACCACAGCTCACACATGCATGTTATATGCACTTATCAATTGTCAATTGCCCAGCTGTAATTTGTTTACCCAGCATGTTAGTTATCTTATTGGAGAGACACCACTAGTGAACTGTGGACCCCGGTCCATTCTTTTACATCTGAAATACAATCTACTGCAATCATTGTTCTCTACTGTTTTATGCAAACAAACATCATCTTCCATTCGATACGTTTAACCCTTTGTTTTCAGCAAGCCGGTGAGATTGACAACCTCACTGTTAAGTTGGGGCAAAGTAATTTGATTGTGTTGTGCAGGTTCCACGTTGGCACCGGAATCCCTGGTGTTGCGCCGCACTACACTCCTTCACCAACACCTTCGAAGCAAACCTCGTTTTCCTACTGGTTCGATTAAACCTTGGTTTCATACTGAGGGAAAACTTGCTGCTGCACTCATCATACCTTCCTCTTGGGGTTCCCAACTGACGTGTGACGTACAAGCATTGTTTCTGGCACTGTTGCCGGGGAGATATTCCCTCGTCAACTTAGCGCTAGCAACACGTTTTCTGGCGCCGTTGCCGGGGAAAACCGAATTGCTTCTGCAAGGGGAGTCTCTCACACCCAATCTCTTTACTTTGTTATTTGTCTTGCTTAGTTTATTTTTATTTAGTCTTGTTTGCTCTCTTTATCAAAAACACAAAAAAATTAGTTACTTGTTTAATTCAGTTTGATTTTGTTTTTCAAAATGAGTACTCCTGAGAACACTAAGTTGTGTGACTTCACTAGCACAAACAACAATGATTTCATATGCACTCCTATTGCTCCACCTGCTTCTAAGCAGAATTTTATGAAATTAAACCTGCTCTATTAAATCTTGTTATGAAAGAGCAATTTTCTGGTGTTAGTACTGATGATGCTGCTGCCCATCTTAATAACTTTGTTGAACTTTGTGAAATGCAAAAGTATAAGGATATGGATGGGGATATTATAAAACTGAAACTTTTTCCTTTCTCCTTGAGAGGAAGAGCTAAAGAATGGTTGCTTTCTTTGCCTAGAAATAGTATTGATTCTTGGACAAAATGCAAAGATGCTTTCATAGGGAAATATTATCCTCCTGCTAAGATTATATCCTTGAGAAGTAGCATTATGAATTTTAAACAACTTGATAATGAACATGTTGCTCAAGCTTGGGAAAGAATGAAATCTTTGGTGAAGAATTGTCCCACTCATGGACTGACTACTTGGATGATCATCCAAACCTTTTATGCAGGATTAAATTTTTCCTCAAGGAACTTATTGGATTCAGCCTCTGGAGGAACCTTTATGTCCATCACTTTAGGTGCAGCAACAAAGCTACTTGATGATATGATGATCAACTATTCCGAATGGCACACCGAAAGAGCTCCTCAAGGTAAGAAGGTAAATTCTGTTGAAGAAACCTCCTCTTTGAGTGATAAGATTGATGCTATTATGTCTATGCTTGTGAATGGTAGATCTCATGTTGATCCTAATAATGTTCCTTTAGCTTCATTGGTTGCTCAAGAAGAGCATGTTGATGTAAACTTCATTAAAAACAACAACTTCAACAACAATGCTTATAGGAATAATTTTGGTAGCAACAACTATAAGCCTTATCCTTCAAATGGTTATGGCAATTCTTATGGTAATTCCTACAGCAACAATAGAAGTGTGTCCTCTGATCTTGAAGCTATGCTTAAAGAATTTATTAGCACACAAAAAGCTTTCAATAAAACTGTTGAGGAAAAGTTTGAAAAAATTGATGATCTTGCTTCTAAAGTTGATAGTCTTGCTCATGATGTTGAAATTCTAAAACTGAAAGTTATGCCTAATGAAGTTAAAGATACTAAGTCATTTGCTACAGCAAATGCCATCCAAGTTCGAATTGATAATAATATTAGGATGTTGGCTGAATTGCATGCTAGGTGGGAAAAAGAGGAAGAACTTGAAAAAGAGAATAGTATAGTTAGAGTTTGTACTATCACCACCACTAGTAATGCTAATGTTTACATGCTAGTAAGCCTCCTACTATTGATGGTAATGTTATTGGTGTTGGTAATGTCTCTACTACTTCTGCAAAGCGTTTGAAATTGCCTAAAACTGCTGAAACTTTTTCTGATAAAAGTGCTGAAATTTTTCAAACTATTGGAGACAATGGTTCCACCACCATTGACAATAATGATTTTGATTTTGATGATTGTAACATCTCTGAAGTTATTATGTTCTTGCAAAAATTAGCTAGAAGTCCCAATGCTAGCACTATTAATTTGGCTTTTACAAAGCATATTACAAATGCTCTTTTGCAAGCTAGGGAGGAGAAGTTGAAACTTAAAGCTTCTATTCCTAGGAAATTAGAAGATGGTTGGGAACCCATCATTAAGGTAAAGGTGAATGATTTTGATTGCAATGCCTTGTGTGATCTTGGTGCAAGTATTTCGGTTTTGCCCAAGAAGCTTTATGATATTCTTGATTTGCCACCTTTGGAACATTGTTATTTGGATGTTTTTCTCGCTGATAATGCTATGAAGAAACCTTTGGGGCGAGTTAATGATGTTTTTATTACAGTAAACAATAACCTTGTCCCCGTTGATTTTATTGTTATGGATATTGAATGCAATGCATCTTGTCCTATTGTTTTGGGAAGACCTTTTCTTCGAACTGTTGGTGCCATCATTGATATGAAAGAAGGTAATATAAGGTACCAATTTCCTCTCAAGAAAGGTATGGAACACTTCCCTAGGAAGAGAATGAAGTTACCTTTTGACTCTATTGTTAGAGCAAGTTATGATGTTGATGCTTCTTCTCTTGACAACACTTGATTTTCACTTTCTGCGCCTAGCTGAAAGGCGTTAAAGAAAAGCGCTTATGGGAGACAACCCATCGTTTTTATTTGCTGTTATTTTTGTTTTCTTTGAGTCAAGGAGTTTTGTTACTTCTGTAGCAACTCCTTTGTATCTTTATTTTATCGCAATGTTGTGCCAAGTAAAGTTCTATATTGAAAGTTGATGCAAGATTTGGATTTCTGCGCAGTGACAGATTTTTAGCTGTCACGGATTTGAGCTTATCTCCCTGTAGAAAATTCAAAAAATTCTGAAAAAATCACGCATATTCCTGAGATATGTACGCAACTTTCATTATTTTAGGCCAGATCCATCTGAGCAACTTAAGTGCCTCGAAAAAATTCGTCATTCCAGACTGTTCTGTTTTTGACAGATTCTGCCTTTTGTTTTGCATTCGCTCTTTTACTGTGTTTGTGTGGATTTCTTTGCTCCACAAAGCATTGGTGGCTGTAGCTAATGTCCAGAAGCTTTGGGATTGATTGTATCATTACAGAATATGAGAATTTTTGATTATGCACTAACCCTCTAATGAGAACTGTCTTGAGTTTGGTGTGAAGGAAGTTTTCAAGGATCAAGCGAGAAGGGTGATATTATGTGATCAAGAAGAGTGAAAAGCCTAAGCTTGGGGATGCCCCCGTGGTTCATCCCAACCATATTCAGAGAGACTCAAGCGTCTAAGCTTGGGGATGCCCAAGGCATCCCCTTCTTCATCAACAAACTTATCAGGTCATCTCTAGTGAAACTATATTTTAATTCTTTCACATCTTATGCGCTTTACTTGGAGCGTCTGTGTGTTTTTATTTTTGTTTTTGTTTGAATAAATTCGGATCCTAGCAATCCTTGTGTGGGAGAGAGACACGCTCCGCTTTTTCATGTGAATACTCATGTTCTTCACTTATATTTGTTGAGTATTCTTAACTAGCTACTGCAGTGCTTTTAGCTCCTGTTTTTCATGCATCTCTTCGAGCTGTTAGCACTTGTTTATAAATACTCTCTTGCTGCATTATATTATCATTTGGAGAGTTTATGTTTAAATAAATTGATTGGTGTTTGTTTGGAAGAAAGAAAATGCTACATGTAGTAGTTGGTATTGGAAAAGACATATGCATTCTTGTAGATCATTGTCTTGTTTCGATTTGATGCTTTGCAATTGTTTTGAGCTCTCAAGTAGATCATGTTTAAGCTCTTGCATCATGTAGTTAAAGCCTAGTAGTGGAGAACTACCGTAGAGCTTGTTGAGACTTGGGATGCATATTTGTTCTCTCTAAGGTCTAGATATTTTCTGGTAAAATGTTTGAGCAACAAGGAAGACAGTGTAGAGTCTTATAATACTTGCAATATGTTTTTATGTGATTCTTGCTGTACCGGTTTATACTTGTGTTTGCTTCAAACAACCTTGCTAGCCTAAACTCTGTACTGAGAGGGAATGCTTCTCGTGCATCCAAAACTTGAGCCAAAACCCATGCCATTTGTGTCCACCATACCTACCTACTATGTGGTATTTCCTGCCATTCCAAGTAAATATTTCATGTGCTACCTTTAAACTATTCAAAACTTTATTACTCCTTATTTGTGTCAATGTTTTATAGCTCATGAGGAAGTATGTGGTGTTTTATCTTTCAATCTTGTCATTTACTTCTGACAGACTTTCACCAATGGACTAGTGGCATATACATCCGCTTATCCAATAATTTGCAAAAAGAGCTGGCAACGGGGTGCCCAGCCCCAATTAATTACAACTTTCATTAATAATTCTCTTCACATGTTTTGCCCTGATTTATCAGTAAGCAACTTAATTTGCAAATAGACACTCCTCCATGGTATGTGAATGTTGGAAGGCACCCGAGGATTCGGTTAGCCATGGCTTGTGTAAGCAAAAGGTTGGGAGGAGTGTCATCTATAAAGAAACTAAAATACATGTGTAAACAAAAGAGAAGAGGGATGATCTACCTTGCTGGTAGAGATAACGTCCTTCATGGGAGCCGCTCTTGAAAGTCTGGTTGACAAGGGGGTTAGAGTGCCCACTACCATTCGTTGACAACAACAAACACCTCTCAAATACTTATTTTGTGCTCTCTATATGCTTTCGAAAACTTAAAAAGCTCTAGCACATGATTTAATCCCTGCTTCCCTCTGCGAAGGGCCTATCTTTTACTTTATGTTGAGTCAGTTTACCTACTCCTTTCTATCTTAGAAGCAAACACTTGTGTCAACTTTGTGTGCATTGATTCTTACATGTTTACTTATTGCACTTGTTATATTGCTTTATGTTGACAACTATCCATGAGATATACATGTTACAAGTTGAAAGCAATGCTGAAACTTAATCATCCTTTGTGTTGCTTCAATGCCTTTTACTTTGAATCTATTGCTTTATGAGTTACCTCTTATGCAAAACTTTTTGATGCTTGTCTTGAAAGTACTATTCATGAAAAGTTTTTGCTTATATGATTCATTGTTTACTCTTTATCTATTTGTTAGCAAACTATAGATCATTGCTTTGAGTCACTTCATTCATGACATGAGCCTTGCAATATATTGATCAAGATTGTGTGAAAGCATGTCTCCTCAGAAATTATTTGTTGTTATCGTTTTACCTACTCGAGGACGAGTAGAACTAAGCTTGGGGATGCTTGATACGTCTCCAACGTATCCATAATTTCTGCTGTTCCATGCTTATATTATACCATTTGCTACATGTTTTATATACACTTCATATCACTTTTATGCATTTTCTGGGACTAACCTATTAACAAGATGCCACAGTGCCAGTTCCCTGTTTTCTGCTGTTTTTGGTTTCAGAAAGTTACTTCTGGAAATATTCTCGGAATTGCACGAAACAAAAGGCCAGTCCCTATTTTTCCACACGTACACGGAGTCCGAAGGAGAGACGAAGAGCCACGAGGTGGCCAAACCATAGGCTGGCGCGCCGCCTGGTGGTTTGGGCCCCTCGGGGGTCCGCCGACATCGCCCCTTCGCCTATTTATTCCCCGAGACGTGAAAACCCTAAAACACCGAGCCTTTCATCCAGAACATATTCGCTGCCGCCGCCGTCGTCAACCCTAACTCGGGGGGTTCTGAAGCTCTTCCCGGCACCCTGCCGGAGAGGGGAATCATCACCGGAGGGCTCTACATCGCCATGCCCGCCTCCGGAGTGATGCGTGAGTAGTTCATCCTTGGACTATGGGTCCATAGCAGTAGCTAGATGGTTGTCTTCTCCACTTGTGCCATCATGTTTAGATCTTGTGAGCTGCCTATCATGATCAAGATCATCTTATTGTAATGCTACATGTTGTGTTTGCTGGGATCTGACTTATATTGATACCTATGTGGAGCTGAATATTATATTATCATGTCTATGTCATTTGTGATCTTGCATGCTCTCCGTTACTTGTTGAAGCCTTGGCCAAGTGAATACTTGTGACTCCAAGAGGGGTATTTATGCATGATAGTTGGGTTCAACCTCTATTTAACCTGGGATAGTGACAGCAAGTTCTAAGGTTGTAGATGTGTTGTTGCCACTAGGGGTAAAACAGCAATGCTTTATTCAAGGATGAATGTATTGTTTACATTACGCACATTACTTAATGCAATTGTCTGTTGCTTGCAACTTAATACTGGAAGGGGTACGGATGTTAACCGGAAAGTGGACTATTTAGGCATAGATGCATGCTGGATAGCGGTCTATGTACTTTGTCGTAATGCCCAAATGAATCTCATAGTAGACACCACAACTCACACATGCATGTTATATGCACTTATCAATTGTCAATTGCCCAGCTGTAATTTGTTTACCCAGCATGTTAGTTATCTTATTGGAGAGACACCACTAGTGAACTGTGGACCCCGGTCCATTCTTTTACATCTGAAATACAATCTACTGCAATCATTGTTCTCTACTGTTTTATGCAAACAAACATCATCTTCCATTCGATACGTTTAACCCTTTGTTTTCAGCAAGCCGGTGAGATTGACAACCTCACTGTTAAGTTGGGGCAAAGTAATTTGATTGTGTTGTGCAGGTTCCACGTTGGCACCGGAATCCCTGGTGTTGCGCCGCACTACACTCCTTCACCAACACCTTCGAAGCAACCTCGTTTTCCTACTGGTTCGATAAACCTTGGTTTCATACTGAGGGAAAACTTGCTGCTGCACTCATCATACCTTCCTCTTGGGGTTCCCAACTGACGTGTGACGTACAGCATCAAGCATAGTTTCTGGCGCTGTTGCCGGGGAGATATTCCCTCGTCAACTTAGCGCTAGCAAGGACGTAGGGGTTTTAGCTCACTCGAGGGCCCTGAACCTGGGTAAATCCCGCTTGTCAACCGTCGATTCCACCAATACTACGCGTCATCTACCACATAATCAACCCTAGGTCTAGCAACCATGGGACTTGCCGGGGACACCCCTCGTCAATTGGCGCCGTCTGTGGGAATAGGTAGTATTGGGCTTACGGTTTCACCGGTTTCATCATCACGCGGCCACTCGCCGATCGCATCTGCACAAGGTAACTCGCCTATCACATCATCAAACGGTAAATCGCCAATCACATCTGCAAACGGCAACTCGCCGACAAGACCAACTAGCATCAACTTAGGGGGCGATCACTCGCCAAAATCTCCAAGGAGGCTCATGCCGCACTCGATGGAAGCCCAACAAGCCTTTGCCGGACTCGAATCAGTTTGGATATCACTGTTGGAGAATTTAACTTCTTTGTGATAAGGATGGTGTGCAGGACTTGCTGGTCCAGTCGATATGGAGATACTCGAAGACCTGTCAACCGCGTCTGCAGCACCGTCGATCTTGGCAGCAACGTCATCACAGATCGTTCCGATCCAATCGCCAAGCGACTCAGCGACGTCCATGGACTCGAAGGAATTCCGCGACGCGGTAGCCAAAAGATTTGGGAAGAGCGAGATCGAATCTGCGTACCGCCCAAATAACTCGACTGAGTCACTCGACAACATCGTCGATTGCAGCAACGTCATGGGGAGCACGTAGAACATAAACGACAACATATATCTCGCCGATCTCAATGGCCCAGAAGTTCGTGCCAGCCACGAGATATTCACCTGCGATGCAGACAGCTTGGACAAAGCACTCGAGATCTACTCGACTGCAGCAAAAACCACAGCAAGCAAAGCAACTCCAACATGAGCCTGGATGATGACGTCGAATCCATAGTGCGATGAAGATCAGGTGATACCTTATCAGGTTTACACCGCGAGTACCGCAGAAACATCAGCGGCTACAGCATGTCGTCGACCTACAGAATATCCTTGCACAGTCACCATGCCTGATGGAACGACCACATTGACCATCACAGCGGAGATGGCGGAAAAAGTGAGCAGAGTAATCGAGAACTGCACATGCTGCCAGCGAACGCAACTCCAGAAGAAGCGTTGACCTTACAGTACTTCCAATGGCAAGAATCAATACGACTGAAGAATTACAGAGCGGTACTCGAAGAACGCAAAAAGCAGGCCAGCATATCGAGTGCTCGGCGCAAAGCATGTCCATGAGCTCGACAGGGAGAAATGACCCCGCGAATAGACAGCGATTCGCAAACCTAAGGGAGGCAGATCGCGCAGCAGTCACTCGTAATCTAAACCATGCCTTCATGGAAGTGGATGCTGAGGGAATCCCCATACCAACCGAACCAGCCGGGGCGTTGTTGACGCTAGGCACTTACCTCAGAACAACCGAACCTCATGTGGGAGACCCAAAAAGGGACCAACACCTCCAGCTGTACAAGCAACTGGCGATAGCAGCAAAAGCTGTACAGCAACCGCAAACAACTCCAAGGAGAGACACAGATCGAGACCGACGAAGTCGAAGTCCTCGAGGAAGAAGCAGTCGAAAAAGCTCGCGCCATCGTCGCTCCAGGAGCCGTTCCAGGAGGTCATATAGCACCAGCTCAGACTCAGAAGCGGAGATCGGACCCTGTGGAGCCCTGTGTTTCACTCGACGGATCAGAGAGGCTCGCATGCCAAAGAAGTTTTCCTAGCTTCCACGCCCAAATTCAATTGCAAGCAAGAGCCTTCAGGCTGGTTAGAAGACTACAGGCTGGCAGTCGGGTGTCAGCGCGGCACTACGACCACAACAATGCAGTATATACAACTCATGATGGAAGGAACATCTCGCGATTGGCTCAAATCGCTACCTGAGTCATACTACGACTCATGGGAACAGTTCAGGGATGACTTCATCAAATACTTCGGACCTCTATGCGAGCGCCCCAAAACTTTTGAATAACTGCGAACCTGCAGGCAAAGGTCAGATGAATCGTTGCGATCATACATACGGCGATGGACCGCCATCCGTAACTCAATTGGCAGCGTATCAGAAGATAGGGCAATCGACGCCTTCAAGGAAGGACTCTGGAGAAAGGACTTCAGAGAGATGCTTGGTCGGGAAGATCCAAGATCAATGGCAGCACTTATGGTACTCGCAACGAAGTGGGCGGATGGAGAGGATTCTGTACGAAGCAATCGACCAACTTCTCCACACGATCACCACGAAAGTGGCAGTCGGGACCGCAGAGACAGTTACAGAGATGATCGGAGGCGCAAACGCAAACATCGTTACCACGACGATGACAAACCAAGCTTCGTAGGACCAGGCTTCGCACAACCACGGGACAATCGCGATCAGACCGATAAACGACCCGAAGATAACCGAGACCAGCGCACAGATGATCGTCGGGACAGTCGAGAGTATCGGACAGAAGATCGCCATGAAAATTATCGTGGTGACAACAGACGTGACAACTACAAGAGGCCGGAGTGGCGTAGACGATCGGACAAAGAACCTGAACGTTCAGTCGAAGAGAGGATGGACGATTATTGTAGATTCCATCTATACAAGGGGGATGAAGGCAGGCTATGCTCCAACCACTCGCTGAGAAACTGCAGAGAGTTCGATCAACTGGTGATTGAACATGTGATGCGACTACAAAGGGATGGATGCGCACCTCCACAATTGACGCAAACCCAATCGAACGTCGCACTTACTCCGCAACCACAAACTGCCCAGGTATACTCAGCGCCGCAGCAGGTGCAACAAACCCAGGTATATCCCGCACCACCACAAGCACAGCCTACTCAGGTGTATGCCGCACCATCACAAGTACAGCCGACGCCGGTATATAT
This sequence comes from Poa pratensis, assembly GCA_947311845.1. NCBI lineage: Eukaryota > Viridiplantae > Streptophyta > Magnoliopsida > Poales > Poaceae > Poa > Poa pratensis. The sequence goes on along the minus strand of CAMZMU010000035.1, from coordinate 76,849,415 downwards.
GGTACCCGCACAGCCCAACGCGGGAGCACAAATGGCAGCAGCCGTACATCAGATGCCGCAAGAGGAGCAAAAATACCCCGCGACCCGTGGACAGATGAACATGATCCAGCGGGGACGACCATCCAATAGGGAGCAGAAACTGCACACTCGACACGTCAACATGGCAGTTATGGCACCTCCAGTTGTCCTAGATTTTTTGAACGGGTCAGAAACTCCAACATCTTCAGTCGAGAGGACCACCCACCCGCAGTATATCGACCAGGGCACGCGGCCCTGGTACACGATGCTCAGATTGGAGAATATGCCATGTCTAAGGTCTTCATGGACGGTGGCAGCGGCCTTAACATAATCTTCACAGATACACTTCGCAGGATGAACAAGTCAGTCGAAAACCTGCCAAAGTCCACAAATACATTCCACGGTATCATCACAGGCAAAGCAGTACTCCCGCAAGGCACAATACAACTCGACGTTACATTCGGAGATCCTACCCACTTTAGAACAGAGTCGATTGAGTTCGAAGTGGTTAACTGGAAGTCACAGTACCATGCAATACTCGGGCGTCCAACCTTCGCTCGATTCATGGCTATTCCACACTACGCCTACCTCAAGCTCAAGATGCCAGGACCAAAAGGAGTCATCACAGTCAATGGAAACTTTCAAAGGTCAGATTCGTGTGAACGCAACTTCAGCAAAATCTCTGAGATGTACGGGATGGAGCAGACACTCGCTGAACTTGAGGTCACCAATGATCGCACGCTCCTACCAGAACACAAGAGGCTGGCAGCCGACAGAGAGTTCAGTGCCACAAACGACACAAGGAAGCATCAGGTGCACCCGACTGACCCCTCCAAGACGTTCAATGTGTCGTCGAGTCTTACTGACACATAGGAAAGCGCGCTCGTCAAATTCCTCCGTGAGAACTGGGAAATATTTGCATGGTCTCCATCGGACATGCCAGGTGTTCCAGGAAATTTGCCGAGCACTCTCTACAAATCAAAAAAGGTTGTAAGCCAGTCAAGCAAACTATGCACCGTGTTTTAGGCCCAAAAAGAGACGCAATCGAAGCAGAGGTTGACAGATTGCGTGCTACAAAGTTCATTCGAGAGATCAAAAAAGCAGACTGGGCTGCCACCCCGTACTAGTCGAAAAGAAACACTCAGACACCTTGCGGATGTGTGTGGATTTCACCGCTCTGAACAAATGCTGCCTGAAGGATCACTTCCCATTGCCTCGAATCGACCAGATCATCGACTCGACAGCAGGATGCGCTCGATTATCGTTTCTGGATGCATACTCAGGATACCATCAAATCCGGATGAAGGAGGAAGACAAAGAAAAAACGGCGTTCATAACCCTGCTCGGGGTCTTCTGCTACACAACCATGCCCTTCGGGCTAAAGAATGCGGGTGCAACATACCAGCGCATGATGCAAAACTGTCTCCAGGAGCAAATAGGATGCAACGTTCAAGTGTACGTCGACGATATTGTCATCAAAACTGAGAAGGAAGACACGCTTATCAATGATCTACGGGAAACATTCAACAACCTCAATCGATACAACATCAAGCTCAACCCGAAGAAATGCACTTTCAGTGTCCCAGCGGGATAGCTTCTGGGTTACTTGATCTCTACGCAAGGATTAGAGGCCGATCCAGAAAAGATACAGGCCATATTGACAATGAAGAGGCCCACCAAGCTACACGAGGTATAGCAGCTAGCCGGTCGAGTAGCAGCACTCAGCCGGTTCATCAGCAAACTAGGCGAAAAAGCGCTCCCGTTCTACAAGCTGATGAAGAAGGCAGACAAGTTTGAGTGGACAGCCGAAGCCGAATCAGCCTTACTCGAACTCAAATAGATGCTAACAAGTCATCCAATCCTGGTAGCACCCCGAGAAAAAGAACCACTCTACCTATACGTCTCGGCCACCAATCGAGTGGTCAGCACTGTATTGGTAGTCGATCGCATGGAAGAAGGACATAGCCAAAGCATACAGAGACCAGTGTACTACGTAAGTGAAGTTCTCTCCCCATCCAAACAGCGGTACCCGCAATATCAGAAACTGGCATACGCCGTGTTTATGACATCCAGAAAACTGGCACATTACTTCACAGAGCACCCGATAACGGTGATCAGCAAATCGGCGATTGGAGATGTCCTCACAAACCCCAATGCAACGGGGCGAGTAGCAAAATGGCTCATCGAGCTGGGACCGCTTGGAATCAACTACGAGCACCCGAAGGCCATCAAAGCACAAGTGTTACCTGACTTCCACACCGAGTGGATAGAAGCTCAGCTACCAGGAGTACCAGATGTATCAAACTCTTGGACCATGTATTTCAACGGATCCAAGAAGAATGAAGGAGCAGGAGAAGGCGTCATACTTATCTCACCAAAAGGGGACAAACTCCGCTACATCTTGCAAATGGGTTTCGAGTTCCCATCAAACAATGAGGCGAAGTACGAAGCCTTGATTCACGGCATGCGCATGGCGAAAGCTATGGGATGCACTTGACTAATGATTTATGGTGACTCTAAACTGGTTGTGCAGCAAACAATGAAGGCCTGCAATGCAATCGCAGACAACATTGGAAGAGAAAGCAACGAAGAGGCAGACAAGCTAGCAAACATCGCTTCCACAAAAGCACCCATACCACCGGGTGTCTTCTTTGAGCGGATCGAGCATAGGTCAATCGACAAACGGCCATCAACATCGACATCAACTACGGACAAAGGTAAAGCACCAAGCACAGAGGATCCTCCAATTGAGGTACTTCTCATTGAGCCAACATGGACTCAACTTTTTCTCGCATACATGCTTCGTAATGAATTACCAGAAGACATAAACGAGGCCAGACGCATCACTCGACGCGCAAAAGCATACACCATCATAAACGGTGAGCTGTACAAACGCAGCACTTCAGGTATGTTCCAAAGATGCATCGCATTCGAGGATGGCAGAGATCTCCTTTGAGACATTCATGCAGGTACCTGTGGGCATCATGCCAGCAGTCGATCAATCGTAGACAAAGCCTTCCGAGCAGGGTTTTACTGGCCTACAGCGCTAAGGGACGCAGAGGACATCGTCAAAAGGTGCATCGGGTGCCAGAAGTTTGCTACCAAGCCACACGCACCCGCATCCGCATTAAAAGCCATCCCATTGGCATGGCCCTTTGCCCAATGGGGACTTGACATGGTAGGACCACTCAAAAAATCATCTCCTGGTGGCCATACTCGCCTGCTGGTAGCAGTCGACAAATTCACAAAATGGATCGAAGCTATCCCCATCACAAGCTCGACAGCTTCTACGGCGGTCCGTTTCATACAGTCGATCATGTATCGATTTGGAGTAATGGATAGCATCATAACCGACAACGGTACCAACTTCACAGCAGAAGAGTTCAAATCCTTTTGCAAGAAGCATAACATCAAGCTAAACTACGCTTCGGTGGCACATCCACAATCCAATGGACAAGTCGAAAAAGCCAACGGACTCGTGTGCAGCGGCATCAAAAAGAGATTACTGGTTCCACTCAAAAGAGTCGCGGGTGCATGGGTTGACGAGCTCCCATCAGTACTCTGGAGCCTGAGAACCACCCCAAATGCATCTACACAGTCCACACCGTTCTTCATGGTCTATGGCGCGGAGGCAGTGCTACCTTCCGATGTCAAGTTTAACGCACCACGAGTTGAAGCATACGAAGAGAGTGACGCAACCAAAGCACTCGAAGACGCAGCGGATTTGTTGGAAGAAGCACGCAACACGGCCTTGGCACGAACGGCTGTTTATCAGCAAGATCTCCGCAACTACCACAACTGTCAATTGCGCACGCAGTCCTTTATGGTGGGAGATTTAGTGTTGCGAGAGAAGCAGAAGAAGGTGCACAAGCTCGCATCACCATGGGAAGGGCCTTACATCGTCACGGAAGTCATCGATGGCGGAGCCTATCGACTGAAGAACGCGAAGACAGGAGAAGAAGCATCCAACCCGTGGAACGTGGTGCATTTGCGTCGGTTCTATGCATAAGTTTCTTGACCTCATATGTAATAGAATTCAATATCGGAAGAACCAGCAGGTTTCAGACGCACTCTTTCCCTTACCAGGGTACCTAAGGGGCTGGAAGGTTTTTTTAATGAGGCGGCTTGCTGGTCAAAACATACAATTTGGAATAAAGATATTATGTCCCTCCATATTTCCCGTATATTTTTTTTGTTATTTACCCCACTCGAACACTCGGGGGCTGGAGCATAAAAGCATAGGCATCAAAGTTCTAACTCAAACTACTCGCAAAACAAAAGATTTACAGCCCACTCGATAGGCTCGGGGGCTAGGTCAAGCATAAAATTTACAAACCCCACTCGATAGGCTCGGGGGCTGTCACATGTATACACATAAAAACATTCTGCTATATATACGAGAGTACGTATTTACACTCGGGGGCTGTCCCGATTACACAAGAAGACTTACAAACTAAGAATTTGGTTCATCCTTTATATCCAACACGGGGCCAAAAAGCTGCTCCTTGCAACGATCGATGAAATCTTCAGAAGCAGGGCGCGTCTCGATCAGGTGTGTTTGGGATACGAGTGTCCCAGTCGCAGGAGGACGAATCATAAAATTTGGCTTACGACTGCGGATGTGAGCCATAGTGGCATTAGACCCAAGAATAGCAAGCAGCATCAGAGACTCTTTGACTGAGTCCGCCACTCGAAATATATCAATCAAAGGAAACAACCCTTGCGGTTGTGGGCCTGACGGGAAGAGTGCGCTGTTCAAGCGAGTGAAGATACGTCTGCACATCTCGAGTACTTGGGCGTTTCGCCATACTCGATCCTTCAAAGTAAGAAGAGTATGGGCGTGAACCTTATCCAAACAGAAATGCTGCTTGCCAGTGGTTGGTGTTTCAACGGTGCTATCGAGGAGTCGATTGACCCTCCTATCTTCTTGCTTGAAATCAGGCACAAAACCTGCAAAAACCAAAGTTACTGGTTCAAGGCGTAATGCAGCAAATATACAATTTTTTTGAAACAGGAGTATGTCAAAGACTCACAATCGAGTTGTCTATTCACAGTATCCATTTCACCAAGAACATACTCCTCGCGTTGGGTGGCGAAACTTGGCTTGGAACGAAGCAGCTCCACGTCAGCTCGAGTACTCCTAAGTTCTTGTTCAAGCTCACTTACTCGTTTCTGCGCACGAGCAAGCGCCCTCGCGTCATTCCTCGATTGGCCAGTCGCTTGAATGCTGATGCGAGGTGGCGACGTTTCATCAGATTCATATCCTCCAGTCTGCTTCATAAAACATAATTTTCAAACACCCAGGCACACGAAGTGGCAAAAGCATAGGGAGTTCAGCAAATTTTCATACAACCAAGATTACCCAAATTGTGCAAGATCATAAAATGGCATACATGATTCAGATCGAGTATAAAGGTTACAAAGATAGAGATGTCCTAAGCTTGTGAAGCAGTTCTCGCCCTACTCTTGCGCTGCTGAGCCCTAACAGCTTCAGCCCGACACTCCATAGTCTGGACGCAGACCTCGCTTAGTTGCACAGCTGGCTCGGTTACACCTCTGAAGGATAGTGGCCTTCCATCAGGCTTTTTCGGGTAATCCGATAAAGCACTGCGGAAGTCAGCCTCTATACCATTGCCTAATAAAAGCTTGAGGGTGTACTCCGAGCCGCGTACCGTGAGTTCACGAGCAAAATCCGCCACAGTCGATGACCCCGCACCAAAAGCTGCAGCAAGTCCTTCAGCAGACGAGGGAGCAGTGGCTGAAGGACGCATCTCCGAGTGCAGGTTGCCAAGGGTTTTGGTCACGATAGCCAGATCGCCTTTAGTCTTTGACAGCATGGACTCGAGCTCCATAATCGCGTTATCGAGTGACAATGATTCACTCGATGGCTCACTGGAAGTCGAGGTGCCTTCAGATCCTTAAAATTTCCTAAAACAGAAGCTATGAGCAAAAATTATCAAAGAGCTATCAATCGCTAAGGCCAGATCACTCACCTTTGACAGCACAGACCATAGCCAGCAGACGAGTAGCAAAATCATTCTCACGACGAGTGGACGCGTCCTGGACGTCAGCTATTGTTTTCTGGGAGGCAGTCTCCTGGGCAGATAGCTTGGCATTCAAGTCCTTTACTTGTTTTTCCAGGCCCTCCACCTTGTCCTCAATCGACTTCTTATTATCTGCAAAGTTCGCAAACATTTTTCGTTAAAATGTCATCGTCACAAAAGAAGAAGCACAATAAAAAAGGCTTACTTGCAAGTTCATTCGAAGCAGACTGCAGGGAGTCTTTCTCCTGTTCCACTCAAACAAATGCCTGAACCCAAGGGGCCATCGTGGCAAACATCGGCTGAAATAAAATACTCATGATATCGTCGAGGGTAGAAGCAACAAATATCAAGCATGCGTAAATGTCAAAACACACTCACATGATCAGTCCAAGAGGTGGACTTGGAAGATGAGGCCACGGCATCCGTAATCGGGACAGTTTTCTCTTTGTTCAAACCAACCGCCACCACCAAAGTTGAGTCTTTGGCCGCATCAGGAGTAGTGTCCTGTGCTGCCTCTGGAGTGGTGGGTGGCCACGCCACAATCGATGTATCAGCGACTGGAGAAGGAGACGGCGATTTGCTACTGGCATAGTAAAACAAAGACACGGTCAATCGAAAAACAAAAACTATAAAGGGAAAACAAAGAAAGTAACAGATCCTAAGTCAAACCTTGGCTCGTCCTCTTCGTCCGAGTCAGGATCATCACCCAGGGCAAAAACGCCCAATCGAGGAGCACCACTCGAGGAAGCAGGTGGATAGGACGCCAAAGGAGATACAGTCAAAGGATGACTTCTGGCAGGAGAGCCAGTACCCGAATTACCGGTGTCTCTCTGGTCATCTTCCTTGGACTCGGTACTCGAAGATTCTGGATGAACTAAGCGTCGGCGCTTGGGCACGCGAGTTACTTGCTCAGCGTCGGACTCGACTGCATCCTCTACCAAGACTTGCTCCACTTCTTCTCCTTTTTCTTCTTCAGGGTTGTCCCGAGGAGTCGAATGAGCAGAAGCAGGGTCCGCGATGGGCACCTTGGGATTCTCCTGTGCCGCTGTCTCCGACGTAGGCCCAGCTTCTGGTAAAGGTGGGAGCGATGCAGCAGTCGAGTGACCCTGTATCACAGGCAGAGTTCATCAACGTAAAGGCATAATCAAAAGAAGTTGCAGAAGCAGAAGATAAAAGCATAAAAATAGCCAGAAAAGAAAACACTTACTGCGGGCAAAGCCTTGTCTGGCCCGTAGGGAAGGTGCGCAAAGTTGAAGTCGATTGTTTCAGAAGCCTTGATGCTTGTGATTTTCTTCACTTGAGCGCTCAGCTCCTTATCTGCCAGCTCCACGGCACTCATCCTGGTGGCGTCGAGTGTACCCTCATACTGCCACATCGGGTGGACACGAAGGCGCATGGGCCACACTCGCATCTTCATGTAGGTGATGATCAACTGAACACCAGGGACAGTCGATAGCAGCTAGCCAAGTGTGTCCAGCAAAGGAGCAGCTTCTTTAGCTTCAGCATCAGAAAATCGGGTGGTCCCAGGCCACCGTCTTCTGGGATGGATGCTCAGTCGAAAAGGAGGGAAGAATCACCTGGTCGACTAGCACATAGAACCACTTGGTTCGCCAACCTTGGGCGGAGTCGACTGCCTTCAGGTCAAAATAGTGCGAGTCGCTCTGAACTTGGATGTTAAAACCGCCCACTGGGCACGGGCGCTTGCCCCTGCAGTTGTGGCATACCTGGAACATGTGCTTCCACAGGGCCCAGCTGGGGGACACCCCAAAGAAGCACTCGCATAGCACCATGAAGCAGGTGATATGCATAATGCCATTTGGGGTAAGATCGTGGAGTTGTATGCCATAGGCATACAGCAACCCCCGTACAAAGTCATGGAGGGGGAGAGCAAAACCGCGAGGGAGGAACTCAACGAAGCACACGCGTTCGCCGGTGCGTGGCTCAGGACGTACCTCCAGGCCTGGGGCACGAGCAGCGAGTTGGTTGGCCGGAGGAAGCCAACCTTTCTGACGATATTCAGATCGTCAAAAAGGTTAGCTTCGGTGACGCAAGACCGAGACCAGTCCCCAGGGATCTTTGAACGGGCATCAACAGGCCCGCTAGCTGCAACTGGGTCCTTCCCTTTCCCTGCCGCATCGGCGGCAGCACCGCGCCTGGACTTCTTCGGCGCCATCGAAAAAGGAGGGGGAAGCGAAAAGCTCGGGGAAGCAGAAAAATGGTGGGCGGCGCGCAAGGAAGAAGAAGAGCAGAGGAGCACGAGGAACAGAGAGGCGCAACTGGCAAGTAAATCACAAAATTGCGCAGAATCATCTATTTACCGCTCTAGGCAAGAGTAATCTTGACCGTCCGCATAAAATGCGTATCATCCAGCCATACACGTGGCGGGCACAGAGAGTAACCGTCGCGTCCCACGCCGCCCACTACGCACGAAATCCTAGGAAGTTATAATGGTGTGGCGAAAAATACGTCACGTCTGGTCAAATCAGAACTGAAATGGCGTCCTCTGCGGTCAAAACTCTGAGCATTGGGCCCACAAAGACACGTCTTGTCAAAGCGGCAAGCGCACGCCTAAGATGTCACAAATGACGTCAGGAGCAAAGACATCATACACATTCGATTGATGGGTTCAAGTCTACAATCGATACAAAATTCAAAGACTACAATCGACAAAAGGATTCGACTGGCAAAAGTACTCCCATGGGAGCACATCAAAAATTTCTTGTGATTAAATCGAAAAGAAGCAAAAGTATTGAGATTATCCTCTACTTCAAATGAAATAAAGCATAATCTCGGGGGCTACTCCCATGGGAGCGCTGTCGCGCTCCCATAGATTTTTCAAAACGCAAAAACTTCGATTGACAAAAGCAGTAAAGACGGATGATTTGAGATTGTCCTCTATTGCAAGACAACAAATCACAATCTCGGGGGGCTACTCCCATGGGAGCGCTGTCGCGCTCCCATAGATTTTTCAAAAGAAGGTAAGAATTCACTCGAATATTAAATCGACTAAGTGCATTAAAATATTCGCAAATCAAAAGAATCATAGTTCATAAATTCCTGGACTACTTCAATCGCAGATGTTTCGGATGCTGCATACGCAAATGCAAAGGTAAGACCCGTCGAGCAATCGAATTGGGCCGAGGGACACTCCAACAGTGTTTTTTCCCTTGAATTTTTCTGTGTCAACAGGCATGATGAAAATCCTGACGGACGCGTTAGGTATCAAAAGTTAAACTGCAGAACGAACCAGTAAGACCTACAACGGCCTGAGTCGAGTCTGTCCAGTATGTTTCAGCTTCGAGTCCGGGGACTCAAACCTGATTGAATGCTAGTATGGTTTCGCCCGAATGTGCGGTTAACTGAGCTCAATTTTTGAGTGAATCAGGCGTACTATGTCAAGATCCCTAGGCAAAAGTTTCAAAAGTGTTCCAGATTCGAGTCCGGGGACTCGAATTGGATTGAAGGCTAGTATGGTTTCGCCCGAATATGCGGTTAACTGATCTCGGTTTTCTAGTGAATCAGGCCTACTATGTCAATATCCCTAGGCAAAAGCTTTCAACGGCGTTCCAGGCTCGAGTCCAGGGACTTGAGCCTGACTGAAGACTAGTAAGGTTTTGCCCAGATAGGCAGTTAACTGAACTCGATTTTCGAGTGAATCAGGCATACTATGTCAAAAATCCCTTGGAACATATAATCGAAACAGACTAAAAGCTAGAAGAAATGTATTGGATCAGAAGTACAAGAGCAGAAGACTATGACGTGCACGATGAAGGGAGCACATGATCGATTCTTCGAGTCAAGCAAGTACTCGGGGGCTAATGACGAGGTTATACTCCGCGGGTACCTTAGCATTAAGGTACCTGGTGCACGTGATGATCAAAGAGGTCCGAGGACTAATCGAAGACCACGAAGGGAGGCCCATGACGAAGAGTACTTTCCAAGATAGAATAAGTTATAGTCGGTTAAGGCTTTCCATACCTGTAATCCTAGTCAGTTGTGTATCCCGAGACCCAGCCTCTTATATAATGGCTGGGAGGGTGACCGATGAGGGCAACCGATCCATAGCCACCAGAACCCCGACGAGATCAGCAACTCGCCGGACCCTTGTAACCCCCATATTCTCACAATCAATACAGACAAGCAGGACGTAGGGGTTTTACCTCACTCGAGGGCCCTGAACCTGGGTAAATCCCGCTTGTCAACCGTCGATTCCACCAATACTACACGTCCTCTACCACATAATCAACCCTAGGAATAGCAACCATGGGACTTGCCGAGGACACACCTCGTCAGAGCTATTCGCCGCGATGGGGGCTGCTGGGGGAAGGGAGCTAGCGGCGGTGGCTGGGAAACCACGGCGGCGACTCACTGCTGTTGAAAAGAGAGACATGTCCAGGAGTGAGAGAGGCTGGGGGTGGCGGCTGGGATCTAGGAGTGGAGACGAGATCCGCTTGAGAGAGATCGATGGGAGGTAGGCGACGGTATGTGAGATCTCAGAGGAGATAGCGGCGGCGCTAGGTAGGGGCGAGGACGTCGGCGTAGGGTGTGGCGGCGTTTGAGGAAGGGGCTGCGCGAGAAATAGGGTTCGATTTTGGGACGATGCTGGTCTACGCCAGATATTTATCGTGCTATAAAATGCCCTGCGCGCCGGAAATTTTCTGACGGGCGGGAAGACGAGAAAAGAGCAGCGGGATGCCTAAAAACTTGATAAACCTATTCGTGATCTAGTGCAAACATGCTTTAAATATAGTTTTAAATTACGAAAATAAATGTACTATTCCAAAATATATTTAGAATATCTATATTTTTTAGTAGCTCTAATATAATGATTCGTTGCAAAAAAATTAAGCGAGGCAAAAAATTGTCTTTTCATTGAAAATTAGAACATAGTTGTCAAGCTTAATGAAAATTGGCCGAAAACAGATACATCACAAAACACAAGACATGGGACTCGACGCCGCAGCCGACCCGAGTGGATGACCAAATTGACCGCGCAATCCAAGTCGACGCTCAAGCACCTCAACCGACACGCCGAAAGCGATAACCCGAGCTGCCGCTCCGCTCTAGTGTCGGGCACCGCCTAGCCGATAACGGAAACAAGACAACACCAACTACGCGAAATGAAAAAAACATTTGTGGTGAAGGGGCTCGTCGACAATGCTTCCAACGAGGGGAGCAACGTCCGAGAGCGTGCCGTCATCGTCGGCATGAACCTAGGACGGTGCAGAGTTTTCACCCGGAGCTCAAACAATCTCATGGAACTCACTGTCGTTGACCACCACTAGTCCCTCTAGCCTATGGAGCACCCAAGACAAGGTCCCAAGAGACAATCGACACTGAAACACCACCCTTAGCCGATCACATGTGTAATCTACGGTTTACCCCGGAAGTTCCCAAGCGCATATGCGGAAGCACAAGCTCGACGACGCCTTTGAGAAGGACGCCTCATGAAGATAGGTTAGGCCAACGTTGCTCCCCACGCGGGTCTAAGGCCACAAACGAGACAACACGCCGAGACCAGACCCGCTTTGCATGGAGCTACCTATTACCACGCCGCGAAATTAACGTGTTCACCTATGATAAAATATAGTACACCACAAAAAATGGTTCACATTACGAATTATTCATCTACGGTAAAAAAGGTTCACGACAAATTAAAATTGTTCATAATAAATGAAATGAGTTCACCTATGATAAAAATGGTTCACGATTTAAAAAAAGTATTCATGTATATCTGGAAATTAAAAAAATGTTCACAGTAAAAATTGTTCATGATAAATTATAAATTGTTCAACGATGATAAAAAATATCCGCAATAATTTAAAAGATTTCACCTATAATAAAAAACATGGTAAAATTAAATGTTCACCTATAATACAAATAGTTTACGATAAATTAAAAGTTGTTCGCCTATAAGAAAAAATGGTTCACGATATATTGAAAGTGTTCACCTATAATAAAACATATTCGTGATAAAAATGTTCATGTATTTTCATAAGAACTGAAATGGAAATATGAAAAAAAGTCAGATAAATATTTGTGCTATACACAGGAAAACAAAAAAGAAAAGAAACAGCAAAAACCAAAAGAAAAAAACGAATAGAAAGAAGTGAAGACGGGAAAAATTAAAAGAAAACAGCCCAAATGGGTCGGCCCAAGACAGAAGCTGGTAAGACCAAGTCATTGCACCAGATTCTCAAAGTTGGCCCAGCCGTTGTTGTGCACTGAAAAAACAAAAACGAAAAGAAACTCCTCGGCTGCTAGCCCGAACCATTCATTCTAATAGGCTTTGACCCAGCCGCTTCTAACTAATAAACCTAGAATTACTCTAAAAAAACCTAGGATTTCCCTAAAAAACAGATGTACAATTAGATATATCTTTGAAACGTAGGACAACAGTTTTCTTAGCTTGATGGTACTGTCACCGGGCTTCTAATGGGACGTTTGAAGTTCGAATTTTTGCAAATACATTTTTGTTTTGTTTTTGCAAATAAAATATTTAGTACTACCTTTGTTCCATATTATAATATGTCTATGCATTTTCAGAATCAGATGTATTCATACGTATATGGATGTCTTTTGTGTGTATATTCACTTATTTTTCTCCACATGTAGTCCAGATTGTATTATGTAAAACATCTTACATTTTGCAACATAGAGAGTATATTTTATGGATTAAATGAATTTATGCGTGCTTATTGGAAGTAATTAATTCAAATTTGAGCAACATGTACATATCAAATAATTTAAATAAAATATACATATATACAAGTTTAGGTCATATACATAAGATTGTTGAAAAAAATCAATTGTCTCATTGTCTTTTAGCGGAAATTTGGACTAATGTTTGAAGTAAATGTGACACATTTTCCTTTCTATAAAGAAATATATACTAAACTATTCCTCCTTTTCTCCAGAGATATATAACTTGTAACACATGTACCAACACATAATTATGTGTTACCACATCCATTACATGTAACACATATGGTGTAACACAAATTAATATGATACAGTGCCAATATTCCCGTAACACATTTTCGGATCTCATCAACTATGTGGTACTGCCTACTCTGTAACACACATGGTGTGTTACCGCCATTTTGTTCTGTAACATATTTTTCTACGTGTTACCTGATTGTGTTACCAAAGCTCTGTCCTGTTGTAGTGTTAGTGTCTCCATAAATTAAATCCTCATAGGTACAGCAAAGACATATAATGATTTGATTCTAAACATTAACTACTGTTGCTAGGGTTATGTTTTGCTCTTTGATCAAAAGAACCACAAAAAACATAGTAATGAGACTAATGCAAAATAAAAACAGAATATGTAAAAAACTGGACAGCCCGAAAGGATCGAATTTTTAGAGGCACTTATGTTGCTCAAATCAGAAAACTTTTAACTAATGAAATGTGTAATAACAACTGAATATTGCTGTCGTACAATATCAGGTCAAAATTCATCTTCTCTGATTTTTAACATTTTTCGCAGTGAAGCTTAGGAATCTGTTTTCTGGACAGCAAGTCACTATCGTTTGATCCTAGCTCTCAAATAGGATCGTCATCTAAAGCATTATCATATAGAATATCTAAACCAAATTCCTCGTCACTTTCAAAGCTATTATCAATAATAGTATCATTTTGAATGTGTTGATCATCATCAGAATCATAATCAAAATAGCATGGTGAGTAAGGATATGGGCAATCCTCTAATACCTTTTCCTCTTCTCTATATTCTTCTTGTTCTTGCAAGCCATTAGATCTCTTCTTGATAGTAACAAGATTGTTATAATATTCAAGGATATAGGTATTCTTACAAAACAGTTTCAAGAATTGTTCAAGTGTTGTAGCAAGTCTTGGTGTGAGGCTACGAGCTTTATCTATATTAAACATAACTATCTCAAGAATTCCCATTACAATAGTAAATTCCTCGGTTGCCTTCATATCAGTGGTCATAATTTCATTATTATGGTAAGAGGCAATTATAGGCATACTCTCAAGCTTGCATTGAAATTTAAGATGCTTAGGATATTGATCTATGCAGCAAGATACATTATACCTATCACATAGTCCATGGCCAATTACATTTAATGCTTCCATTATAAACCTTTTTTGATCAACATTAATTGATCCAACCATAGGGGGTTGCATAAGTACGTCACTCATACATTCCACGAACATAACAAATGAACTAAATTTTTTGTGTTTTTCAAATAAGGAGAGTATAAACTGATACATAACTAAAAGTAAAGCTAATGAGAAACTCACAACCAAACAAGTTTAAAGGAACCTCCCCAAGTTTAGATGATTGCAAGATATAAAACAAGATAAAATAAATCTAAAATCTAGTGCAGACAAGAATAGAAACTTAAGCGCTACGCTCGCCGGCAACGGCGCCAGAAAAGTACTTGATAACCCCCAAGAGCAGGGGATCACTGTAGCACCTCTCAATGTGGAAGTAGGGTATCGATCCGCAGGAGCAAGAAGGAAAAGTTATCTATTCCCTATAACTAAAGTGTCACAAGTTTTAGTTGATTATGCACTAAACAAGTTTAAAAAACAAGATGGTTGATTTAATGGATGGAAGTTTAATGTAACAAAACAAGAATGTAAAAGTGTCCCAATCCTCTTCAATGCAAGAGGGCAAGACAAAGGTTTTCTCTTATAGGAACAATGGACATGGGTTCATGGGTTCACTTAATCCTCTCTCTCCCATCTATGGTGATTATCATGTTATAGATAAAAAGTACACACAATTGTCATGCTTTAATGGTAACTTCTATGACGGCTACATGTCCTAAGACACATAGTTGAAAGAAAATAATTATTTATGTTGCTAGGTCACCCTCGTAAGGCTAGCGTGGTTTGTTGTCACTCTCACATCATATTTCTTCCTTTTTACCCCTAGACAAAGGATGTTGGGATGTATTGTGTCACTCAATACATATGCCGTTGTCACATCGGTCATCCCGTACCCACATACATCATACTTCTTAATGGACAATATTCTAAACACTAGTGCAATGATTCATATTTCGTGTGCATGGCCACATCCCTCTCATCTATCCCAGGCCGGGCGTTCGGGATTTCCTAAAAATTCGAGACGGGAAATCCGGGAAAAAATAAGTTCGGGATCCACAACATGATTCTCGATTTTCCATCAGAAAATCTGATTCCCGACAATTTGGGATCCCGACAATTCGGGATCGGGATCGGGAAATCCCGGAATACCCGATTTTTCAGAACAGAGAAAAAAAGAAAGCAAAATTCAACGGGAGTCGATGGAGCATGGGCGACGGCGGCCGTCGGATCGACAACGTCCGGCGTCGATAACTCGGAAGAGCGCGGACGAAGGCGGCTGGTGGACAGACGGCAGGCGACGGCGGCCGGCGGATCGACGGCGGGCGGACTGGACGGCGTGGTCTCGGGGACTCGGAGACGGCCGGTCGGGCGAGGGTGGCGGGTGACGTGCTGGAGCGCAGGCGACAGCGGGCCTAGGCTGTGAGGGGCAGAGACGAGCGGTGGCGCCCGGCGGCCGACGAATCGAGGCTAGGTCGTGTCTGGCGCTGTGGCGGCTGCCGCTGCCTGTGTTCTAGATGATTGGGTAGTGGGCTTGTTCTGATCGCTGTTGTTGGGCCAAGAATGAGACTTGGGCGGCTAGGCCTTGTATCGAATTAGCTGGGCATCTCCTATTTCGGGATAATCGGGCTGTTCGGGTGTCAACATGAGATTCACGAATTTCCCGAAATTATTTCAGGAAATCAGACCACCTTCCCGAAAAAGGTGTCAGGATTTTCGGGTTCGGGTAATTCGGGATCGGGATCGGGATTTTCGGGTTTCGGGATCGGGAAATATGCCCACCGTGACATCTATCTACACTTGGTGGTGTCAATCACCTCATGACATGTATAAATAAGGCATTATGCATAAATCAAACCATCACACGCATCATAGAATATCTCCAAAGTATGACAAGTCATAAAAGCTCCAACACAACGGTAAATTCATAACAAATATCATCTCATACCACAATATCCACCATAGGAATTACATAGATATATCCATACTTATGCAAGGCACATCATATGGATTTCAACAATGATCATACATAGAGAGATTAGATCAAGTTACCACCACAAACCCAAAGTCCAGGGGGTGGACTACTCCCTCTTCGTCATGGAGACCACCCCGGCAGCGCCCCGCCGGAGTTTTCCGCCTCCAATCTGCAACTCTAGGTCTCTGTTTCGTGGTTTCTGTATTTTGGCGGCGCTCCCTTCCGAAAGCCGTCGAAGGACTATTTTTATAGTCGTTTTTAGGTCAAGACGGAGGCCCGGGGAAAAAGATCGACGACATCGGAGGCTCGAGGCCCGAGATAGTGGGCCCCACGTGGCCAAGGAATCTGGCAGCGTGGGCCCACCTATCTTGGCCCTCGGGTCTCCGTTTGGCCAAGAAATATAAGTAATACAATGCAAAGTTCATGTATGCATTTTACATGCATCAGTCCCAAACGGAGGGGTTGGCCTTGAGCTTGGGCTTCGGTGCTGCCGGGATCGGGTTTGGATTCGGGGTTGGGATTGGGGAGGAGGTCGATACACTCGTCGTCTCGTTGGTCCAATCCATGTCCGGCTGCAAGGTACCGTGAGTAGCAAACACGTCAAACAAGTTTTGATGCTAGAGTCAGGTAAAAGAGCGTACCTCGGTCTGGGCCCTGACGACGAGGGCGGGCCTGCGAAGCGCCACCGGAGACCAGGCTGCGGGGCGGCCGACGATGGCCCCACCGGCAAAGGAACTCAAGGCCGCCCCGCAGCCGACGACGGCCACATCGGCAAAGGAACTCAAGGCCACCATTGTTGCCATTATTGTGATGTCGCCGCGCTAGAATCCAATCCGTCCGACCCGAGATTTTCGTCCGCATCTATTGATTTCCTTGTCATGTCGTAATTCACTTCCCAAATCGCGTCAATTCACTCCCCAAATCACGCGTCCATCTAGCCCCAACGGCGTGCGCTTCACCAATCCGGCAGAGAGCGCGCGTGTTATGTGGCCAGGGAGGCTCCTCGCCGGTGACGGCCGAGAGCCGCCATGCTGGACCGAGCCCAGATCCGGGAGCCGCCCATGCCACGTCGCTCAAGCGGTGCGCTCGAACCGACGCGACGAGACGCAGCGAGCAGGAAACCACGGTTGCCGCGACGGTCGCGATCAGGAAGCAATCAAAGGAGAAGTTGGGGCAGCGCGCGAGGCTACCGGTGCTGCTGGCGGAGCTGAGGCTCGAGTTGGGCGCCCCCGTGGAGGACGTTGTCTCCAGGTCCAACATTTGACGTCGCCGAGCAGCATCCCGTCCATCTCCGTCGCCGGCGGTGGCATCCCGAGAACCTGAGCTGCAAGTCAGTAACAATGTTAACCGAGTTGTTTTTAGATAAGGGGGTGCGGATCCCCGGCCTCCGCATCCAAGAGATGCACACAGCCTTCCACAATTGTTCAGAAGTTATCAAATCGTTTACAATTCATGGATCACTCAACGTGGCTACAAAAATCAACCACTCAAACAGGAGTTCACTAAGCATCTAGCCTCTTATGATGTAGTCGCCCAGGCCGACTGAAGATAGCCCGCACGACCGTCATCACACGGTACATCCGACATCCATAAGGCCACGCTGATCTGCGGGTAGCAGGAAGGACCACGAGTTGATCCAGTACTGTGTATAACCAACTACCAAACATGTTCGCAATGCTGGTTGGAGGGTAGACATTAAATGTGAAATGCACTAATTCCAAATATCTCTAGCGAAAGTACATTTTATAAAGAGATGTTCTGGCGACTCATCGGCCTCGCAGAAGACACATTTCTTACTCCCTATCCATCTTCTCTTGGCTAGATTGTGTTTCGTCAGTAATTCTTTTCTATTAAGAAATCAAAGGAAAATTTTATCTTTAGTGGGATTTTTAACTTCCAAAGATATTTACGCAGATATCTAGTATGGTCATTCAATAAGTCCTGGTAGTAAGACTTAACCGTAAAACCATTTGAAGTTAATCTCCCTTTAAATTTATCTCGTTCATCAATTAGGTTGACCCTCATTAGCCTTTCCACTAGTTATAACCACTGCGTTCTATTATTTTATAATAACGTCCTCCGAAAAGAAAGGTTAATATGCACCGTCCCCAAAACATTCGCAACTGTATTGTTTTTATTTTAGGCAATGGAATACAGCGATGGAAATTTCTGCTGTAAAGGGGTCCGTCCTAACCACACATCCTCCCAAAACCGAACTTGCTCACCGTTACCAATAGTGAATTTACCCGCTTGAAAAACTCATTCTTAACCCTCATTAGCCCTTTCCAGAAGGGTGAATAGTGGAAATGTTAACCGAGTTGCCACGTTACCGCCTTGTCAGCGAGTCTTTCAATGTCTAAAACCGTCCAAATCCTACCCAAAACAACCCAAATTCGAGCAAAACCAATAACAAGGGTTATTTGTCCGGTTCGTCACGTTTCAGCCTGAAATTATCCGGTTTTGAGCTCGGATAGCGGTCCACTGTGGAGTGTAGTGTGAACTCGACAGCCCGGTCGTCGCGCAGCCCCCACTGCCTCGCAAGCTGCGGGCTGCGGCGCCGGCGGACCAATGCCATCTCCGGACATCTCTACTCTCCCGCGCGATTCCATGGCCGACGGCGGCGGCGGCTGCAGCGTCCCTGTCGCGGTGACGGCCCGGGGGATGACGAGTGGCTGCGCGTGTACAACCGACTCGTCGCGATGCTGCCGCGTGTCGAGGCGCTCGCCGCCGCTGCCCCGCCGGCCGCGCACGACTGGAGGCCATCAACGCGCTCCAGCACGAGTTCTGGGAGTCCCGCGACGCCCTCCTCCAGCGGCGCCTCCTCCAGGTCAACTGTCCGCTCCCGTCCTCCTTGTTCTAGGGTTTTCTCCCTCCATATTCCTCATGGATGATAGCTAGTTTAAAGTGTAGGCGGAGGAGAGCAGGATGCGGTGGGAGGCGGCCTACATCAACCTACAGCCCTCCGGGGATGATGGGAAGTTCGCTGGTAAGATGGTAATTTTTTTTCGAACCATCAAAGTTATCAAATTTCACACCTGCTACTCTGCTCTGCTAGGCGCTATCACTGTTGTTGTATTCAGGTTTTTGGGTTCCTGCTAGTATCTGAATCTTAAAAATCACTCCCCATTCATCAACTGAAAAAAAACTGACTTGGATTCGTGAACGATATTCCATAAGTTAGGATTCATTCGTCAATGCATTTCTCTGAACTTATCTGCGGAATTGTCTTTAATATGTGCAGTCACCATGATAGACAATAAGAAATGCTCAAAGGTGTAAGCATGATAACAATTGCAGATGTGAAATGGCTTTACTGCTACCAGTGCAAAAATGATGTAATGCTTGGTGTCAAATATCTGCATATTTAGGGAAAAGTATTCTTCTCAGCTTTCTTGTTTTGGTACTACTTCATGTTCTTACATGAGGAATTGAGGATATATCTGGAGGTTTATATCCTCATGTGTCAGTTTTGTTTGATTAAGGACTTATGGCATTGGGTTGTGCTGCATGTTACTTTTCACTTTGTCCCACACTAGTTATTTAAATGATCCTTCAGTACTTGTGTGATCCTAGTTATTCAGTGGTAGCCACAAGCTTCTGTGAAACGCTACAAATGATTTTTTGTTACTACTGATATCGTTGTCTGCTCCTTTAAATGCAGAACTCCAAGGGAGTGAGTTTGAGGACTTAACAACTTTTGTAGGTCTTTTGGATGCAGAGAACACAGAATTTCAGGTACGTACTGAAACATAAGTTTCATGGCTCAAAACATGCAGCTCAGCTTGTGCCTCTTATTAGTTTTCCTATTCATTGTTTTGTGGTCCTCCTTGCTTCTTATAATGTTAGATAAGAGTGAAGGAAGTTGGCGCTGGTGAAGAGCTAACTCAAAATGCTGCAGACCATGAGCACATTACAAGAGATTTAGAAGGACAGTTGCGAGAACTGAAGCAGGCTTACGAAGCCCTTTGCTCAGAGAAGGATAATGAAATTGGAGCCATGCAGGACAAGTTTAGGAAATTGGAGCAGGACAAGGCTGGTCTCGTTAGCTACAGCAGAAAAGAGGCAGCACGAGCTAGTGAGGTAGCAAAAGAGCTTCAGAATAATGTAGAACAACTGCAAGTGGCTTCCCAAAAGAAGGATGATGAGATTCACAGATTACGAGCACGAGCAAAAGCCATTGAACCCAAAAGGAAATTGGTTCAGGAGAAGCTACAAGAAATGTACGGTATGTCCAAGGAGATCGATGGAGAAATTAAAAAACTCAAGTGCGTCGATTTCCTATCGGATGTAAGTATTTCATCCAAGTATATGAACGACTCACACTAAATCTTGTTTCCATTGTGTTATTTGTTGACTGTTTAGTGACCTTGGATTGCCATACATGCACAGTCAATCGACAATGTTGTTCCTATAAAATAAACCTGCTTGACCAATCGACAATGTTGTGCATATGAAATAAACCTGCTTGACCATGCTACTATTATCGAAAGTCATAGCTTGCATGTTAATTGCTTAACCACCTCATGCCGTGTGATCATGATCTTTTGTACCTTTTTTGTGCAGACAAACATTCTTGTTTTACCATGTAGACCAAAAACCTTTTTCGTTGCATGTTATTTGTTTACTGGCCTGTCTTTTCATGTAGCGAATGGACAATGTTATATTCATTAAGTAAACCTGCTGGATCAATTGGAGAATTGAGCCAATGTTTTTTTTTAATCCAAAGGCACTGCTTACAAGTCACTTGATCACTAAGAATCATGTTCTTCTGCGAATTTATGGTAGATTGCATGCATGAGATATGTTACTGGAAAGTGGAAAATGGACTTAGACGAAGTAAGAAATTACTGAATTATGTTTGCTTTCTATGATATTTGATAGCCATAGGACCAGGGGGCCTGCTTAATGGACTAGCATATATTTTTATTTTTTAACAGTAGATCGGTCAAGACTCAAGAGTGTTAGGAAGGATATCATTGAGGAGCTTAAAAAATATACATCTGCAGATTCACTCATTGAAACTAGTGCTGATTGTGATTTTCCATCGATCTATATATCTGCCCCATTCTCTGAAAGGTTGGTTTTGGGTTGCCATTTTATTGGTCTAGTAAGTGTTTTTGGAATCAGCGGGCGTGTCAATCAATTGACTATTGCTACTCTGCAGAATGAGGGGAAGAATGGAACTGATGATGAAACACGCAAGCAAGTTCTAGAGCCTCTTAAGAAGAAGAGAGCATCAGGAAAAAGGTGCTGGTGCAAGAGGACAATAAGACCGAACTCGTCGATGGCAAAAGCCACGATGAAAGCAATCGGTATATACTCACACGTGTTGCAAAAGTATATTTTGGACTGGTTTGTAGACTTTGTTTTTCTCCAAAGGTTAATTTATATCATTTTAGCATCTGTTTGTGGCTTTAGACCGTGTGAAAGATGATGTTGGATTACATGCAGCACTGCCTGACATCTAGATCACACACATTTAATTACATGCTGCATGACATAACTTAGCTCTTGGAAACATTTTGCCCTTTAAGATATGCATTAGACACTTTTATCTGTGTTCATTCGTCTTAGACGATGAGCATGGGCAGATAAACAAGGAGGTGGTACTCTGCCAGCCATTATTCCTCCATAATCTATACTTCTTATAAAGCAAATTCCTATTAAGTGCATTAATTATTTTCTATCTCAACATGCAAGCTATACACATCACACACTATTTTGGCCAATCAATTATCCATGTCATCTCCACTAACAATAATTAGTAATAGTTTTCATATGGAACCTATCTATGTTTTTTCATCCATATAATGGTCCACATCACTAATATTTAGTCCTCAAGTATTCAACAATTTCACACGATTTAAATTTAGTGTCTCCACTATTGTGATCAAGTGAATCTTGACAATTTGCTATTTCATGCCTTTGTACCCATTTTATATACATATATTTTCTAAATAGATTCCCGTTGCAACTCGTGGGGTATTCTTCTATTGACATAAATATGAGATATATTAAAACTTTAAAAATGTAACAAACCATTAGTCCTACAGTTCGGTGTGAATGAGCATGGGTATCAGGTAAACTTTTCGTGAGTCTGACACTGATGCGTAGGGTGGCCTCTAATGTGCTTTGTGAGCAATCTCAATATCTTCTTCTTGCAGGCTTAAGACATGCAAGAGGAAGAGAGCATCGACCGCACCAGTCACATCCACGACCTCTGCCTCTGCTCCTTCTCCTGACTCTGAGCGCACATCAGAAGAGGTGGAGGCCACCGAGAAGGCGATGCCTCCTGTCACTACCGCTTCTGGCTTTGTTGTGAAGGACCTTAGGCCTATGTTGCCTGTTGAAGTCGGGGCCTCTGTCGCCAAGTCGGGGCGCTCCCTGGCCGTCGTGCAGCCACTGAGTGCCAGCGTCCAGACCCCAAGCTTGGAGGTCAAGCTTCGGGAAATACAGGCATCCGTGGCAGTCCTTCACCGAGTCCAGGAGGACGTGAATGCGTTGTTGGGTGCTGTCAGCTTTGTGAAGGTACCGAGACCTGACTCGGTTAGAAGTCTAGGGTCCTCTATACTTTTCCTGGGTGCTCATTCTTCTGTATGTCATTTGCAGGAGCTTGACAAGGGAGCCCAGCAGGAGATCGAATTGTTACGGACCGACTCGGTGATTTTCAGTGTGAGAGAGATGGAGGCCACCGTCCAAAAGCGCGATGAAGAGATTACCGCGCTAAAGGCTTTGGTGGCCTTCAATGCCACCCGGGCTAAGGAGGCGAGGGCCAATGCTGATGGTAGCCCCCGATTCCTTTTCTTCCGCTTCCTTTGTCTTTTGAGTGTCATGTTGAGTGAACATTTCCGTCCACAAGCAGCCGTCAAGGAGAAGATCTCCCGCCTGGAGCAGCTGGAGAAGAGTCAAAGCATGATGGAGGCAGAGGTGAAGAAGCTGAAGGTCAATCTCGAGGAGTGCAAGGCCGAGAGGATCCTCCTCGATACTGAGCTGGCCACCGTTGCCCAAGCAATGGAGGACTATGCCGCCATCAAGGAGCGCGAGAAGAAGCTCATCGAGGAGAAGGCTACGTGGATGTGGTCATCGCAGCTGGAGGCCGCCAAATGGACAGCCACCAGCAAGTTTTTCCCCGTGTCTACTCGGACCCGGGCAGGCACCAGTAAGTTTCTCCACGTCGTGTTGACTCGGACCGTTCTCCTGTGTGGACATAAGTTATGCTTGTTGCAGGAGAGTCCCAGGTGAAGGAGGCCACGCTGCGTGAAGCCGCGGTCGCCGTCGTGGACCACATCTGGAACACAGCGACACCTCCCGAGGCCCCAAACGCGCCGGATTTCTTGCTGAGTCGTCTCGAGGAAGCCCCATCCCGGATTGATTGGCTGCTTGAGAAGGCCGCCTGGAGAGGAACTCGTCGTGCGCTTCTGTGGACGAAGACCTACTACCAGGACATCGAGCTGGCGCCCATGGGAAAAGGGCGATGCGTCGTGGACAAGGACTGTGTGCCCCTCTCTAATAAGGTAATGGAGGCGTGGAACCGTGAGGCCACAGAAACTGCGGACGCCATCGCTGCTCTGCTCAACGCAAAGGGCTGTCGCTAGGTCCTCGATGCCTAGTGCTTAGTAAATTTGTTTGATCTTTAATCAAAGACACATAAGTCATTAAGTGCAGATGTGTTGTTGTTGGCATTGGTACTGACTACACGCCGCGTTGCCGAGAAATGAAAAATTCAAAGATCGGCAGCCTGAAACAAGTGAAAAGGGCACGAAAGATCTGAGTGAGACACAAAGAAAAGGTGCTCTGAAGGACCTGCTCTAAGAGTGGAAGCAAAGGATTATTCTTCTAGCAGATGCTAGCAGAAGATGGGCAACCTGAGCTAGCCATAAGTGCAAGTGCGTCCGTTTCTTATCAAGTGTAAGTATATCATTTCCAAATATATTAACGACTCACACTAAACCTAGTTATCATTGTGTTATTTATTTACTGATTGGTGAGCTTGCTTGCCAAGTTGCCATACATACACTATCAATGGACAATGTTGTACCTATTTAGTAAACCTGCTTCATCAAAAACAATTATCAGAAGTCACAGCTTGCTTATTAATCAGTTTATCACTTCATGTTGTGTGATCATTAGCTGTTTTACTAGTACGTATAGACACAATAGACTAGTTTTACTTTGAAGAGCAAGTACATTGCTTTCTCTGCATGTTATTGTTTTGTGACCTTGTCTTGCCGTACATGGAGTCAATGAAGGAATGGTGTTTATTAAGTAAACATGCTTGATCAATTTTGACATTGATCAAATGCTTTGTGTACCCAAGTTACTGCTTCCAAGTCAGCTGCTTGCCAAAATTCATGCTTTCTTGCATGCCATTGTATTTTCGTCTCAAAGATATATAGGCATCCAAATTATGAAAGGTGCATGCATGAGATGTGTTGCTGGAAAATGGAAACACGGTCTTGGCATAAAGTGGGGAATTAGGTTTGCTTGGTATGATATTTTATATCCAAAGGACCACTTGTGACATTGTTATTTTAGAAATAGATTCCAAAATCATATTTACGAGTTCAATTGTTTTTAAAAAAAAATAGGATGTAGCCAAGGTATATCCTATAGACCCGCAAAATTAATTTTGAATACTTCATATTCAGTGAGCTACACAAGAGTGATAAAGTGTGGATGTGAGTATGTCTATTTTCAAATATCTAAATTTTATCGGGTTTTTTCATTGGGAAACTCTTGTAATCCTCCGGGGGATCCGTCGCTCGCGTCCTCCACCTGGAGCGCTTGCCACGCGTCCCCACGGACCCACCACGAGGCCCCACGCACCGTCTCTCCGACCCAACCTGACCTTATCCTCTCCACCAGTTTCCCTTGTCTCTCTCCTCAATCTTCTCTCCCGCATGGCAGCCATGGCCACCAGCCCACCATTGCCTCCAGGCTCCTCAAGCCGGCGCCCTCATGCCC
Organism: Poa pratensis; assembly: GCA_947311845.1. Classification (NCBI taxonomy): domain Eukaryota; kingdom Viridiplantae; phylum Streptophyta; class Magnoliopsida; order Poales; family Poaceae; genus Poa; species Poa pratensis. The sequence continues at coordinate 76,824,335 of CAMZMU010000035.1, read as the reverse complement.
AGCACGCACGTCGCCGCCCCTTCCCTCGCGCGCCCGTGCGCACCGCCGCCGCCCCGTCTCACCCGTAGTTCCTCCTCTACCCCGTCTCGCCATGGCTGCCGATAAGAGCACCGCTGCTCGTCCTTCCTGCCTCCTCCGTCGGCGAGGTCGGCACCCCCGCGCGCCTCCACGGAAAGGCCGGCGCCCAACGGCGGCGCTCTCCTTCCCACCGCCTCCGTCCCTGGGTCGGAGAGGAGCCCATGCCCATCCCGGGAGGCGCTGCTGCCGTCGTAGCGGCACGGTGCTGCCATGGCCCGGAGAAGTTGCCACCGTCGTGGCTGATGACGTAGTTGCGGATCCCCAAGCTCGTTGTTGCCGCGTCCTCCAGCCATCGCTGCGGAGCATGGACTGGATGTAGATGCTGGCCCTCCGCTCCATGGTCGAGGCCAGCTAGGTCGAGCTCGAAGAGGCAGCGGTGCTCCCGTAGGCCGATGGTGGTGCTCCCACAGGTCGACGACGGTGCTGTCGTAGAATTGTTTTTTGATGTTTTTTGTTCTTCCTTTCTTTTATGTGTGCAAATTTCTCGAAGCTTTGCAGCAAAATTCCTCATCTTTTTATGCAAATTCACGGAACAATTGTAGCAAGTTCTTATTTGATATATTATTTCTTGGTGTGGTGCAAGTGTTTTCAAGTTTTGTAGCAATTTGTTTTCAGTTTTGTCGCAAATCCTCGGATCTTTTGTTGCAATACAAGATGCAATTTATCTTTGAAGAGGTGCAAATCCTCAGATTTTTGTAGCAAATTTCTCCTTCTTTTGATGCAAATCCACATCAGCGTTGTAGCAAAATGTTCAAGACCTTTTCAAACTTTCCGTGGCCGCACCGGCGACGAGTGTGAGCGATGGCCGGAGTTGGGTGTGGAGGCATATTTGCTCCCAAGGCTAAACCGCCTTGCTGCCAAAGTGGATGCGCGCTGCTTCCGGGGGCACGGCGGCGTTGCTTTCTCGGGTGGGCACGACGATGCTGCCAGGGACACGGCGGAGCTTCCTGCCGCGGGCGAGTTGAAGGTCGCGGGAGCTCGAGCGAGCGAGGGATCCGCCGTCAGTCGCCGTGCTTTGCCTTTTTCGTTTCGGTTAACTTTACTCTGTAGTAATTAGGAGGCAGACGATTCAGATCGAACGGTTCCTTCTGCGCGCATCGGACGGCCTAGGACCCGGAGGATCGGACGAAAAGATCCCCGGGGGACGCCTAGTTCTGTCCTTTTTCATTTTGGTGCACCTGTAATACTTTTTGTTGCAAATGAATCTGCAGCAAAATATTTGTTGATTACCAAATTTTTAGTTGCTACAAACACATGGTATTTTGTTGTAATCGTTTAATTTTTTTGTTGAAATGGTTAGTAATTTTTGTTTCAACTCAATGTGTGGCAAAGTATGTTTGTTAATTTAAGCACTTTTTTTGTAGCATTACCTTTTCAAATGTTGCGACGATTTATTGGAATAGTATCATTTTATTGTACTGGGTTATTGTAATGCTATGGGTTTTGTTGCGATCCTATGGGTTTAGTGTAATGCTCGGGTAAATCACTAAGGTGTCATTATCGCTATAACAAAAAGAGACAACTTTTCTTTTTAAGTGGATAAATTGGTACTACAGGTTGATTGCTTAGAAATTTACGTTGCAGCTGATTCCGTCCGTTTGATGACGATCCGACGGATGTGGAGTAGACCTTTTTTGCGATAATGGGAGTCCTTGCGTGAGACGGGGAGGTCTGTGTCGATGTCATGACCTCCACCGTTCGACCTGAAGAACTGATCCCTGGACCAAGCAGAGCATCCAAGGGGGGGGAGGTCCTAGCTATCCACCTGTGCGGAGCAGATTTGCTCCCGCCTGTAGGGACATGCTTGTGGGCCGGCCCAAACATGTCTTCTTCCCCGCACTTGCAACCGCCGGCGGCTAAACCGCACACTAGATCACCCGTCGCTGCCATCACCGTCGGCTATACCGCCTACTCCGGCCCCTAGCGCTCGGCGCCACTATCACACTGCCTGCTCTAGCCACCACCTCCATCTGTCTCCTGCCTCTTGACCGGCCATCCCTCTACCCGCCCTCCCCACGCGTACACACACCCACCTTTTTATCTGATGCCGGCCACCCCGCACATGTACCCCCTTGTTTTGTTTTTTGAATTTTCCACGTATATTCAAGCACGTACCACATACAAAGTACATAGTACAATTACAGAGTACAGAAAGTAATACGTAGAGGAAGCAGAACCAGAGGAAGCATCATCAGCTTCGCCGGCGTCGAAGACGAAGGTCGCCGTCCACCTTCTAACCATAGCCCGAGGGATCTCCAAACCTGAAACGCGCCGCAGGACCCAACTCCCACACGGACACGGCCCGAGGACCATGTGCGGCGGAGATTAAGGCGGTGAACGAACACGGCGCATCCCCTCTCGCGCCAGCACCACCCCCTTGCCGCGGCCATCTTCAACCTTGACGCAGCTCGAAGTCGAGAAGCCCTCCTGGCCCCGACACCCACCCGCCAGATCCGCCGCCAGCACGGATCCGGCGGCAGGCAGGAGAACTCGAGCGCCGCGCCGGGCCCCGAGCTCCCGCAAGTCGCGCGCGGAGACGCCGCGCCCGTAGGAGCAGCCTCGCCGGAGAAGCCCGCGCCGACACCAAACCCCACACCAGCCGCCCCTCCTCCTGAGCGCCGCCGGTGAACTCTCCCCCCTATCCTACCATATATACAGACCGGAGCCAGGGATCCACCACCCTCCTGCCGCCGAAGCGGCCGGCGGAGGAGGCGAATCCCGCGGCTCAGCGGCCGCACGGGGTGGATCGGCGAAGTCGCTTCAAAAATCGCCCCCTCTCAGCTACAGTGGCGGTGAGAGGATAAGGCTCTCGCACCTGTACCCCCTTGTTAAGTCTCGTACTCACCTCGACATGCGCCGGGTCGTCGTTAGATTAGCGGCGAGTTGTTCACGCTCGTCTCCTTCAGCCGGTCACCGTCGTCTCTTCGGATTCTCGCCACTAACTCGACAGCCCGTGGAGTTTGCATGTGAGGATTATACAGAGTAATGGTTGTAATTGTGAGAACAGGCTATATATATGAGATAAAATTGTATAGGCCACGAACATACTATGATTAGCTGCCACAACGACTGCGTAGTAGACATATTTTAGGTTTTTGTAGGCCGTCCTATGCTTCTTGGAAAGATATAATCGTTGAGATTAGACTAGTCATAGTGGGAGTATCATAACTAGCACTCCCTCCATCCTGATTTATAGGATTCTAAAATCAGGTTTTTCAAAAGTAAGATACAATTTAGCCATTTAATGAGCAATTAGGAGAGAGAAAAGGAAGCGGAAGCCAACCACCCAAACGGAAGGTAACCATTACATACACACCAATTTAGAGAATCAGTAAGTAATTAGGAGAGAGTAAAGAAGGGCAACCAAATGAATGCACACTAATTGTCAACCCACCAGTAGTTAGTCACCTTGGTGGTCGAAAATGCGGAGGAGCACCCGGTGACGACGCCCCCTGATATCTAACCGTCCCCTTCGTTAAGAGCGCGCGGCTAGGATCTGCCTCCTTTCTTGTATCCGGGGCCGCTATTTTCGTATCTCCACCGTATCGTTCACGTATTCCGCTGGCATCCTGTACCAGAGGCCCACGGAGTGACGTAAGCCGAAGTTAATGCGGAGAGACGTTGTGCCGTCTACCCGTCTTCTTCCCCACCGTTGCCTGTTCTTAACCCCCGTATCCTCCAAGCATTCTATCCTGCCCTTTCCTGTCATCTGTTGTTCTTCCCCACACAGATCCATCTGCCCACCAAAACATTGTTCGTTCCGATCTTCGCTATTGATCGGAATGTTAACGGAGAACTCGGCGTCTTCAAGCGCCGCAACAAACCACGGTGCCCAGGAAGACATCGCTCCCCTTCCGCTCATCTGATGCCCCAGATGTCACCACGGAATCATTGAGTGGTACATTTCCAACACCGCGAAGAACCCTGGCAGGCATTTCTACAAGTGCCAGTTTCAAGGGGTATGCGATTCTCGCCCAGTACAGATCTGTTTTTTGTTGCGTCCTTCGTGTCAAACTCCTTTGTTCATCTGTATCTAGCTTTCTGTTTGTTTTATAGTAACTGATTTCGATCCCCTTTTCGGCATTTCTTTTGTTTTCTTAGACTGGCGCTTGCAGTTTCTGGAAATGGGAGAGCGCGTACATAGACTACCTCCGATCTCGGTGGGGTTATGTGTTTGGCGCCGCCCCTCAGCCCCCTCCGGCCTAGCCATCCGGAGAAATCCAAGTTCTCCTTCTGCAGCACCAAACTGAAATGAAGAACATGCTGTTTACCGGGTTAGCGATGATCGCGATGGCGATTGTCGTTGTTCTCACCAAGTTCTAGAAATTGTTGGATGAGCGGCTCCATGTATCGTGACAGCTTCATGTAGTTTGAGTGCTCCTTTGTAATATCTATTTTTCACACTCGGTGTGAGTGTTAAGAGACATAATTAGTTATTTCGTTAACCATCCATCCGACATAATGTAACCACCTTGTGTAACAAAGTTATTTTTATGTAATTGTAAAGATCGTTGTACTACTATTTTTACCGCAACTTTACTTTTTGTCAACGAGTGGTTTACTGCCTCGTTTAACTCCCTCATTTAATGCATGGTCATATTTAATACGCTCCTCATCAAAGGTAACAACACGCCTCACACGGACGCCGTTCAAACCGATCCTGTTCATCACTCGTGAATCGCCGGGGTTCCTCGCCGGTGAACAAGCAAGGTGATGTGCAAAGCTTTTCAGTTTTGATTCATCGCTTACTCATGCTTTCTGTTCCTTTCTGTTTTTCTTCTATTCAGCGTCAACTGAGTACATTTTTTTCAACAATTCATGGGTTCCTCATCCTGCCCAAGCTCCGGCACTCACAAATCCGGCAGCGGGAGCCAAGACAGAGGTGGTTGGTCTATGCAGGACGATGCATTCAGCAATAGCACCCCTGGGCCTTCAACAACGTCTCGAACATCTGTTCAGAAGGTGGTTTCTGTAATTTCAGAGCTTTGTGATTACAAGAAATTCCTCTTAGAAGAAATAGGCTTTTCCGGTTGGTCAAGCTCCCCCACATTTCCAAGATGAACTTGAAGTTCAGCAAGTGGATAATGTCTAGGATAGATGTTCCATCTAGATCCATTGTCATAGACCAAAATAGGAAGATTAGGTTTTGGGCCGCCGACATACACAAAGTGTTCGGCATACCTTGTGGTTCCCGCGACATTCATGATCCACAATACGCGTGCACGGAACAATCTGTTCAGTTCATACGCTCTATGCTAGGAATGCCTGACAAAGGCTGTCACATTCTAAAGGCAGCTGAAGCTGTCATCACCAGGACACTTAGCGAAAAATCGTCCACCAATGCTGAGAAAGACTGCTTTAAAATGGCTTTCGTGATATTCGTGTTGGGACACTTGTTAGCTCCGTCCACAAAACATGATTATTCAATCATCGACTACTGGTCTGCAATCGTGAACACATAATTCATTAGCGAATTCAACTGGTGTGAATACGTTATTCAAGACTTGGTAGCAGCTGCGCAGAAGCTTCCCTCAGAAACTCAGGCATCCAGCTCAACCACGCACTTGCAAGGTTGCCACCTTTTTTGCCAGGTATTTTTGAGATTTTCATAATGGGTTTTAGTTTTTTTAGATAGCAATTCAGTAAATGTTACATGTGCTTATCTGTTTTCTGATCAAACCTTTCTTGTTCTTAAGGTTTTTTACCTAGACAATCTAAATCTGGGTATATTCAACCTGCGTCATAACGTGCTACCCCGCATATCATGTTTTGACGATGTCAAGTTTAGAAGGATGATCAATCAATGTGGAGCTATTACGAAGGGCCCAGAGGATTTTGGAGCAGCGCCAGTAAGTATAAACATCGAAGTGGTTGTTTTTGTCTCCCAACAACATTTTTGCTAACAACTGGCCATCTTGTCATACACAGTTACGTCAAGCTGATCAGATATGTTACACAAGGAGTACGTGGAACACTTAGCCAGATAGGCTCACACCTACTGCACCTCAGATACGCCGCCCGAATTACAATGCAACAAAACCAGACGGAAAGGGTTCCATGGTATTCACACCACAAATCCCAATTGTCCACAACAACGACGTAGCCGGGTCTTCTTTAGTTGTTCAGCCTCTCTCTACTATCGCCCCCAACAGGATGATGACCAATGCATATGCAAGTGACACACGGACCTTAGCAATTGGTTCCACATCTGCTGTCAGCGGGTCTGATTTTGGGAACTACATGAAGGATAGATATCCACAGCTGGTAAAGGCCCTTTTTTTATTTGCATTTCTTCCTAGCGTTTTTATCCGCTGCAAAATCAGGTTCCAACATCTCGTATCATGTACAGGAATCTAACCAGATGGGTATGATGCTGAAGCACCACAATGCTGTTGTATTCCAGCACTGCAACTCAATAAGGAACCAGATGCACCAGGAGAACACGAGGTTCCTTGACAAGATTGTATCCACACTTTCTGAAACGTGCATGTGCTGCAGCATTCGCGGATTGCCGTGCGTAGCCCAAAAAATGGCTCAAGGTGATTCCCCAGGAAAAGCGAACATGCATCGCCGCTGCTTAGACCTAGATGAATCAAATGGTAATTGTTTTTCATTCCTGGTCGTAATTCATGCTTTTCATTCTTGTTTGCTTCCATTGCTTACACTCGTACACGACATTCCAGAGAGCTCATCATCAACCATGAACAAAAGGACCAGGGCATCATCTGAGGCAACTCCCCATGCACGCCCCCCGCCATCACCAGGTACATTTGAAATGTTATACAGCTGCACACCTATGATCAACAAATAATACTCGCGTGTTCCATGTTTTATCCACAACTCGCTCTTCACCAATTATAAACACGCCTGTCAAATTGAAGCCACTGGTTGCAACTTCCCCTGACCCATTCAATATGTTTGAGGCTACAGATGGCATCAGTGAAGCAAGAAGTTCAGGTACACAAATAATGTTTTGCAACAAAGTTAAACATCATCTACACTTACTGCTAGCACAGCAACTAACCACAATGTCATCGTTCAACAGGATATGCAGAAGTTAAAACCCCACTTCCACGTAAACCTAAACATTCCCCGGGCATTTCAGAGTCTGTCAAATCATGGTCTGACTCCATCATTTCCACCATTATCATGCTGAACGATGTTTCAACCCCGCCCCCTGAAGCTGTACTGATCGACCATACATCGGAGGAGTTCCCCGTAATGAACCACGTGCATCACAGCAGGTTCGCGGATCCACACTGGACTGAATCAAGAGACATCAAGTACCCATCGATCGCAACTCAAGACAAACTATTCAAAATCATGTCTTCCCTTTCAGTTGCCCACATGAATAGGTACTGAATCTCATCACCTCCATCTTAGCAGCCATCTAGCATGTTGATTGCATCAGCTAACTACTTTGTTACAATTGAATAGGTCATTTGTAACGCATCTGAAACCACGGTTCATTTCCATGTCGATCATGACTGTTGTCACACAAATCGGTTGCAACGATATGCTAGAACATGAGCTATGCTCTATCATATCCCGAAGGCTTCAGCAAATAGATTCGAGTATTCTATACAAGGGATTAGACGATGCATGGCTATTGTTTTTCGAAGCAGATTTTGCGGTAATTCACCTGTTTCACCGTAGTCACTTACATTTTTCCGTATGCACTAAAAAGTATTGCATGCTGAACATATGTTGTTGCATACCACAGACTAGCATCTTGTCTGGGGAGATTTCTTGGAAACTCAAATCAGTCCAGGCACAGTTCACAGGCGAACACATCAAATTCAACTTATGCAATTGCAGGATGGTAGGACCCATGCCATTTTTTCAAAAGTATGCATTGCATTTTTTTAATACATCCACCTTTTTTATGTGCAGATACATGTACTTGTTATCCTTCAGTCTGGATGGTGCCTATATTCTTGGGATATGCTGTCGAAAACTATAAATGTTTTTGACCCTGCAAGCAGCATTCCTAATTCTCCAGCAAGAAAGATGCTTCATGAGATTGTTTCTGGCAAAATCCACATTGCGTTATTCATGTGTATTTTCAAGTTCTTCCCATCGTGGAAGGTGGAATGCTCTGACTGGACAAAGAAATACCATTCCTTTTTGTCATATCGATTTACCCGGTTAGCATAGTCAACACTCGTTCCAGCTGAAACTTCCATTGTGATCATGTTGGAAAGTTTTTTTTATTGTTTGTTTCATACGTAGGGAGGAGTCAGGTATCTGCATAATACACATTGCTAGGCACTTCAATGGAACATCCCTAGAGGAACAATTATCAGATGTAAGTTAACGATGCTTGTTCTTAGATTGCAAAAACACCCCAAGACGACAATTATCTTTACTTTTTTTGCAATTTGTATTGCAGGAAGCTATTGCCAAGGAGAAAGGGTTTGTACTTGCACAACTTCGAGACACAGAAGGGAATTTGGCTCAAATCCCAGCAGAACTGGTTGGAGTCATGAAAGTTTAGTATATTTCCTGGTAAGTACCGCAACTGTGCATTTGATGTTTTTAGAACGTAACATCTGGATAGTGTCTGTTTGCCCGCGGTTGAAATGACATCATCAACACTTACATAATCAGCAGGAAATACATAAATCTTTTTCTCAATCTTGTATGTTTGTTTATTCATTCACGAGCCAGACATAAATATACTTCATCCAAAACAGGAGATATTGCGAAACAATGTGAATTTGTTATCCTCCACGATGTATCGGGGAAAAGCTGAAGAAGACAGTACATGGCCAATTCACGGGACATCATCGGAGTCATCCAATTTGTTGTCAGTACTTTTAACATGGATGAAACTACCAAATTATCTATGTAATAAACTTAGTGTTAGGATATCCTCATTCGCAATCGTCCAGACCATCCTATTAGGATACTTCGCATTTGTTCGTTTGGCCTTAAAACAGTTCCCTCACGTGTTGTTGTGGGTAATGTAAAAATACCGCGCTTGCTGAGTTAGAAACCTGAGATGTCAGTTTTTGGTTTTGTTATGCCGAAGTTCAACTTTCATATCATTATTTTCATTCCACTAATCCTGTCAAGGCTCCACTACGAACACCCATCTCCCTTTTCACCAGGAAAGAACTCACGTAGCCATAACCAGCATGGCATCTGAACACTTAGCATGTAAGAGAAGTTGTCATACCAAAGCTCAGTTGTTTGACACATCAAATTTCCGCTAATGTTATCGCTTTATGATACGTCCATTTTGCATCACAATTTTATATCATAATTTACTGTTATTCATTGATATATTTCATATTTAGATGTGTTACTTATGTTATTTTACCTATTTTGCATGTTTGATGATTATTGGAGAAATAAACACCGGAGTCAGATTTCTGCTGGAAAAAGCGTCGTCAAGATACTATATTTCTGAAGATCAATAATTTGAGGAAAATATCCAGAAGCTCCTATTTCGCCAGATGATGGAGGAGGCCAAAAGGGGGAGCTGAGGTGAGCCAAGGTGGGCCCACCTCACCTGCTCACGCGGGTGGGCTCCTGGCCGCACCGAGAGGTGAGGTGGAGGCCCAGGCCCACCTCAGCCTTCGTCCCTTCGCGTACTTGACCCCCTGAACCCTAAGACACGGGGGCGACCATCAAAATATTCCGCCGCCTCCACGAGGCGGAAAACACCAGAGAGAGAAAAGCTCTCCGGCAGGGAGAAATCTGCAGGGGGAAATTCCCTCCCGGAGGGGGAAATCGTCGCCATCGTCACCGTCATCGAGCTGGACTTCATTGGGATCATCATCATCATCATCTCCACCGCCGACACCATCATCACCGGCGCTGCACCCCGTCTCCTCTGTAACATCTAGGGTTGAATCTTGTCTATTTCATAGGGAAAACTCTCCCGGTGTTAATTACTCCTTGTTATTGATGCTATTGAGTGAAACCGTTGGATTAAGGTTTATGTCCAGATTGTTATCCATCATTATATCACCTCTGATCATGTTCCATATGATGTCTTGTGAGTAGTTCGTTTAGTTCTTGAGGTCATGGGAGAAGTCTTGATGATAGTAGTGAATTATATTGAGTAATATTTAATGGTTTGATGCTTAAGTTATGGTGTTATTCTTCTAGTGGTGTCATGTGAACGTCGACTACATGATACTTCACCTTTATGGGCCTAGGGGAATGCATCTTGTATTCGTTTGCCAATTGTGGGGTTGCCGGAGTGACAGAAAATGAACACCCATTGGTATAAGGATGCATGAGGGATAGCAAGATCTCAAAGTTTAAGGCTGTGGTTAGTTTATCTTAATTACTTTCTTGTATTTACGGATGCTTGCAAGGGGTTTAATCACAAGTATGTATTAGTCCTAGGAAGGGCGGTGCATTAGCATAGGTTCACCCACACAACACTTATCAAAACATTGAAGATTAATCAACTATATGAAGCGAAAGCACTTGACAATATTCCCGTGTGTCCTCAAGAACGTTTGGTCTTTATAAGTACATCAACCGGCTTGTCCTTTGCTGTAGAAAGGATTGGGCCACTCGCTGCAATTATTATTACTGCAATTTATTTACTTGCACTTTATTTACCTGTCATATCAAAAACCCCTAAAAACTTGTCTGTGAGTATTTACAGTGAATCCTTCATCAAAACCACTTGTCAACACCTTCTGCTCCTCGTTGGGTTCGACACTCTTATTTATCGAAAGTACTACGATACACCCCCTATACTTGTGGGTCATCACTTTACTATAGGACCATAGAACAACAAATCCAGCTAGTTATGTTCACGGAAAAAGCACCAATAGCAACAGTCGTTGCAAACCATATTACCATATGACCACGATTTTTTTCAAAAAACGTAAGCATAACCAAGTTGTTTCGAATAAACCACGGCATAGCAAGGTGCAGCATCATATTACATTACATAACCATCTTAGACAAATAACATAGTCTCACACAGGCCCTTGGTCTCACATTAGTTTTCAGCATTGTTCAACGGTAAAACATGGTTGCACCACACATCATGTTTGTTGTCATCACTCCGAACCATAGGAGTCACTCCATAAATCTGGGTTCGTCACATCCGTGGGAAGATGTCCCTTGTTCCCCGGCATCGTAAGCACCATGTTCAGGAGTTCAGTCCTCAGCTGAACCAACTGTTTCTGTTTCAAAATGGATGATATGGTTGTTAGTCCTACTTCAGCCACAAAACATGTTTGCAATATCAAACATGAAACCAACTAACCTCATCAGTGGTGTCCTCCAAACCCAAACCACTAAAGTTCATCATGTAGTACACAACGTACATCCCAGTGTCACGGCTGCAGCAGTTTCCACAACAATGTTAGACTTTTGTTTCTATTTCCCCCATCTGGTTAGTAAATATAAAGAAGACTTACTCAGAGCTGGTTGGATTGAGGTTTTGATGGTACTTGAACTCGAAATCTTCCCTCTTGAGACCCCAATCTTCATAGAAACTCTCTGTGCAGGTGACAAATGCATCTATTATCTTCACACAGATGTCTTTGTGTACCTGCTCAAGCACCTGTCGACCCATGCAATTCCTTTTTGGATCAAGTACATGAACCTTTTCCAGGAATGGATCAACCCCGTATAGAACATAGGTGTCATCTTCTGCTCTCTTGTGAGGCATCCATATCTGCAATCAGTCCAAATAACTTGTAATTCACTATTCAGTAGGAACCAACATGAGCTTCATACAAGTAGGCACTTACCATCTGGCAAGTCTCAATGTCGTAGCCTATGTATGTGCCCATGAACATGTCCTTAATCCCGCGTCGTGCTGCACAGTTACCCCCTCCAAGAACAACATCCTGTAAGAATAATCAGTAGGGAGTCAACAACGAGACATATATCTCATCAAATAAACATCACATAGTAAAATACATACCATCCATTCCTTAGGCATGTAATGCCTAAACCTTGACATGTCTTCATCGTCATACCAATGATCATCAGCCTCCACCGGCATTCGTCGAGATGACTCAAATCCTTTATCTGTCAGCCCCCCCCCCTCTTTGTGGAATGCAGTGAGGCAATCCATACCATTCATCTTAAGAAGACATGGTTTAGTATGAATAACCCACAACCTGAAGAAGTCACAAAACATATTCAATACATTTTTTACACAGATGCATCTTTTGGTAATTTACTTTTTTGTACCATGGCTAACCTCTTCATTGCCTTCTGGTCGCAATATATCATTTCTCTGTATCCTGCGAGCGCAGCATCCTCGCATGGGAAATTATACTCAAACCCATTTGAAAATGGGTTTAGTCCTGGCACGTCGTTGAAGTCCCTTTTCTTGTTCACCAGCACATAGTTTGGCTCAACACATATGACATACCTTGGTTCTCTTGCCTTTTTCTCTACGAGTTTGTAAACAGAACAGTCATCAAGATATGCACTAATAACCATACATCACAAACCACCCATAGAAAACACATGGACACACCAACACAACATATGTACAACAACTCACTCTTTGAAGCTGTGTAGACAATGATCTCGCGCTTATCATTTGCATTTAGGATGCTGGCGACACATCCAGTATCTGTCCGCGAGGACTGTCCACGTTCCGATTCGCTGACGTAAACTGATTTACCGCGGTCTGCAACTAACGATAGTTTTTGTCATTCACTGGTATTGCAAGGGCAGTCAATATATACAGAAATCAGTTACCTTCTGCACTGCTGCCCCCAACTAATGGCCTGTCAAGGTCATTCTGTCCTTATTGCACTGGAGACGTATTCACATCCCACCCTTTTGCTATCGGGTGAAGGTGTGTAATACCGAGCTGCACACAAGGTACACATGTCATCTTTGCGGTGCATAAGTACCATCACCCGACCACCATCAGATACAGTAATGGTGCAATTGTTTTTTTTTTGTTACCTGGTATGGATGGGCATGGAGCTGGAGACAGTCCATGTTCTAGTGCAGTTGAAACCAAACATTTGAGGGGCTCCCAATCATCCTTCACTATCGTAACAATACATGGAGTGCTAACCATACCAGCGCTAGAGAGGCTGAAAGGTCGCAGCGTCATTCTCTTTGCTGATTCAACATCGCTGTCAAACCGCTGAAAGCCTTCCATGGGCACACGCCTTATTGGCACATGACTGAAAACAAATCCACCATTGTAACGGACAGAGACATATGGTGCACGCGTCGAAGCTCCGGGACCATCTGACACTCCAGAGTTGCACCCCTCCCCACTAACCGCATTCTGTACACAGACTTAATTTCCAGCCTTTCGAACCGTTGACCGAATAAGAGGACTAACCAAACCTTGTCCAACATCATAACCAGCACTATTGGATATCAGCTGAGCCAAACCAATAGGGGGCCTTGACGATGTAGACACCATTCCAGTCCCATCAACTGGGACATACTCGACATTCCATGTTCCAACTCCAGGGCTTTCCATTAACACAGCTGGCAGATCTGAAAAAATGCACGTAATGTAAGGTATCATCATTTTTGTTTCCACTGTTCTTTTTTTGATAAATTATGATTTCTCCAAATTGTGTAGATACTAGAAATAGGACAATTACCGTGTGAGAGTGTTTGATGCATGAATCTGCCTAGTCCAACAGCCTTACCGCTAGGTGGTGATATACCTATTAAAATGGGACATAACAGATTTTAGATAACAATCCAACTTGAACACATGCAATTGAATTTTGTGGAAGAATTTATCACCTTGCAACGCCAGGTTGATCCTAGCCAGGTTTTCTTCAATGCTTGGTATTAATCTGCCTATCCCCTTCTCTGAAAGATGGTTCAGTAAGTACTGCATCCCCTGCATCTTTGTCAGCTGCTCGTTCTTCTCAAATACGTCGCGGAAGCACTGTATGGCAGCAGCAGACATTGGCATGCTGCTTGCCACCTGTCTATCGAACTTGGCTTCACGGTAAGCCGCTGCATTTGCTATCGCGTCAAACCCCTTCACCAACCATGCTATAGCCTGCATCACAGTAGCAACTCACTGTAAACAGAACAAATTGCAAGAAAAAGCCAACAGGGCAAACATATCACAATGGTCTCACCCTTGCGCCATTTTTTTTTGCAGTTGTTTTCCACACATAATTCTAAATACTTGTTGACTTTATAATTGGAGAGAAGTGTCATCTCATGAATAGAGAGTCGAAATCATAATACTAAATTAAGACTGAGAGTCTTTTTGGGCAAGTGTTAGAATGAGAAGCTAAACATGAAAATGTATCCATATCATTCCTTTTTTTTCCAGGAACACATGTAAGTTATACATGGTTTGAATTAAGTATAAAAAGGAAGTCATGTGAGGAATTTGATGATTAAATCACTAGCTTATTAAAATCATTTAAATGTCCAAGAACATGATATATGCAAAACAATTACAAACATAATAATGAACATTCATTAATGACAGCATTTGTCAAAAAGGAGTTCAAGAAAATTAATGAAACTCAAATATCCAATCTTGAGAGTAGTTTGCACGTGATGTGAAATCATTTGCATGCATTTTTCATAAAGGAAGGACAGATATGAATATATAATATTCATATAGCTAGTTTTGATTAAATTTGTTTTATCAAGGACAAATAACTGATATTTGAGAAGTTGCAATACTGTTCACGTCAATTGATTTGATGCTGTTACTAAACTAAAGAAGCAAGAATATTGCTAAGCATAATTTATTTGGATTATGTTGTTAATCTAGACAATTATATTATGAAGGTTTGAAGTCAGTCAATATAGATTATTGCTAATCAGAACAACTTGCATGAAAAAGGCATAAGGACCAACATATCACAATGGTCTCACCTTTGCGCAAATGTTGTCATTGTTCACTTGAGGCAGGGCACGAACAGGTAGTTCATCTGGCAAATTGGGAAGCTCCACCACTGGGTCTTGAATCGTTAAATTCACGTGGTGAACTCTCTTCCGCACCTGAGCGCAACCCCTTATATGCAGTGCTTCGCTTCGAGTGAGGCCCTGCGAACAATATTCCTACATGTCATTCTACAAGGCTGTTGGATGTTAACAATCTAAACTACAACCAGACACTAGACGAAACAGAACAGATGAAACATAAATATCAAGCAGTGTATCATGTTCTGATGTTTGGTATCTTATAAACATCCATTGTTTTGTAATATCAACAATTTTACTCACCCTGAACATCCCAAATATCTTCTCGTACGGCGTCACAAGCGTGTCCCGCGCGATCAATGTCTTCAACGCATCCACGTTGTAGTACTGGATGCGTGGCTCGAGAGCAGGGTTAATACCATACATCCCGGTGTTTACATTGTCAAAGTACATGCACTGCACAACAAAGCACAATTCATTTTTTTAGGCCCTACAATATATGATGCAAATCAATGCAGCACAATCTTGAGAGCTGCAACTTTTGTCTATGATATATCATCGGATTCTATACATACCTGCATGTACATGTGGCACCCGTAGATGGTAAACCCTCGGACGCTACCACGCATCGCCTCCTGCACTCTATATGCAGCGTCCAATGTCTCCTCCACTCCATATCTCCCCCAGTTCACTTGTCCCAAGTTATCAGCATACTGAGCAAGGAGGTAGGCATCTCGTGGAACACAACCCCTCTTTTCCCTTGGGCTTAAGTACACAGACAAGGCCAGCATCGCGTAGGCAAGCGTCAACTCCCTCGCTTGTATGCCTGTCACTATTTGGTTCCGCGCTCTCTTCAGCAGATCAAGCAGTATGTAAGTGGTGAGCTCTGCACACCCCGGCAAACCTACCGCAGCTCTAGCATCCATGATCTCACGAGATGTGGGTGCTCCACGCAACCTATATAGTGTGATAGATCCCCCCAGCCTACATCCTACCACCCTGCAGAACGATGCCTCATCTAGCGTTGCGAATCGGTTGTTCCCTAACACTAGCCTTCTATTTCTAGTATCTACACACTCGTATAGAAACTGCGTGAAATCATGGCTGAAGTGGGAGAAACGGTCGATCATGAGCAGACCAGAGAGGCCTATACCCCTAACCAAGTTCAGTGCCTGATCTGACCACTTCTCTATTGCGTCACAGAGATCCTTTGGAGCAAAACAACTATTGACATTGCTTCTCCCACTCCTAAGGATTCTACCCGCAGACAGAGGGACAACAAACTCCTCTTCCACCTCGATGTCATCCTCATCACCGCCAGCAATGCCCCCCCCCCCACACCAAGAAAGTCCCTCGTTCATTTCTGAATAAGAAGAACAGAGGAAGAAATCAGCAACAGATCCAACAAAAAACAGAGAAGATGGAAACCACATTCATCCGTCAAACAGATCGAGCGGCAGAAGTTCTTCACTCACCATTGGATCTTCATCGACGGATCAGGCTTCCTTCCCACCTACGGAACCTGCTGGAGTTATCCGTTTTTGTGGGTTCTGCTATGTGTTTATTGTTCGCAACCCACCCAGAGCTCTCTTCTACTACTCTCACTCTCTCTTCTTCTCTCTACAGCTAGCACCCCTCTTAACTATGTCATCACACCCTGCTCTGCCGGAACGTCAAATCGGAGCTCCTATTTCAAGCAAGCAATGAAAACAACGAGCTAGCTACGCGCGCTTCAGAGCTAGCTATGAACTGCAGGGAGCAACAAATGGCCATAAGTACGCTTTGCCGCAGACGCATGGTAGTAGGCACGTACGTTTTAATCGTTTTCTTCACATTTTTTGAACTCAGCGGTGCTGAAAAAATCTTATCCAGGACTCCTATTCAATGCGTTGATGCTTTGACAAGCGTTGACGATTTCAAAAGGCTAGGGGTCCACTTGCTCTCGGAGGCCCAAGCACACCCATATCCAGGGCAAACAACCACGGGACGGACGGCTCCTTTCCCTTTAGCTGTACGGGCTTACTGTACATCATGGGCCATGAGGGTCGCACGCTGTACTACAGTGTACGGGAAGAATTTTCTCCGCATGCAACACAACGGAAAATCAGACCAAAACAAAACAAAACAAAATGGCAATTCCACTAACCGCAAATTATTATAAATATATTTTACGACGACAGACTGATATCTCAAATTCCCCGTTACATCAAACCGGCACGCCTAACAGTTATACAAGTTTTATAATCTTGTACCACAGACGCATCAAATTATTCTAGTCACTAAGGAAACTAAAACCTAGGATAGCTTTGCCCTCTTCGCACCACACTTCACGCTATCAGCTTCATCGTTCGAATCGCGGAACAAATTCACTGGAACAAGGATTGAATCGTCTGAATCACCACTTGATTCTTCATCGTCTGCCACATCCAGGCACGATCGGATCATAAGCACAATTCGCCCAGAAGCATCAAGTTTCTTGCCGTTGCACCTTGCACGAACCTAAGAAAGAGAATTTAGCAGGACAGTTACATTCTACCATTTCCGAGTTTGCATATCACAAGCAAAAAGAACAAAACGCACACAATGCAAAAAAAAAACAAATCCCACCTTCTTCAATGTTTTCATTCCACCCTCCTTCGGTTGCTTGTTGTCCTGAGAGTCTGCAGAGTCCTTCAGGTTTGTAAAACAGTCCATTAAGATACAAACAGGCATCATAACCATCTCTAGGTTGGTTTTGTGTAGCTTACCGACATCTCTTCTAGATCACCATCATCCTCCGAGCTCACAATCATACCAATGATCGTGAAACAATCGTCGACCTTCAGGAAGCAGCAAGAATTAGAAGACCAAAATTGGTAACACCGTTTCCAGATCTAGATGAACGTTTACACGAGCCTCACTAACCTTGTTGTCGTGGGTTTGTCACGTCAGGTGTCATAGATGACTTCGTAGGTGTGGGATTATGCGAGTCAAGCATCTCCGAGCTTGGGATCGCAGGAACAAAGATCAACACAGATTTACCCAGGTTCGGCCCCCTCAATGTGAGGTAAAAGACCTACTTCCTGCCTACCCTAGATTGGTATTGATATGATAATCGAGGTGTTACAATGGAGGCGATCCGATCTGGTACTCGCCGTATGAGCTAGGGTTTGGGGCTTGATAGCTTGACCCGCTCTAAGTCCTGCGAGTCCTCTTTATATACACAGAGGCTCGCTAGGTTACAAAAGGAAACTTCCCCATAAGGAATACATCCACAGAGGCCTACTCGGAGACTACTTGGTCTTCACGTCCTCCGGGATTTGTCTTCTAGATCTTTCTCCTTATGGCGGTTCAATATTGGGCTTGCTCCCAAGTGGGCCTTCGTCCGTGCGAGTAAGTTAAGTCGCACTGGGCCGCGGGTTAATCCAGAAAGTATTCCCCCGACATTAGCCCCCAAGTTTAGCTTGGATTTCGAGTGAAGGCTCCTTTGTCTTAACAAACCCCTGAGCCGCGCACGTGAATTATCCCAGCTGAACTCCAATTTTCTTATTTCCAATCTGCGGCTTATAACTCTTCTTGGCGGCTCAAGAACGCGACTTATCCTGTCTTGACGGTTGATTTTCAGATCTAAACGTCTTGCGTCTGGGTTATTTATCTTGGCTCATCGTTTTCCCCAGCGTTCTGCATCAAGTCCTGTATTACGCATCCGCTACTCCTTTCCGCCGCCTCCAATCTCGCTTCTCGTACTCACAATCCTTCGGTGGATATCTCCATCGATCTGAGAAAAATGTCTCGCCGCAAGTGCAACTGGGAAGGCTCGTGGGTCGACGAAGATTTCCTGGAATCCCTATCTGCACGGGGCCTTCTTCCGCCAAAAGATCAATGCGAATGGCGGGCGGCTGGTGAGGAGGTAATCCCCAATCCTCAACCAGGAGAATAGTGATTTTTGCGGAGCATGTTGAGCGCGGGTTCAAGCCCCCGGGCTCTCTCTTCTTCCGCTCCTTGATGCAGCGGTTAGGTCTCCGCTTCCATGATATTGGCCCTAATTCGATGTTGCAAGTGAGCAACTTCCACGTCCTCTGCGAAGATTATCTGGGTATCCCGCCTTCAATAGATTTCTGGCTTGCTCTTTTCAATTGCAATAGTCAAAGGGAAACCACAGATGGTCCTTTTCTCCAATGCGGCGCCATTTCCTTCCAACGCCGTAGGGGTAGTATCTTCCCAAAACTAACTCTTGCCAAGAAAATCAAGGAGTGGCAAAGGACATTCTTCTATTGTAAAAACACTTCTCCTGAGGGTGAAATTCCTCTCCCTCTTTGGTCTCCTCTTCCCTTCGAGGCTACCGATGCTTTGTCTTCCAAACCTGATCCTTCTTCGTTACCCTTTGTCGAATCCCTTCTAGACAAGGTGAGAGCGCTGACACTCCATGGTCTCACTGGATTAGATCTCATATCTTGCTGGACTAAATGGCGAGTTCAGCCTGTGAGTCGCCGCTCGCGGCTTATGATGGATTTCACTTGTCATGCAAATGACGTCGATCGCACTTGCCCTGAAGATTGGGACAAAGGGGAGTGGATAAATTTCATTCGCCGAGTGACGGACGAGGATATTGACTCGTATGACAACGTCGGACTTGCTCCCTTCTGGGCTGAGCACAAGCCTTTTGTGGTAATGTTTACTTGTCACTTGTTTCCTCGAAAATTCCTTTCCCAAAATTGATTATTTCTGACCTGAGCTCCTTTTCAGATCGATCCCTATTTCTGGGTTCTTCCTTCAGAGGACGTCGACTTGAACCAAGGAACCGTGGCTGAGTCGTCAAGGCAAGCCGCAGCCTTTGGCGAAGATACAGTTATGCACGAGGGTAGTGCTTCTGAAGAGGAACAACAAATGGCCGACGCTCTTTTGTCCTCGACTCCAAATACACCTTTCCTGGAACTTCCTGAGGTGCCTCGCAGGTCCTCGAAACGTATTTTATGCCAGAGCTCAGAAGACCCCACGCAGCCTGAGAAACGTCGCAAAGCCTTGGCATTACTGGCAGAAACAAGAGCTGCCAAATCTTTAAAACTCGCTGATCCCAACAAGGCTACTTTTTCTTCCGAGGCTGTTGCAAGGATTGCTTCTCAATAAGCTCGGGTAATTGTTTGCGACTCTTCTCTTTTTGTTTTACGTTTTCTGGCAAGGAATTGCTGATCACTACTTCTTTTCATACTCTGTAGGTTCAGATTTGCAAGGTTTATCTTCTCCTTCTTCTGGTTGCCTGATGAAGAGTATCCGTGTCGCCTCTGGGTATGGTTCGCCTTCTTTTAATGTTGCGGCTCTGCTAGGTCAGCTTATTAACCCATCAATGTTTTGCAGGGCTATGTCTGAAGAGGCTACCAAGTCTAATTCCCATCCCACTTCTCAGCAAGCTATGAGCGAGGATGATGCTGCTGATGAAAACGTGGGAAACAGTAATGGTGCGACTCAACCAAGGCCCTCCCTGGAGGAAGGTATTGCAGACGCGGCTCCTGCCGCGACTCCAGCCGCAGCTCCATCCACAACTCCTGCTGCTGGTAGGGTATCTACTGAAAATAGAATTCCAGCTCCAGGAAATAGTTCTAAGTCAATCGCAGATGCCATAATTTCTGCTGGAGACAAGCATGCTGCTCTGCTGCGCGGCTTAGTTGAGCAATTTTCTTCAAGTCGCCAGGTACATATACCGTAGCCCCCAAGGATCAAAACCTTGTGTCATCGCACGGGGTGTTGATTCTTTTCCTGCTTCAAATCTCGAGCCCCCAAATTCCTGGATAATTTACCTATGCGTTTTGCTCTTTTTTTTCAGCGTGAACTGTCCTTGCTTGATGCTTCTGGCTCAATAAAGGGTAAAGGCATTTCCATAGACCATCCTGAAATGATGCAGTCTCGCCTGGAGCAGCATAATGAGGTCATTAGGGACCAAGATCAGGAAATAAAATCTCTCAAAGGTCAACTCGACTCCTGCGAAGAGCAATTTAAAGAACTTGAAGCTGATATGCAGCAGCGACTCATGGAGAAAGACGAGGTCATTAGATCTTTGCGAGAAGGGCTGACTCTTAAATCTGAATTGATTGATCGCCTGAAGGGAGACCACGCAAAGGAACTCGCCGCGCGAGATGAAAAATATAACTCGCTGCTCAAAGCCTTTGAGGGTTTTGGCTCCATGGTCAAATCAGCCGTCCTGCAGCTTGCTGGTTGGTCTTTTATTCCTTTAATCATACATATTTTGGGTAACCAACGTTAGTCTCTGACTTGTTTCTTGCCTTTTCTTTCTTTGACATAGGACCTGAGGCCCCAGTGTCCCGCTCCAATTTGAAGGATCAACTGGTATATCTGTCTGACTCAGCCAGCGCTTCTTAAAGGTTACCAAGGAAGTTATGACGGTAATCTCTCCTGCGACTGATGGCCCAACATCTTGCGAGTATTGGATAAATAAACTGCTCAAGGCTCCACATTATGTCTCTGATTGGAAACGATCCTCTGCTCGCGCCGGAGCCGCGCATGTCTTGACATTGCTTCGAGCATATTATCCAGAGATAGATGTTGGCAAGGTTGCTCGCCACGGCCTGGCGATGAGCGCAGATGATACTGAACTGCCAATAAGCGAGTACTTCGATATCTGGAAAGGGATGCGCGGGTATGCCACAAAATTTGTTGATAACTTAGACTTGGGCACTTATCTCGATAAATTCAATCTTGATGGGAGCAAGGTGTCAAAGGAAAAGTCCTCAGGAGCTGAGTCATCTCGGGCTGCCACTCCAGCAACAGTATCTGGTGGCCCTTCTGCCTCGTCTGGCGGCGCCCTGATTATTAGGACACCTGCGACTGCAACTGCGAGACAAGCCGCGCCAATTCCCACTCCTGTTGCTCGGAAGAGGAAAAATAAATAATGTGGGACATGCCCGTTAGTCTGTAAGATATTCATGTATTATAAACAGTATTTTTGTGACCTATAAGCAGGTTCTTTTCTTGATAATTCCATTAAGTAGACGCTCGCGCGGCTCAGTATTTCCTAGGAACATGTGTGTTCAGGGTCGAGAGCGGCCATGATAGGCAATCAAGCTCGATTGACGCCACACCCCAGTACTTTGGTCGCATAATGCAAGACGCTTCTAGCTTAAGGATTGCCACTAGTTTGGCAAAATTTGAGGTGCGATTGGTACTCGCGATGCTCGTAAGGAGCCCTCAAGGGTCAGTGATATATGAAATTCAAAAGACTCAGCGACTCAATGATAGTTGAGGCGAAACGACAAACCCTTGAATGTCAAGGGTGCCGGCTTTATTTCATAATCACTCGATGTTTTACAGGGTGTTACATGATGATGCAGGCCCTTTAATGCGGGTTTTCTATTCCCCGCAGGCCATGCATACTTGATACTCATCGCACTTAGTTGCGAATTAATACTCCTAACGGAGTGGGTTGAACACCTGATTGGTTCAATTTTGAGTCGCTAAAGCGACTCGGGTCGAGCATGATAGCTCCGATGTATATCTCATGTTGAAGCAGAGAGCAACTTTGTTAAGCGATTAGCCGCACTGAGCTGCGACTTATGTTGAGTTGAGTTTGCTTTGTAAGGTCTCACGATAACTGAGCCCCTTTGGCTGGGGTTGTTGATCGAGGCTGGTTATGCACATGCGCCATTTCTTGTCTTCTTTTTGTATCAAGGCGACCTCTGGGGCATTATCTTGCTGATGCGCGACTTCTCGGTGGGTATTTACCATCCGGTGGCTGCATCCTGTTGGCCGCTTCCGCGGTACCTCCAACGCGACTCGTTTTGAGCTGCGATTACCGATCTGCGACTGATATCCATGTGAAGAGTTGGCGATACAAGCTTCTTCTGCGAGTACTGAGCCTGCGTTCTCGCATTCTAACGCTCTCTGTCTGTCTCCATATATTGTAATAACACCGTTTGGTCCTGGTATCTTTAACTGTAGGTAGACGTAGCAGGGGCGAGCGGTAAATTTGACATAGGCTTCTCTTCCAAAGATTGCATGATATGAGCTTTTGACTGCTACAACCTCAAAGTCTAGGAGCTCTGTGCGGAAGTTCCGCTCTGTTCCAAAGCTAACTTCAAGTGTTATCTTTCCGATTGGTCGCGTAACAGCTCCTGGGATTATTCCTTGAATTTCTTTCCTGGATGGTCGCAGCCTTGTCTCGGGTATATTCATTCTTCGGAGCGTGTCTTGATATAGGATGTTTACTCTTCCTCCTCCGTCCATTAGGACCTTACTTAACTTGTATCCCGCGACTTCTGGCGTGACCACCAGAGCTGGCTGTCCTGGATCTCTTACTTCTGGGGGGTGATCGCCGCGACTCCAAATAACCGATTGCTCTGTCCAGCGACGATACCTTTCTGGCGTTGAAATCTGACCGCTCTTCCGGCTTCCATCCGTCGTTTGTACTCCACTGTATGAAACTGTCCTATGTTTCTTCTAGGTAAAACGTCAGGCTCTTGACGAGAGCTAGATTTATTCTTGTGCTGCATCGATCTGCTGCGAGCTGTATCTGGCGTGTCGCCTTCTTTCCACCTCCGGTAATAATGACATTGCGCCTTTGTGTGACCCGCTGGCCTGCCATCTCTCCTGCGATGTAAGTCGCAAGGCACGTCGAAGATCCCCTTGCAGTTATTAGGGGTAAGGCCTTATCACTCCCTTGCTCCTGCATCTGGTGTGCGCGACGTTCTGTCTTCGCGACTGGCAGTTTCCCGTTGGGTTCTGTGATAAGCCGCCTGTCCCTTATCTGTCTTTGCGTACTTGTCAGCCGTTGCCAAAAGCTGGTCGAAACTATCAATCTTGTGCTCAGCGCGACTTAATTTGTGCACCAGCGGCTCAAATCTACAGTTCTTTCTCATAGCTTGTATTGCAGCTTGTACTGTTAAGTTTTTGGCGGAGCCAAGGATCTCCGCGATTCTCTTGATCCAGTCGCCGCTTGATTCGTCCTCTTTTTGAATGCATTGTCTAAGGTTTTTCATATCTTCTGTTTGGAATCTGCGGATGAACTTGTCCTTCAAGTCTTCCCATGTGCTTATTGATTTTGATGGCAGCCTTAACAGCCAATCCCTAGCTTCTCCCTGTATTGCCAAGTGGAAGTATTTCGCACGTATTTCTTGAGTCACATCAGCCCCTGTCATGCTTGCCTCGTAATCTTCTATCCATAAGGCAGGGTCTTGGTCACTGTGATAGGTGGTGACTCGCTGCGACTCGTCGAAGTTCGGGGGGAAACGAGTGAGCCGTATTTCCTCTCCAAAACATGCTGGTCCTTTCAATAATGAATAGGAGTTTACTGGCGCTGAATCTTCATCTGAATCAGTTTCAATCTGGGATGGCTGAGTCGCTCCGGACGTCCGCGACTCGCCTTCTATCTTCTTTTCTTTTTCCAATGATACCTGCAAACCTGCTAACTGGTTGACCACTTCTTCGACGCTGCACTTTTCTCCTCCCCATGATACCTCGTTTTGCGGCTCATTGGGCGTGACTCCATACATATTTGCTTGTTGTAAAGCAGCAGTTTGCAGTAGGTCGATCGCATAGCGAGCTTCCTTATCAGCTCGTGTCTCCAACCGGTGCTATCTTTGACAATATCCCTATCGCGGCGTGCACGTTGCTCTCTGGGTCGCCGTGGAACTGTGATTTCATCTCTCCTTTGTCCATCTTGATCTGATGTTTTTGCTGCCAACGACGGAGTCGCCACTCTTCTTCTTGGAGTTTCTTGCGCTCAGATGTCGTCTTGGTTCGCACCGCCTGGTGCTTCGGCTGGCAGCGACGGAGTCGTCGACCTTCTTCTTGGAGTTTTTCGCGCTCAGCCGCGAGTCTTTGTGCCTCTTCACAGAGCTCCGTCCTGATAGCTTCAATCTCTTCAATCTTGAGGTCTCCTTCCTGATTTGGTAGAGATCCCCAAACAGGTCTTGACGGGACGGGGATGGGCAATCTTGCCGTAGCTTGTTGTAGCTCCTCCAACACGCGGACCCTGACCGGCCGCAGCTCCTTCACCGATTCGCTTCCTTGAGTCGCGTCCATAGATCTGCGACTGACGGATCCGACGAAAACTTTTACTGATCCGATGGGAACGATGTATCCGAACTCGATGCGATCTGCCTCGGGTCCCCACTCTGAGTCGTCGATGAAGGGGACCCCATTGATGTCTTCAACTTGGCCGATGGCGATGTCCTTGAAGCCTGATTTCGATCCTGCGCGGAACGTGACGCTTTTGACCGCAGGCCCCACGGTGGGCGCCAACTGTCGTGGGTTTGTCACGTCAGGTGTCATAGATGACTTCGTAGGTGTGGGATTATGCGAGTCAAGCATCTCCGAGCTTGGGATCGCAGGAACAAAGATCAACACAGATTTACCCAGGTTCGGCCCCCTCAATGTGAGGTAAAAGACCTACTTCCTGCCTACCCTAGATTGGTATTGATATGATAATCGAGGTGTTACAATGGAGGCGATCCGATCTGGTACTCGCCGTATGAGCTAGGGTTTGGGGCTTGATAGCTTGACCCGCTCTAAGTCCTGCGAGTCCTCTTTATATGCACAGAGGCTCGCTAGGTTACAAAAGGAAACTTCCCCATAAGGAATACATCCACAGAGGCCTACTCGGAGACTACTTGGTCTTCACGTCCTCCGGGATTTGTCTTCTAGATCTTTCTCCTTATGGCGGTTCAATATTGGGCTTGCTCCCAAGTGGGCCTTCATCCGTGCGAGTAAGTTAAGTCGCACTGGGCCACGGGTTAATCCAGAAAGTATTCCCTCGACACTTGTTGCTCTCGTCGTCGGTGTGCTCAAAGATCTTCTTGGGCGTTTCAAACACGGCTGCATCAGGTAAAACATCGAGGTTCTCCATTTCTCCTATATGGGCTTGGCTGCATCCCGAGTTTTGTACACTCACACCACAGCAACCTCCGCTTTATACACACCTCCCTCTGCCAGGCGAAGGCTTCATTTATTGCCAACTATAATTCAAATTTCAAATTTGAAAACGATCATTAAACGTGACAGTACAGGGTCCAAGCTTTACAACCATGCTCTCCAAATATAACAGTTACAATAGATATACTCTACAATAGTACACGGCATGAGACCTTTGAGCAACCAAATCAAAAATATGTATGAACTACAAGGCATCAGCAATGTTAACACCTGGCATCAAACTGAACATTTGTTTTGTACAACTGGGCTTCCTGTGGCCAGTCAAACCGCAGTTGCTGCATTGGGGATCTTTTCTTGGTTTCACGGGATGGTCTCCTCGATGTGGACAAGTACTGCTCTTGTGTCCCTCACATCGGCAAATACTGGAAAACCTCGTTCTTTTCCCGGTCTGTTTGTAAGGCGGTTTGTCTCTCGCTGTCGTTGGAAGTCCACGTTTAAGCCTACGCACAGGCGCAATAATCCCGGAAGTTGATGTGGGGTTAGTTAACATCACATCAGCTATATCATCTTTTGCGTTACCACCTGCAACAGAAGTGTTGGAGCAAGTATCATCGAGCTGAACAGTGGCAGTAGCGCTTTGCGTTTTCTTGCTTCCGCCAGTTTGCCTGGACCCAACCGAGTTTGCTTTGAGATCACACAATCCAGCATGCTCAGTCCATCCTTGTCACCAGACAGACCAATTGCCTTTGCTTTGAGATCACACAATCCTGTCATAACACATTCAAAAGCATCAGGGTTGCTATCTCCCAAATGAACAACCTTCAGCGCGGTTATATACATTGCAGAATGCCTGAATGTCATTGCTTCCGGAGGCCCCATATCCTTCTGGTAGTGTTTTATATGGTCAGGTAGTATGTCTCTTGCATCAACTGTCCACCTTTTCATAATGTGCTGAGCTGGAAGCCTTTGCACATCAAGAGTGATCATCACCTGTATCAAAACACTTTTTGTTAGTTTTTTCCTCGCACATATTCCCTATATCACTTGCATGTTCCGCACATCGTTGCTTACCTTAATTATGTGACACCACACCATACCCATATGCTCATATCTTCCACACTCACAGGTATAGGTTGAACCATCATCTGGAATGTTCACCTCGTAACGGCTCTTGAACCAGTCTGGCCTAGATGCTGGATTGACATGTATCGCCACATATTTCCTCATTGGTTCTACTGTCTGGACAACAAATGACCCAGCAACATATAAAGCCCTTCCAAACATTTCAAACATTGTTCTGGTGTACACCTTGCTTGCATGTCTTTCTAGTGGGATATTAACTTTCAGCACAGCACCCGCCTGCGTTAATGTCAACATTAGTGCATAAAACAGAATGTACACTCCTCCATAAACGTTAGGCAATATGTATATATCCAATACAAATCATCCACTTACCAGCCTGGTCCTTTTTTCTTGGAACCCCTCCTCCTGTTCCCTGTCATACTGCAGTTTTGCATATTGCTTAACAAAAATATTCATTGGACAAGCAGGCGGCACGTAGTTCTTCAACATATGGTTTGCACTCTCATTTCTCTGCGTGCTTGTTTGTTTTGCGCAAAACTTCCCACTGAAATACGGTTTGACCCACTTCTTACACACTTCGTAAGCCTGGACAAGAAAAGTATTTGCAGATAGTCCATACTTTTCCATCAAACTCTTCCACCCATCTTCAAACTCGCCAACCGTCAGCATCTCATCGACGAGGTTGTGGAATTCTGTCCGGAACCCACTCTTGTTGCTGTAGTGAGTACCAAGGGTGATGAGGACATCCCTGGTTCATCTCATCCATCATCATGTCCACAAGATGAAGCTACAAAAATACAAGCTGAAACCTCTACAAAAAAGACACACTTGGGTCCCATGACAAGGAGTCGTGCTAAACATATACAACAAGAGGTGAATGCGCTCCTAGCTGATTCTAATATTGATATGAATGAGAATTATATACTGCCTAAGTCTTGTGTGTTGCTTTTACTCAGGTTTTTACCTATGGAGATAATTCAAGCCTATGGAGAAAAGTGCAACGAACAAGACTTCATCAACGGCGTACATTGCTTGAGGACCTCACCTTATACCCCATGGGTCCAGTGGGATGCGAAGGAGTTGGAGGATTACACCAAGGAATCCAGCAAGTTGTTCCAATCAACAAACATCGCAAGCGCAGCTCCAGATTTCATCGCTGATCTTGCTGGACCATGACACATGAACATGTTCATGTGTAACATGTTTGGAGGGTCACATTGGACAGGAAATCAAGTCTACTTTCCAGCAAAACAAACCGTGCATCATTTGAAGACCCAAGTCAAAAGATATGTGATTTCCAATGCAAAGTTGTCAAGACATTTATTGCTGCGCGAGGCTCCACACTTCTGCTCCCCAACCACCCAGGTTACCACGAATTTGAGCCTCATTTTCATGCTGGCTTCACACCGAAGCTAGGAGGGTTGTTCCTAGTATAAGTACCCCTTTCCCCACTTCAAGCACAACTCTTTGGCAATTTGTTTTCAGCATAGGTTAGCTAAGTGCAACCAGAATATTGTTTGAGAGTTCACTTCCTCCTTAGCTCTTGTAAACTTGCCTTGTGAGAGGGTAAACTCACTTTGTGATTTACAACAGCAGCCGTTGAGGCGGCGACCAGTTCGTGCTTCCAACTTCGTGCGTGGTTGTGTGGATTGGAAACTGAGAGTGTGGTTGGGCGAATACTTGTTGCTGGTTGTTGCATTGCAATAGTTAGCTTCGGTTTTGTCAGGTTGCACTACTTCTCCATTACCCGACAACGTTGTTGGCTGGGATCGAGGGTTTCCTTCGTACCCTTCAGGTGGCGTTGATTCTATCATCAAGCAGATCCTTCGTGAAGATCGGGCACCCCGCATCATCTTGGTATCAGAGCCTTGATTGACACGGTAGGATCTTGTATCCCTTGTTTAGTTTTAGTTGTTTTCAATCCTATAGTCCAGAAAAAGCCCCACAAAAATATTTCCCTTTACCTAGAGCCTTTTGCAGCCTTAGATCTGTTGTTTTGGTGAGTTTTATCAGGTTCTTGTCCATTAGATCTTTTGTTTTAGTTGCTGAGTGTTTCCCCATCCATTCTGTTCTTTTGTGTTCATTTTCGTCCAGAAATTTCAGATCTGTATCCTCCACCAAATCGTGTTTATCTTTCACATTCGGAGTCCGTTTTTAGTGTTCTTTTGCTTTTTGGAAAGATCCTTCGTGTGTTATCCATCCATCCTGGTTAGATCTGATTACAACCTTGTTCTCGACCCAGAAAAATCAGATCTGTTCGTGGTTGTTTGCTGCCAAAGTTTCAGCTCCTGTTTTGGTTGTTGAGTTCTTCCATTGCAAAATAAAATTCGTGAAGTTCCACCAAGTGTGTGTTCAGATCAAAGTCCCCTGTTGAAAAGTTTGTCAAAAAAAAAAGAGAGAAAAAAAGGACAGAAAGAAAGAAAGAAGAGAAAATCTGGGACTGATCTTCACTTATATCTTGAGAAATCCTTGTTTATGTGGTGTGAGCTGAAACACTAGTCAAGTGTGTATCATCCAAAAATTCTTGCTGCAGCAAATCTGATTCATTGGTGTGTATTCTTGTTCTACACTTATATCCTATTCAGCAACTAAGGCATTCGAATCTTGTGTGGATGATTACTTGGTTTAACAAGAACTAGACTGCAGATTAGTGTGTTGTTTTCCACATATATACCCCACCCAAAGCTCCACAAAACAGCCCCTGCATGTGCAACCCTAGACTTGTATTCGCTTAATTATCTCTCTTTGTACCAACCACCGGCACCACAGTTGAACATGTTCTGCTCTCACTTGGAAGTTACATGAGCTTCGGTTGGTAAGTGAAGGTGAGATTGAGGTGTTACACACATATATCGTGTTGTAGTATAGGGCTTTGCACAACTAATCATGGCAGGTAACGGAGACCCGTACGAGGTTGAAGGCAATGGGCATCTCAGTGAGCCCATCACACGGTTTCACTTCAATGCCTTGCGTGATCATCTCCGTCGAGAGTTCAGAAACAACCTTGACCCAATTGAAGAGAAGCAAGACAAGTTGTCACAAGATTTGCAACAACTTATGGGCAATGTGAACGAGCAGCTCACCCAAAATATTGAAGCAATGAGGGCTGATCTTGTTGCTGATATTGTGCGAGAGCTACGTCAAGGTCCTGAAGATGCAAGTGTACATGGAGCTCCCAGGTGTGGAAATGTTGGTGCTGCTGGTCGTGGTCGTGATGAAGGTGCTGCTGGTCGTGGTCGTGGTGAAGGTGCTGCTGGTCGGGGTCGTGGTGAAGGTGCTGCTGGTCGTGGAGGCGGCCACCGGAGGGCCAATTTACATGATGAAGATACCGAAGAAGAATTTGAGGAAGATAATTATGAGCAGCAACGAAATGGCAGATTTCATCGCCAAGGCAACTATGGTCGTGTGCGGCACGAGGAGGAGAGGTTTGGTAAACTTAAATTTACCATGCCTAAGTTTGATGGTGGATCTGATCCAGAAAATACCTCACATGGGAATTAAAAGTTGACAAGATTTTTCGCATGCACAACTATTCTGAAGCAAAGAAATTAGCAATGGCATCTCTTGAATTTGAAGACTATGCTCTAATCTGGTGGGAGCAAGTTCAAAACCAGCGAGAAGAAGAGGGAGAACCTGCTGTTGCTACATGGGCTGAAATGAAAAGAGAAATGAGGGCCAGATTCATCCCAAAGCATTATAAGCGTGACATCTTTGACAAGCTCCAGAATTTGAGGCAAGGAAAAATGTCTGTTGAAGAGTATCATAAGGAGATGGAGAAGTCAATGATAAGAGCCAATATACATGAAGATGAAGAGCAATCCATGTCAAGGTTTCTGTTTGGGCTGAATTCAAATGTGAAGCGAGTTGTTGATTTGCAGCCATATCGCAATGTTGTGGAGTTGGTGCATCTAGCTTCCAAGGCTGAACGACAATTGCAAGAAGACTCAAGGCCAAGCAGAACTATCCCATTTTCAGCTAGAGCTACATCAAGTGGGAGTAAGTTTGTGCCACAATTCAATGTTGGAAAAGGTATAATGGCAAATTCTGCAAGTGGTAGCCGGTCCAATGTGCGTGCAGGCCCAATTGGAAGTGAAACATCAGCCCAAAAGGAGAGAAGTAAACCTGCTGCATCAACCACATCTTCAATGGGATCAAGTGGGAAAAGCAGCCAAATTGAATGCTTTACATGTGGTGGCCGTGGCCACATGAGGAAGGAATGCCCCAACAAGCGTGCTATGTTGATCATGGAAAATGGAGAATATGATTCCTGTAGTGATATAGAAGAAGATGAGGACGATGATGCTACACAAGGAAATGAGCAGAAATATTGTGATTTTGAAGAAGGCACCTCCCTTGTTGTCACAAAAGTTTTGAGTGTGCAGATTAAAGAAGATGACATTGGACAGCGACACAATTTGTTCCAAACAAGGGCGAGAGTTCATGACAAAGTATGCAAGGTTATTATTGATGGTGGAAGTTGCCACAATCTTGCTAGTATAGAAATGTGTGAGAAACTTGGGCTGAAACTGCTGCAGCATCCCCACCCATATCATGTCCAATGGCTGAGTGATTGTGGTGAACTGAAAATCACACATATGGTGAAGGTCCAATTCAAGATTGGTGACTATATTGACACCGTTGAGTGTGACGTTGTGCCTATGAAAGTGTGTCACTTGCTGTTGGGAAGGCCTTGGCAATATGATCTTTCAGCTCAACATTGTGGTAGAACCAACCAATACACCATCAAGTGGAAAGGAAAAGATTTGGTGCTTCGACCAATGACACCACAACAAATCATGGCTGAGCATGTACAGAAAGTTTCTGAAGTAAAAATAGTAAGTGAGAAAGAGGGAGAAAAAAAGAATTCGAGAGACATCCACAAAACAGCGAGTGAGTGCCACAAGCCAAATATGAGTGGTAAAAATAAAAGAGAGGGAGAGAACTTAGTCATGTTAGCCACAAAATCAGAAATGAGAGATGTGAGACAAAACCCAGATCAAGTTGTCGTTGTACTCGTGTACAAGGATGACGTGATTTTTGCTAATGACTTAACTTGTCTTCCTAGAGCTGTTCGTGATCTCTTGCAGGATTTTAAAGATGTCTTTCCGGAGGATATACCCGCTGGTCTACCTCCATTGCGTGGCATAGAACATCAAATTGACCTCATTCCAGGAGCATCACTTCCCAATCGACCTGCCTACCGCGCCAATCCTGAAGAAACAAAGGAGATACAAAGGCAAGTACGAGAACTTTTAGGAAAAGGCTATGTGCGTGAAAGTTTAAGTCCTTGTGCTGTACCTGTAATTTTAGTGCCTAAGAAGGATGGTACTTGGCGCATGTGTGTTGATTGTAGGGCCATCAATAATATAACTGTTAGGTATCGTCATCCTATTCCTAGGTTAGATGATATGCTAGATGAATTGAGTGGTTCTGTTGTGTTCTCTAAAATTGATTTGAGAAGTGGGTACCATCAGATTAGGATGAAAGAAGGTGATGAATGGAAAACAGCTTTCAAAACAAAATTTGGTTTGTATGAGTGGTTAGTCATGCCTTTTGGATTAACCAATGCACCCAGTACCTTCATGAGATTAATGAATCATGTTTTGAGAGCTTACATTGGAAAGTTTGTTGTTGTGTACTTTGATGACATCCTAATCTACAGCAAATCCATAGACGAACATATAGAACATATCAAACAAGTTTTGGATGTGCTAAGAGCAGAAAAACTATATGCTAATATTGAGAAGTGCTCGTTTTGCACAAACAAGGTTGTTTTTCTTGGCTATGTTGTTTCAGGACAGGGAATTGAAGTTGATGACTCTAAGGTGGAAGCAATTAAGAATTGGCCAACTCCTATCAATATAAGCCAGGTGAGAAGTTTTCTTGGCCTTGCTGGTTTCTATAGGAGATTTGTGAAAGATTTTAGTAGCATTGCTGCAGCTTTGCATGAATTGACAAAAAAAGGAGTTGCTTTTAAATGGGGTGCGCCACAAGAAGAAGCTTTCATTGAACTTAAGAGACAATTAACTGAAGCACCTTTGCTGGTTTTGCCTGATTTCACTAAAACTTTTGAAATCGAATGTGATGCTAGTGGAATAGGCATTGGAGGTGTCTTAATGCAGGAACGTAAACCAATTGCATATTTTAGTGAAAAACTAAGTGGTGCACAACTGAATTATTCTGTGTATGATAAAGAATTATATGCTTTGGTTAGAGCGCTTGAAACATGGCAGCACTATTTATGGCCTAAGGAATTTGTTGTACATTCTGATCATGAGGCTTTGAAACATTTGAAAGGACAAGCTAAATTGAATAGAAGACATGCTAAATGGGTAGAATTCATTGAAACTTTCCCATATGTTGTAAAGTACAAGAAAGGCAAAGAAAATATGGTAGCTGATGCTTTGTCTCGTAGACATGTTCTATTGAATCAATTGGAAGTAAAAGTACCAGGACTTGAGAGTTTAAAAGAATTGTATAGTACTGATCATGTCTTTATGGAGCCATATGAAAAATGCAAAGATGGAAAAGGATGGGAAAAATACCATGTGCATGATGGTTTTCTTTTCAGGGCTAACAAATTGTGTGTTCCAGATTCGTCGGTTCGGCCTTTGTTGTTGCAGGAATCACATGCAGGTGGATTAATGGGACATTTTGGACGTGAGAAGACATATGAGCTGCTGGCTGATCACTTCTATTGGCCAAAGATGAGGAAGGACGTTGAGAAATTTGTGCAGCGATGCGTCACATGTCACAAAGCTAAGTCTAAACTGAACCCCTATGGTTTATATACTCCCCTACCTGTTCCGCATGCTCCATGGGAAGATATTAGCATGGATTTTGTTTTGGGATTGCCTAGAACAAAGAGGGGGAGGGATTCTGTTTTTGTTGTTGTAGATAGGTTCTCAAAGATGGCACACTTCATTCCATGCCACAAGAACGACGATGCTTCACATGTTGCTGATTTGTTTTTCAGGGAAGTTGTGCGTTTGCACGGAATGCCGAGGACCATCGTATCAGATCGTGATGTGAAGTTCATGAGCTATTTTTGGAAGACATTGTGGGCAAAGCTCGGAACCAAGCTGCTGTTTTCAACAACATGCCACCCACAAACTGATGGCCAAACAGAGGTGGTGAACCGTACACTTTCAGCTTTGCTACGGACAATGATCAAGAAGAACTTAAAGGAGTGGGAAGAGTGTTTGCCGCATGTGGAGTTCGCTTACAACAGAGCTGTTCACTCGACCACAAGCATGTGTCCATTTGAAGTGGTCTATGGATTCAAACCACTTGCCCCAATTGACTTGCTGCCACTTCCCTTACAAGAGAGAATTAACATGGATGCTTCCAAGCGTGCTGCATATGTGAAGAAAATTCATGAGAAGACAAGAGAAGAGATTGAGAAGAAATCCAAGTATTATGCCGCTAAGGCAAACAAGAACCGCAAGAAGGTGACTTTTGAGCCCGGTGATCTGGTTTGGATACATTTGCGCAAAGATCGATTCCCTGAACGACGCAAATCCAAGCTCCTGCCTCGTGGAGATGGACCGTTCAAAGTGTTGGCAAAGATAAATGATAATGCTTACAAGATCGACCTCCCTGAAGACTATTCTGTTAGTCCAACATTCAACGTAGCAGATTTGTCTCCATGCATTAATCAAGAAGATCAAGAGTCGAGGACGACTCCTTTTGAAGAGGGGGAGGATGATGAGGACATCCCTGGTTCATCTCATCCATCATCATGTCCACAAGATGAAGCTACAAAAATACAAGCTGAAACCTCTACAAAGAAGACACACTTGGGTCCCATGACAAGGAGTCGTGCTAAACATATACAACAAGAGGTGAATGCGCTCCTAGCTGATTCTAATATTGATATGAATGAGAATTATATACTGCCTAAGTCTTGTGTGTTGCTTTTACTCAGGTTTTTACCTATGGAGATAATTCAAGCCTATGGAGAAAAGTGCAACGAACAAGACTTCATCAACGGCGTACATTGCTTGAGGACCTCACCTTATACCCCATGGGTCCAGTGGGACGAGAAGGAGTTGGAGGATTACACCAAGGAATCCAGCAAGTTGTTCCAATCAACAAACATCGCAAGCGCAGCTCCAGATTTCATCGCTGATCTTGCTGGACCATGACACATGAACATGTTCATGTGTAACATGTTTGGAGGGTCACATTGGACAGGAAATCAAGTCTACTTTCCAGCAAAACAAACCGTGCATCATTTGAAGACCCAAGTCAAAAGATATGTGATTTCCAATGCAAAGCTGTCAAGACATTTATTGCTGCGCGAGGCTCCACACTTCTGCTCCCCAACCACCCAAGTTACCACGAATTTGAGCCTCATTTTCGTGCTGGCTTCACACCTAAGCTAGGAGGGTTGTTCCTAGTATAAGTACCCCTTTCCCCACTTCAAGCACAACTCTTTGGCAATTTGTTTTCAGCATAGGTTAGCTAAGTGCAACCAGAATATTGTTTGAGAGTTCACTTCCTCCTTAGCTCTTGTAAACTTGCCTTGTGAGAGGGTAAACTCACTTTGTGATTTACAACAGCAGCCATTGAGGCGGCGACCAGTTCGTGCTTCCAACTTCGTGCGTGGTTGTGTGGATTGGAAACTGAGAGTGTGGTTGGGCGAATACTTGTTGCTGGTTGTTGCATTGCAATAGTTAGCTTCGGTTTTGTCAGGTTGCACTACTTCTCCATTACCCGACAACGTTGTTGGCTGGGATCGAGGGTTTCCTTCGTACCCTTCAGGTGGCGTTGATTCTATCATCAAGCAGATCCTCCGTGAAGATCGGGCACCCCGCATCAAAGGGACTCTTTGGCTTTGCGCAAAACATGTCATTTGCACCATCTATGTGTCGCTTCGGGCCAAACGTTTTCAATAGCAACCTCCATCGCCCTCGCCTGATCTGTTTAACAGTAGGATTCAGAGTAAAACATCAAGAATGTCATACATGTTACTCAAAAAACATAAAAGTAATGACATGTTCGTCCAGTCAGTATTGTAATTGGCCTCTTTCCACCCATCATTTTCACAAATTCTGTGAACACCCACTCAAAACTTTCTATCTTCTCGTCGCGCATCAACACACCGGCAAACAGTACACTCTGGAAATGGTTGTTCACTCCGACAAATATACCGAATGGCATGTCATACAGATTAGTCTTGTATGTAGTGTCGAAGGTAACAACGTCACCAAAATGATGATACTGGAGCTTGCTCCTACCATTTGTCCACAACAAAGACTGAATTCTGCTTTCAGAGTCAACCTGCACGGTGTAGGTAAACTCGCTGTCCTTTTCTTTCATCTAAGAGAAAACCTGCATTGTTTTCTTAACATCATCATCGCCTTGTTCTCTACTGATTTTCCCACACAATGTTCTAAGAGACCTCTTAGTGAATGGTACGTTTTCTATCTTCCCAAAAAAGCTTCCTATAATGCTATAAACCTTGCTTAAGTTAATGTTATTCTCACGGAGTTGTGAAACCAACTCCCTTGTGTATTTATCAATGTGTCTATGAGAAGGGAAATGCAGCTTCTCTGCACATGTCAATAGCAGCGCGTGGTTGTGCACAAGCCTTGACTCACTTATAAACCAGCCTTGATTGTTTGTCCGCAGCAACCTAATCATGGCAGGACACTGGCAACAGCTAGATGTCGTGTTTGACGCTTTAGGCTTACCCTGAGGAACAAGAAACATTCACTGTCAGCGCATAATACATGATACTAACATGGATATGTACAATCTTAGAGTATGTTTTTTTTGTACCGCGCAAACACACAGCAACTCCTGCATACACTTTGTCCCTTTCACATTCTGCCTGCTCTTCCCGTAGCGGATGCCAAATCCACATTCCCAAGAATAAAGGTTGTAGTAATCATAAGCCTCTCCAATCGAATCGAAAGTTACTCCCACCGCAGGGTTAACAATCTCTGTGGTTGTCCGCTGCGCAAACTCTCTGAAAGATGTCTCAAGTGCTGACACCCTTTCAGCTTGTGTCTCCCTCTCGTCGGCCATTGTGCCAAGCCTTGGTCTGAAAGTTGCAAAACATTTTTTTCATGTATTCGTTTGGCTTTTAACTAAGTCATCACATAACATATACTCCCTCCGTTCCAATTTAGATGACTTCCATTTGAATGTATCTATACATATAACATGTCTATTGAGCAAGAAGTAATATTTTCACTAAGTCATCACATAGCAAACTCTCTAGCAGTTTTCACAAATTATCATTGCCAGCAGGAGTAATATTTCTTTTACTTATCATTCGACCACACCAAAATTTAGTTCTACAATTGCCAACCTTAGAACTAACGACATAGTTGCCTTTAAGCTAAAAGTTATGTAAAATGAACTCGTTTTATACCTTCGCAACCAGCTGTCATTTGAGCAAGAAGCCCCCACGCCATTGTTGACGCTATCAACATCTTGACCACAATCTTGGCCATTGCACACTCCCTTGCCCCTCAGGTCGCTCTGAGAGGCTGCCACTGTTTCGCTATCGGTTTCTTCCGGAACAGTCTCCAGAATCCTGTCCACAATTCATCCGAGGTCTCAATACGGCTTGACAAAACAAGAAACGAAGATAGATCTGAAAAGTACAAATTGGAAATACCTGCTGCAGCTTGCACCATTTTGCATGCTAGCCTTGTCCTAGCCCTGTAATCACGCCTGCCCACCCAATTCAGCGACCACGGGGGAAAAATGTGGAGATCTCGACGAGGAGCCCGCTCCCCGCTCCTCGCATAGCCGAGAGTTGGAAGAACGATAAACAGTAACACCATCTCGGGGGCGTTGTCACAGGGGGACATTTATTGCGTGATTAATGCATCATGCTCATACTCTAACCATCATCTCTCATCACGGAGCTTAACCAGACGATGGGTACTGTCGTAAACCCTGTCAGCCAGATCATGGTGCACTAACTAACAACACATCATTTGTTTTTTACCGTACAAATTACATGACAAAAATGTCGTCACCATTTCAGGCAAGTAAAATATATTCATGTTGATTTAATGCCCCAGAAACGCCAACACGTCCTAGCATGTTTCTTGATGTTCTACAAAGAACCAAATTTCAAAATTTATCATCTTCTTTTAAACACATATGAACTGATAGTTTACACCATGTTCTTTTATTCACCAGAACTAGAAGTAAAAAAAAATTGTTGTCTTTACTCACTTGCACAAGACGGCATTTTCCTGCGTGGTCAACCTCGTTTGACCCTCTCTCCCTTGACCTGTGGGGTCGGCCTGGCGCTGCTCATGGGACCGGGCAAGTGGGGACAGGGTGCGTGTTGTTTGGGGACAGGAAGCGAGTTAGGTGGGGAAAAATTTCAGTTTAAACGGGGTATCAGCCCCACGGTTAACAAGCCGTCAACTTAATTAACTCATTAGGGAGCGTGTGTTGTTTAGTACGTCGTTAACAATGAAAATAAACTGGAATTATTATTCACATTTACGTGAAACAGAAACTGAAAGAGGGACCACGTCGTAAACATAGAAACTGAACTGAAGAACTTATGATTCAGTATTACAAATCGGAATTGACATCATGATTAGCAGGGAATAATTTTGGAATATAAACAGATAACAAAAGACGACGGCGGCTTATACAGGAGATTATCAGTGCTTTATGCACTGTTGCTACGCCGGCGGCGGCCTAAAACTACTAGTACTAATCAGTACCAGTGCAACTAAAGCACTGGCACTGCTACTACGTCGGCCTCGGGCTCGGCTCCTACATGTGTCGCCTCTGGGCTGGCGGTTCATCGTCGTCGTCGCTGTCGTCGGAGTCCTCGTCATCTCCGTCCTCCTCGTCCGCATCCTCCTCCTCCTCCTCCTCGTCCGAGTCGGAGTCGGAGCCGTCGCCGTCGCCGTCATGCGGCTCCAACTCCAGGTCCAAGTCCTCCTCCTCGGACCCGACGTTGTCGCCAGAGTCGGGGTCGGAGTCGGCGTCATCGTCGTCCTCCCCCTGGTCGTCGTCGTCGCCCTCACCGTCATCGTTGGAGCCAGCATGCTCCTGCCAACGCCCGTGGCCCTCTTCCCACCACGGGATCAGGTTCCCTTCTCCGTCAGACTCGTCTGGGATGTCTGGGTTCGCCCACCATGGATCCATTGCAGATAAGGGTGGTTTTGTGTTTCGGGGCTGGAGAGAAGAGATGAAATGAGGAACCGCAATGCAATGCGACTGGGATTTTTATGCATGAAGGTATACTAATGGAATCACTGCCGCCGGCGCGCACATCGACAACCGCATGCGGCACCAAACAGGCGCGGTTCGCTTCGTTTTCTCCCTATTTTGCAGTTGGAAATGACAACACAACCTACGGATCTATATTCGCAATGATGACACTGTGTGACCGCGCTTCACGTCTCGTCGAAATGACACGCGTGTAAGTGTTCACCACGTCATTTGCTGCATTTTTTACGTGTGTAGTACAAGCGTCGAACAGTTCATGTGCGTCGTGGTTCTGGTCAAAACTACTACAGTTGGAGACGATGTGAGACATCTAGATGTATCGGAATAATTTTCTTGCGAGAAATGACGCCATTTTTGTTTTTGCGTGCATATCTGCCTCGGTGAACCCGTGTCAACAAACCTAGCGTGATCTGGACACGAACCGCACGATGTCCATTTCGTTTAATTATTTTGATCATTTCAAGTTCATTTCAAGCATCGGTCAAAATAGTTTTGACCAACATTAAACAAGTTTGAAACATCCAAATGGAAAATTAACCCTGCATCCTTCTTAGTCATTCTAAACTGAAAATTTCGCGACGTCTTTGAACATTTCATGTTGCAAACCCACAACCCATTACCATCAACCTTGAGTTCATACGACATAGTTCGTGTATATCACCTTAAGCACACGAACTTTTCGCCTGAATGTGTATAGACCTGGTTCATCATCTTGAATTGCTAGTATATGACACAAGACGTCTATGCGCGCAGGATTTTCCTCTTTTGAATTTTCCAAATGCTTGAAGCTCATTTCAAATTACGGCAAACTAACTCTTAACAACAACTAATCCAGTTTCGAAACATGAATTTTGGAAAGGAGGAACACATGAATGCTATGGTACGTAGAACGCAGAACGGACTCGGCACATTGTGGTATATATGTATCATTTCTGACAACACATTTTGAACTACAAAACACACCGGTAAAAGTTGTCACCGCCCTAACGAATGTCGTTTTTTGACGATTCACAATACGCAGTGCTTGTTTTAAACCACACGTCGCTTTGTTTTGCTTGCAAATAAACACAATTGGTTTGTTTAGTTTTAGAATTTTTACCACAGTGACGTGCGGAACGACGCACCCCTGTACACACTACGTACGTGTCACAACAGACGACGTGTACACACTGCGTGTCCAGCGTCACTGCATTTGTGTGAGGCAGTATCCATGTTTAGTAAAATTCAATGCAGCGACGCTTCGTGGTCCTTCTCCTTCGCTGGTTAATGCTGGTAGGTGCAACTGCTCCGGCTTCTTCACGAAGCTTCTTTATTTACCGCAGACGGCGAAGCTTGCCTGTTCATCGTCCATTCACTCTTCTCTACCTCCCACCATTTACCTTTCTCTCATCAACCATCTGCATCCTCCCGCAGTAGTCCCCATGGATCGCGAACAGTTCGAGTTGCTAGGACTGGCCCAGCCAAGAATCGCTGAAGGTGCTGTCAGGTTCCTTGGTCCAAGGCCATGGAACATGGGCAACACCGTCCAGTTCTTCGCATGGGGAGGCACCCTAT
Organism: Poa pratensis; assembly: GCA_947311845.1. Classification (NCBI taxonomy): domain Eukaryota; kingdom Viridiplantae; phylum Streptophyta; class Magnoliopsida; order Poales; family Poaceae; genus Poa; species Poa pratensis. Next base: position 76,783,664 of record CAMZMU010000035.1, on the reverse strand, counting down.
CCACCTGGCGCGCTGCTCAGATCTATCTGAGCCATGTCTCCGATGGGGCCATGGCAAAGCAGAAGATCCATTCCGGCGCGGACGGCCATGGGTTGTACGCCTTGCTGGAGGAAGAAGGAGCCGCGGGACGGCTCCACGGCGACGTCTACTGGGTTGGCGACACCCTCATGTGCTGCGTCAAGGTCAACCCCAGCCTGATGTACGAATGGGGTCGCCCGCTCGTCCAGCCCGTCGTGCGCGTCCTCCACGTTGCTCGCTAGAGTGACCCTCCAATGGGACACTAGTTCCCTCTATCTAGATCGTCTTTTTTTTCTCGTTTTGTCAAGGACATGTAATCGTCTCGGTCTGTTTTTATTTGTCTCAACTATGAATTAAGATCTCATGTGTTTATCGAGTACTAATCTCTATGTCACCGTTTATATTTTATATGCCCTAATGTCAGCGAACGATCAAACTAATTTGATCCGAAACGTCGTCTCTAAGATTATTTCTTGTGCAAGTGTGAAATAATTTTGTGAAACCAGCAAACGGTCTGCACGTTCACACTAGTTTGTGTTATTTTACCAGAAATAATATTACGACAAGTAATGAATTTTTTTTCCATCCTTTTACGGTAGAAACAATTTTCCTCCTTTCGGATGACTAAACGCTGTCATCATCGTTTAACAGCAATTTGTGATGCTGAAAGTCATTTTCCACCATCGAACTAAACAGGAAGCCCATAAACAGGCATCACGAACATAGCAGCCTTGCGCCAGGTTCAAAAACAAATCCAGCTGTGCGCCAGCCAACGAACATGTCCCGAGATGTCCCAGTGACGCACGTCGTCCAGCATTCAATGCGTATTCGCTCTTGTATTCAACCATTTGTCCATTTCTCTCACATTTCCCTCGCATTTCAGAAATAAAAAACACTACCTTATCCACGGATCGCGAAGCCGGCACAGCTGTCCAGATTCGCTCCTCGCGTGTCTCCGTGAGCCAAATGTCCGCGTCCCCTTGGTGGTTTGCTAAATACGTCCTATAAGCTGGGCTGGATGGAGTACCATGCATGCATGCCGTGTTCGAAAATAAATGACATGATTGAGAGTGAGGATATTCGTATCTTGTTCATACGAAGGTACCTCAACATAAAGGATTCAAAACAATACAATATAAATGTATAAGATAATAAATGCGGCACTATATATGATACTCCCTCCGTCCTAATTTCCAGAGCATAATCCTAAAAACTATTTGTCCCAAAACTCCCTCCTTTTAGGAGGAATTATCTCTCAATAAGTGGTTACTTAGCTCTCCCACCAATGCATACACTATTTTAGCCTGAATCTTTTAGAACCTTCGGCCAAGATATTCAAAACTTATCCCCCGAATACAGGGACAACAGAGGGGTACCACACATATATTCCACAATGAAGCTATTAACATAGACTAGTACTCTCTCCGTTGTTAAATAAGTGGATGTTAGATTTTGAAAGAGTGTACTTCTATATTTGTAATGAACTTTGAAGTGATAAAAAATGCTTCTTTCTCATTACATGAGAATCCAGGCCAATACATGGTATGCTCATTTTTTACATGCACTTAGCTCGGGCTGAGAGAAGTAAGGAGAAGAGATGGTGGCTTGCTCATTGCCAATGCATTTTCTAATCATTCTATAATATGTCTTGAAATTTTTAAATGTCTCCAATATGTCTAGCCTTAGACTAGTCATAGTGGGGAGTAACATAGAGTAGTAACATGCTTATGTTACTAGTGTATGTTATTACCTTCATTGTGGGTAGTAACTTATGAGTAGTGTCATGCAAGACCTCATTTATTAAGTTCTACACACAATTTGCATTGGGGTGTGTGATGTTACGGTAACTACACCACAACCCTCTTTTTCATCATTTAATGACATGCCATGTCACCAAAATATTTATGTGGCATTGCATGTGGTCAGGGCCGGCTCTATAATTTGAAAGGCCCCGGTGCGAACTTCACCGATGGGCCCAACGGAGAAAAAGTCTGGTTCAATACATTAATAGACACAATTGCTATAAATTCATAAACTGATATGTTTTCTTTTGCGAAATATAAAACTGATATGTGAGGCGAGGGTTCCATGCATTTTTTGACGCAAAAAAAAACTGATATGCGAGGCGAGGGTTCCATGCATAAAACTGATATGTTTTCTTTCCTTTGTTCCTAACCAAGTATCATAGAGTTTATAACGCACAAAATCATATAGAATTAGCATGCTAACCTGCAGTAATCATGAGAAACGAGACTTCCATACATTTTTGACGCAAATCATTAATGAGTTTTTCTTGAGACATTGTCAAGATCAATACTATCAAGCATATTCTTCTCAATGCAGCACGTGGCCAAATCATTCATTCTTTCTTGAGACATTGATGACCTCAATAATTTTTCCGTATACTTCAGTTTTGTTTTCAGCTGAGGCAATGGTGGTGACGGGTAGAGTAAAAAGGATACGATAAGCAATTGAGATATTTAAGTAACAATATGTAGTTCTGAAAAACTCAAATTTCTGATTCGCTGATATGAAAGTGTCCGGCAAGGCGGCAATGTCATATGCAATACTTTTAGTTCAGAAACAAAATCATGTAGATAAACATCTCATTTCTTATTTGTTCCTCTAAAAGCCAGAATATGTTTAGCAAGAAATTTCACAATCCTAATTAAAACCAGTCGCCATCGCTCATTTTACCTTGCAATCGGTCGGGACTGACACTTGTTCTCTCTGGAATCGATCTAGAAGATTGAGGAAAAGAAAGGGCAAGCGGCCAGCATGCGGTGCGTGCAGGGCCTGGGTGCGTGAGCGTGGCCGCTAGATGGGCTGGCCGTGCTGGCTGCTTGATGGGCCTTTTTTTTATTTTCCTTTACTCTGTAATATAAATACAAACTGTATATCTACTATGGGCCCCTATTTTAGATGGGCACCGGGCCGTCGCACTTCTCGCACAGGGCCAAAGCCGGCCCTGGATGTGGTTGCATGTTACTACGCGATCTCACCTTGCCTCGGCAGGGAACCGAGGCAGCACTTTGAATGTAGACGACCGTTCAAAGTCCAATCACGATACAACAAATTAAGTAAGCAGCCGCTGTCTCTATGACAGGACTTGCCCCACCTGTGGGAGATTATACATGCCGGCGTGCTCGGTTTTGTACGGCGGCGCGGCCAACGGCTCCGAAGTCCGAACGAGTTAGGATTGGTCTGACTGATAGCATGAGACGAATATGAGGAGCGCTGGAAGTCAACGGCTACTAGGGGATTAGCGCGGGCTCCGTCGCGCCGTGGAATTGATTTTTTTTAGTTTTTGTTTGAATGATTAAATTCGAAGAAATGGCCGCTTGAGGGTTTCCTTTATTTGTTGCATTTTGTATGTATGATTTGCATGATTGTAGTGAGTAAATTTAAATGGTTTAGTTCTTGTGAAAAATTTCGCCTGAGGGTTTCCTTGAAATATTCATCGGGTCGGAATAAAAATAGCAGTGGAGTGTTCGAAATTATGTAAAACATGTTTTATCTCAATCCTTTTTTTTTTAGATTCACTTATGTACTTTGATATTTTGGAGCTTATGATATAAATGGGTAATTGTAGTGAAGTAGTGAATCGAACTATATTTAAATATGGTTTGTAGCATTGTTATTATTTTTCTGGGTTTTATTTGAAGTTGAAAGGAAATGATTGTTGTAGACTTAATTTCGACCTGCAATTTACTTACTATTTCTCGATTTCATTTTTCTTGCTATTTTATTTTCGAACGTCATACGTGTCTGGAACTATGTTTATTTTTCTGTGGTTGCCATTATGTAATAATTAATGGTTTATAGTAAGTTTGTGTCGTTTTAATTTGTTATTAGTGCTGCTTCATAGATTTTTGTAGTAAAAACAAAATTAGAACTACCAATGTGACAGCCAACAGTAGATCAATTGGATAAGTGAACTGAATAATTGGAGGGAGTAGATGGTGTGAGTATTTAATGGAGTTAATTTAAAATGAATCTATAATTAGAAGAAATGATTTTGCATTTTCTATAATATTCGTCTAATAAAGCATTGTTTTAATTGCAAATATGTAATTAGAGAGATTCGGGCTATATTGTTTCCAATCATGGTAGCTAATTTGAAATGAACAAATACAGTTTCACTTTATATAATTTTCTTATTTAGCACCATAATTAGAGGGAATATAATGTGTTTATTTCGAGATGGTAGTTATTTTTAGCATTCGTTAAATATATTTGCATAATTGGAGGAAGCTCAGTTAAATTAGCTGTAAATAGTTTTTTTTTTTGAATGATGTAGTAAGTTTCTATGTTACCTTAAAAGTTTTATTTAACTTCATAACCAGAGTTGTCACATTACGTGGGATTCATTAAATTCAATCTATTATTAGAGGAGTTGAATTTTTTTTTCTACATAGTCACCAAATTTAAATTTTCAGATATGTTTGCAGTACGAAATTTTGAATTTGGTAAACATTGGAAGTTGTTCATATATGTTGTAGTTATTTAATGATACATGGAAATTTGTTGGATATAAAGATTTCATTTATTTTGGAAATTTTGGTATTTTTTCCTGACTTATAGTCTGGAAGTTATGATTTGCACAAACTGAAATGGTTTGCAATTTTTTTCCCGATCATTATTGCAATAGAGTTTTATTGCAAACGAAAAGAGAAGGGGGGGAAAAAGAAAATATGTAGGTAAGGTTGAATTTTAATGTTTTTTACAATTCCAAATGAACAAACTAAAATTGAGAAAAGTATTTTTTTTCCTATTTGAGTATTATTTCAAATGTTGTTTTACTGTAATACAAAAGGTAAGTAAATAAGAAAAGTTGCGTAAACATGCATGTCAATGTGTTGGTTGCAAAGCTATAAATTTTCTCCAAATTTTGGTATGTTTTTTGTGTTTTTTTAGTTGTATGTGAAGAGTTACGATTTTTTTGTTTTTTGATTTTTCTGTAATTAAAAACCAACTGACAGGCGGGCCCCCCGCGTCAGCCGCACCGCGCTGACGTCAGCCCTCGACGTCAGCGGGCGGCGAACGGCGGCGCTGCCGCGGCACTGCGGAGCTCACGCTGCGCGACCGCGTACGCGCGCGGGCCGGAGATGGAGGGGATCCGCAGGAGGAGAAGCAGGCGAGTCGAACGGGCGGCGCGCTAAATGGTGGCCGGAATCGCCGCCGGCGACCGATCCAACGACGGCGGTTGCGGAAAACGACGGCGACGAACTCCGGCGGTTCGGCGGCGTCTCCGGCCGCCCGAGGAAGATTCCTTCGGCGAGGAGGTAGAGGGCTGGGCGGCGGAGGCCCTGGTGCCCTCTGTTTGGACCGGCGAGGCTCGTAGGGGCGGCGCGGCGCGGCGGCGGCGAGCACGGCGTCGCGCGGGAGGGAGATGAGCCCGCGGATGGTTTTGCGAAAACGTCCCTGAGTTTTCCGGTATTTGCGTTTAGGTCCTCCCGCAGCGGGGAACGTTGAAATTCATGCGAATATTGAAAAGTTTGAGGGTTTTTCTGCAAAATGGCATGGCCACCGGTGGGCGACCGGCTGCGCCCGGGTGACCGGCTTGGTGACCGGGACACGTGGCACGTTTTGATTGGAAGATAATCGTTGATACAGTATTTGGTGGGAGAGAGGAAGACGTGGCGCCATCTGGACCGTTGATCGCGCGAATTGGACGGCTGTGGGACGCCCGCGACGTGGCAAGCTGAGAAGGCCGGGATTCTTCTGCCCTTTATATATAGTGTAATGGAGTCCGGCGCCTCAACTTGAAAATATATCATGATTTGGAGGGGTACAATGACAAAGAGGCGACCGAGCAAGCTACACCGACGAGTGGCACAAGGTTGCTTGCTAGCAGCGCGATGCCAGCTTGTCGATCGGACGTGCTAGCCTAGGATTCACATGTGAAGTGTATTTACGGTGATGTAAATGATCTTTTCTACTGCTAAGTAAATTGATTTTATTGAACTGCAGCGACATGACAACTCGGCCGTGCCAAGCTAGGGTAGCTAGCCTAGACTCTAGTACAAAGGCTGGTGACGCCGCGTTTGTTGACTATCGGGTCTCCGTAGTTACTTCATCGTGCTGTCCAAATGTCCAATCAGGCCACGTGGATCCGAGCAGTTTCTTCAGCGACATGCTGTAAATGTGTTGTACTAGATTCGAACGCCGCGCGGCGAGCCGCGTTTGTTTCTTCTTTGAAGTATTTGTCCGTGGTTACCACTATTTAAACAGATCATTTAAAGGATAATTTTACTCGAATGAGTTTGATCGTATCTGAAACCGTATGTGAAATGAGTAGGTATAATGAAATCCTTAAGCAACATGGAGATGCAAACGATGAAGTATACATAGTATAGTTTAACGAATCCTCAAACGATTAAAAGAGGTTCAATTTTCGAACTATGACAGACTGCCATAAATATGGATAGCCGTTCACGGGAACATACCTACTTGATCATAGTTATCGTCATTACATATTAACCACCGATACTAACTGGCAGAGAGGTGCACATAATATTTACATTCATGGAAGTTTAATAATACATAAGATCTGCTAACTGATGATAAAAAGAGTAAATATATAACTTAACTGATGATGGCTCCTACTGAAAATAGTAGATGTAGATATAGATGTTGCCGCTGCAAAATAATAGGTTATATACCTCTAAAACCATTGTAAGAGAAATCCTAGCTTGCAATTTTTGTCTGATCGGACGACCGAGCATCCCAAATTGCTGTCATGCAGTTATTTTCAGCGCCATTCACCTTATTGTATATTTCAAAGCTGCAAAGAGATCGAAGGAACACAGTAGCAGGCCAAAGAGATCTGAAAGTACTATTTACTTTTCATACAGGTGAAAGTTTAAAATTTAAATTGATATGAAACAAAGTGCATTTAGATTCACATGTAGAAAAGTGGTGGAAGGTAAGCTATGGCACTTCCTTTTGTCTTTGTGAGGGATTAATAACATTTTTAGGCATGCTAACAAAATATGATATTATTTCCATTACCATATCATGGATCACAAACTATGTAGATTACTCTTTTGTGTAGAGAAGCACCAAGCATGTAAAAACTGCCTAGGAAGCTCAGAAAATGACACAATGAATAGCACAATGTTCTAAACGGGAACCATTAATGGTTTAGCACATTGTCCTTGAGCTACTGTATTCAACATTGTTCGTGAACACATTCCAACATGAATTTTCTCGATGTTAGAAAATACATATATTTCAAAAAATTCTATCGAGAAGGACATTACTTCACACCAACTCCTGTCTGTTTAGTATCATCCTGTTCTAACAATCTCATTTGCACTAATGAGTGATGTGGGCAGCAATTCAAGGTAGCATTCTCTGGCTACAAAACAAAGAAAAATGGTTTGTGATCATAACACACATGCTTTCAAAATACACCATACCAGGAGTAGCAGTATTGATTTCTTAATATTTCACTCCAATATAATAGACTCGAATAAAAAACTGAACACTACTATTTAATTAGCTTCAATCTTTTACATGGTGACAATGCAGACAATAAACAGCTACGGGGAAAAATAATCAGCAAATGATTTAAATTCACCAAATTATGCAAGCATGATTTAAACTCGGATAAAAAACTAAACACTACTATTTAATTAGCTTCCATCCGTTACACAGAGTGACAATGCAGACAATAAACAGCTAGAGGGAAAAACAATCAGTAAATGATTTAAATTGACCAAACTATGCAGGCACAACTTAACCTAGCATAACAGTGCTAGCACTGGCTGTACATTTAGTGTTCATTCCAAAAGATGCAAAATTTAAATATATAGTCATGCACAATCACTTTGCTGCTGCATGGTGTGAAAGGAAAAAACTTCTAGTGGGGTGCTCACCTTGATGTTGCAAAGTGGCATTAGTTGCGGAGAGCTCAGGAAATCAAACTTCATGATGTCGATGTGAAGAATGATTTCAGATACAGAACACTTCCAGCAAGGGAATATAGGTAGATGGAACTTGGATAAAAACAATAAACCTTGCCAGGTCAAGTTATTTCAGCTCATCCAGCATGTTGGTCAGCCTGCACTCTATTTATTCATGAAAAAATCAGTTTATATTTACACTATAGCTAGACATCATTAAGTGGAAGTAATCTGACAATAAATCAGGCGCAGACTGACAGCTATAGAGGGCATTCCAAATTATTACCTGCTAATATGTACTACATCAAGTGAATACATTCCAGCTGACCGATTATAATGACTCTGCTTTCCGTGGCTAGCTTGGTTCGGTTTGGTTAGAACAGAATGAGCAAAACCTGCTAAGTAGTAGTAGAACCTGCATAATCAAAAGAAAAATTTCATATCGAACAACACAAGGTGAACAAAAATTGCATCTATACATCAGTATAAAGACACTATCTGGATATATAAATGACAAACGATGATCTATATTAGCACATCCAAACGATGAGCTATAGAGGGCATACAAATTCACCAAATTATGCAAGCACGTATATGTATGAATCTCTCGATATGTTGTTTGCTTACTAAAAATGTCAATTAAATTGGAACAGAGGGGATTGTATTCTCATTAATTATAACAAACAAATGTCAATTAAATTGGAACAGAGGGGATTGTAACCAACACCGATTCTAAAAGGCAGAGGTAGCTGGTCTCAATATACATCAACAATGAGACATTCGGCAACAGAGACCTGGACGACGGAACAAAAATATCACCGAGGATAGGTTTTTGAGTCCATCATGGAATTAGACGATGAATAGGCAAAATAAGTCTGATCTGCAGTAAAAAAAGTTCAGAATTAATCAAGGGTAGCTATGTGTACTCATTTAACAATAGGTATGGTTTGGTCGGACCTTAAGGAGTAGCATCTCTGCAGGCGCAGGGTAATTTAGTTTCTAGCTTTCTTCGCTAGACCACCACCTCCACCAGCATGGGTAGACGGCTCTTAGTCGAGGTACGCACTGCTGAAATATGCATAGGAAGGAAACACTAAATTTAAAAAACTATGCTAAAAGCAACACATGTATTTATTCAAGCTCCAAATGTCAAACCTAGTGTAAAAAAATAGCTACCTATGGGCTATGGCTGATGCATTATGTCCAGAAATTTAGCTTTAGCTTAATTCTGAGGCAGACCGAGTTGATTAGAAACCTGAACAATAGATAGCACCATCTATTGTTGCTATACAGGACTACAAAGCCGACATGTCCTGTTAAAAAAAAACCGACATGTATACTAAGAATCATTATTCACACAGTAGCAAGCTGAGTAGACATTTTTTTCTTTGACAATGAATATTGTAGATTACTCTTTTAGAAGCAAATTTTGAGAAACACAAATTCAAGTAAATCGACCGCCCTACAAACTAACAGGGAAGCAACAGTCTTCTATAATTTCACAAATGTCTTAGATTATCTTTAAGGATTACTACATGTGGTTGATTCACCGACTACCAAGCGCATTGACAGCACAGGGCAATACATACACCAGTACCAATAGATACAGAACCTCAAAGGACATCTAACAGTACATCAATGAAAAATAAGGGGTGTACCTCTTAGTTCTATGTTGGAGCAAACACATACAGAGAACAGGCGACCCAAAGGAAGAGCAGTCGAGGTACGCACAGCTGAAACATGTGAATTCAGACCAAGAAACTATGAGAAAATCTTTACATGAAGTCACCAAATGAAAAATATAGAAAATCTGCAAGCAATGGCTATAACTAATAGCACTCAAGAAAACGGCTTTTCACAACACTTTCTTTTTTAAAACCAGAGATAGTGTTCTAGACAAAATCCTAGCATATGGAATTATCTAATAGCACAGTCAAACTGCAGTGCAAAAAGGAACACGACATATTGTGGTAGTGACGATCCAACAGAACATACACATGGATTAGAATGGTAAGATAAAAAATGGCAAGCAAGCACGAGCATAATTAGAGAAACATTAAATAAAGTAAATAAGCTCTAAAACTTCACCATGACTGCAGACACAAATAGGAGGATTTCAAGCTCAAGGTAGGGCTTTTAAAAGCACCCCTTTCAAATAATGTAAATGAAATTAAAGATCACATGCTTTTCCCGGTAGGCTGTAGATATGAGCACAGTGAAGTGGGATGTAGTTTCTAAAAACATTAGTTGGGAAATAAGCCAGCAAAGAATATGGGAAACAAAAGGAAGATAATAACAGTTCGTAGCTGAATTATTTCAGTTTAACTCATTTCCCTCAAACAAAGTGTCCAGATTCAGTCCCTAACTCCATGAAATTGCAAATGCACTCATTGAGGTTGTCTAATGTTCAGTTTCTTATTTCATATGTTGGCCTTGGCATATATATTAATGCCTACATATGCCTAATGAACTTATTCACGCAGGTCTCTCTGACAATAAAAATGACAGGTATCCCCTAATAGATGTATCCTAACAGAGCTGTCCTAACAGAAATGACAGGTATAGAAGAAGCCGGGTGCTCGGAGATGTATCCTTGCATAGATGTAAATAGTTGTCCTAAAAGAAATGCACCAGATATCGTAGATAAGGTTAGGACAACAATATCAGGAGTAATAAGCCAATAGGTCCATTAGCATGATAAATGAAGTGTGTTATTAGTATAACTCACACTGCCAGGAGCCAAAAAACAACTATAAATCACATAAAGCATAATATGAATCCATCGGAGAGGAACACAGAGAGAAGGATGCCAAGAAAAGACACCTGGGCTTGTGGAAGCACAACTCGGCCATTAGATAAACAATTCCTCTCCGATGGTAACCACTCGGCCATAGTTAGAAGATCATTATAAAGCTCAACACTGAAAAAAGGAAACCACTCGGCCATTAGATAAACAATTCAGTTGTATAGGATCATCCGGGAATAAATCGGTGATTGGATAACAAATATACTGTATAGGATCAACATATAATAAATTGTTTGCTCAAACTTATTGTGCTTAATGATCTACCTGACACAAATGATGGTCAGGAATTATCTTATGCAGCGAATCAGCGGGCAGACGGTTCACCTTGGTTCGAAGTCATCATACTTCACTACACAGCGACACTTTGCACTCTTCCTATGATTAGATAAAGTCTATATTACATATATAGGATCAACATATACAAAATATCTTAATCGAGAGCAATGGTAGGCCGTCATATAATTTCATTCCAAATTAAATAGAAGATTCAATACAGGTCAATAGTATTGTTGACCAAACAACTACTTGGTTCTTCACGTATGTTCAAGAGAAGATTAAAAGAGCATAAACCAAAATATGAGAACAACCTGTTCAAAAGGGATTTGTGGGGATTAATCTGGAGATGGAAAGGGGCCAAATCAGGAGGAAGAAAAATGAAGGAGTCGTTGGGCAGCTACCTAGATCCACCTGGACGGCGCAAGAGGAGATAATCAAGAGAGATCTGAAAGTACTATCACTTCCATACAGCTGAAGAGTCTAAAAATTAAATATATATGAATCAAAGTCTTTTTCATAATAAATATGCATTTAGATTCACATGTAATGAAGTGCTGCAAGATAAGTAATGACACTTTTTTTCGTGAGGGATTAATGTCATTTTTAGTCACCTTAATTTTTTTAAATAATTTCCATTACCATATCATAGATGGCAAACGACAAAAAATACTCTTACGTATGTAGAAGCGTCTAGCATGTAACAACTGTTCAAGAAGCTCAACAAATGACAGAATGAACACATTCTATGCATAAGAACTGAAAGAATACCAAATTGAGCATTACAAAAGACAATATGGCAATGAGCAAGAGGTTAAGGGAGTTAAATATGCAATAGGATCAGGCATACCTCTATGTAGTTCTCAAATAGACCATACTGAAATATGGCATTCTTTGATATCCAACAACACAGGAATTGAGTAATCTTTCATGACACAAAACATGCATCAACATGTAAGGGCACACCTCAGGTTCCATCAACATCCTGATAATGCTACATGCTATGCAAGATCAGTAATCTTTCATGACACAAAACATGCATAAATATTGTACAAAGCGGTCTCTGTTTGACAGAAAAAATCATTTAGAAAACAGTGAGTTATTGGTGTACCTTTAGGAAAGGATGGAGCATCTCAATGTGCTCATGTCTTCAACTCAGTCTTCTCATCCAATTTCCTGCTTGCTTATACATTGCAGGTGGCTCATCATACAAAGGTGGATTATTTACCGGTAATCAAAGGTTTCAACCTAAAAACAAATAGTATCAATGAGAAACTATTATGTCATGCCACAGGGCATTCCTTACATACTAAATAGATCCAATAAATTAACTGCAGATGGGCACTGGTAACTAATTTAGAAACCCAATGGGTGGCAGACTTAACCAAGGAATAGACATTTATAAAATCAAATGAAAGAGTGAGCATGCACAATCAAGAACTAAATAGCATGATCTTAGATGTATGAGAAGATAGATAGTAGTTAAATAAAGTAAATGCATCAAATGCACTGAAACTGTAATGTGACCTGCCACAGCTCACCTCAAAGAAGGAAGAAGTTTGAAAGAAATTCAGCTAGAACCTGCATCAGTGTGAACAATTTTCATAAGCAACAACAACCATGCTAACCAAGAGCTCAAGCAAGATTAAAAGTTCATAGCCTCATACTACATGGAAATTTGTATGCACACCAACCTATATTCAGAGTTTGGTCTTCAAATTATGCAAGTGAAAATTAATAGCAAACTTTTAGTACGTGAGAGAAATGAAAATTTGTGTCTTGACCCGCAACAGATAGCTGAGATCTGTACATGAATGTTGCAGTTTACAAACGAAAAGCTACATGAATTGACAACAAAAGGGGAAAAACAATAAAGAGAGGTGCTTTGTTGATAAACCTAGAATACAGATAAAAAGGATGTAACCTGAAGTGAGGTCTATGGCTTCTATCCCCCTCAATGCTCTAAAACAAACACATCCCTTGTACTATTGTACAGGCTACGATAGTGCAACAAACACAAACTGCACTCTGAGAAATATGGGGCATACAATTATACTATTATTATATCAAATAGTCCTGAGCCAAAGTGGAATCAGTCACAATCACATCAGTGGCTTGGTTAGCACAATTTAAAACTATGCAATACACAATGGAAGCAATCATTTTCTGTTCCATGATTGCATTGTGTGGAATCAATTACTATGACTGCCAGGTGATTTGAGTATTCAGTACCCGTATTTAAGGTATACACATGTTTTTTCTTTACTTCTAAATAACACCGTTACCATGTATACTTCAGTAACTACCTCCTGAGCCAATAGCATACACCGAGAGAACGAAACAGCTCGAACTAAGCCAACTGGGATTTTCACCGACCAACCTATGGGCATAACTAAGAAAAAACTGGGTAAAGAAAAGGCATTTACCAGGCCAGCAGCACGGCTCTGTACTCAGCAAATAGCCCACATGAACTCTTTCATAAAACCATACCAACATTCATTTTTCAACCAAACTACTTCCTGAGATCATAGTATGCACCCTGACCACATACTAACCAGCTGAAACGGAGAATTCTAACACGTCCAGCTACGCATGGTAAAGAAAACGCTCTGAAACAGGCACTGGTTGTAGCAATAAATTGTCACCTGGGATTTTTACCGAACAACCTATAGGCATAGCTAAGAAGAAGATGGGTAAAGGAAGGGCATTTACCTAGCAAACTGGCAGCCTCTCAAATCTGCACAAACAAAAGGGATTTGTGGGGATTAATCTGGAGATGGAAAGGAGCCAAATCACGAGGAAGAAAAATGAAGGAGTCGCTGGGCAGCTACCTGGATCCACCTGGACGGCGCAAGAGGAGGTCCGGCACTCCGGCTGCTGCCTCGTCTCCATCCTGCAAGCCCTTGCGCGCCTCCTCTCCTCCAAATCCCACCACAATCTCTACAAAGAATCTGCACAAACAAAAGGGATTTGTGGGGATTAATCTGGAGATAGAAAGGAGCCAAATCACGAGGAAGACAAATGAAGAAGGAGTCGTTGGGCAGCTACCTAAATCCACCTGGACGGCGCGAGAGGAGGTCTTGGCTCCGGCTGCTGCCTCGTCTCCATCCTGCAAGCCCTTGCGCGCCTCCTCTCCTTCAAATCCCACCACCATCTCCACCCCGTTGGAGAGAGGCGCCCCCAAAAGCTGCTCCTTCCCCAGCGCGCCACCGTCCTCTCCGGCGCCCCCCCCCCCGCCGCCGGTCTCCTGCCAGCGCCGCCGCCTCCTTCCCCAACGCGTCGCCGTCCTTCCCAGCGCCCCGGCTCCCTCTCCGGCAACATCGTGGAGGCCTGCGGTCCGGTCGCCGAGGGATTGGAGGAGAGGAGAGACGCGAGGGATTGGGGGAGAGAGAGGACGCGGGGGATTGGTGGCTAGGGTTTTCCACTGCGGTGAGCGAGTTATATACCCCCATGGCGAAATGACCATTTTGCCCAGAGCGGCGCCGTCGGAATAACGACCCCTGCCACCGCCATTCGCAGCGCACACGGGCACGAACCACCCCACAGGCTGACACGCGGGTCCCGGAAAAATCTGGGGCCACCCGCAGCGACACGGAGTAGCTCCAGGCGTGTAGGAATCGACTCGCCGATGGGGGAAGTCTAGCGAACGGACGGCCATGATCGCATCTGGGATGAGTTTCGACGGTCGAGAGTGGCTGAGCTCTGAGGAGGGCGCTGGCTCTCCCAAGGATGTAATCTTTAGATACGTGATCCGACCATAGTATAAAAAATCGGACCGGTGACTGAACCGGTCAGCCTCTCGGTTCGCGGTTCTCTGTCAGTCCTGCTCTCTATAGCCAGGAGAGGTAGAAAACATAATCGTCACTTGATGGAGAAAACAGTAAACGCGTAAAATATGCACATACCTGTTGACGCCACATATATGCTAACTATATGAAAGAGCAGCGATTTCGCAACCTCTCAGCGAACGTGTCACTGTTCAACAAAGAGCAGCGATTTTGCGGCCTCTCAGTGAATGTGTCACTGTTCACACTGTTCACGTTACTGTTCAATGAACAGTGTTGACAGTGGCACGTTCCGCGCCATCGCGCGTCGATCGGACGGCCCACAGCAGCCACGCTTGGCGGTTTTGCAAAAAAAAACCTCGCGGCCGAGAAATTAGTCCACGGTCCCACGGTTCTACGAAGAGAAGGACCTACTCACGATTCCACGAAACTTGAAGGTCTTCCCTGCAAAACAGCCAGCAGATTGCCCTCCCCCCCTTTCTTCCTTCCGCGCGCCCGCGCCGTCGCCGGCGACGCCGACGCGCTCCGCCGCCGTTCCAGCCCTCCCCGTCCAGATCGCGGCACACGGAGACGTCCGCCGTCGTGCGCTCCCCCTCCTCTCTCACTCTGCCGTGCCGGAACGGCGCGACCTCGCCGCAATCGACGGCGCCGTCGTCGCAGGCCGCCGCACTGTCCGCAGGTCGCCGGCGACGTTCCGGCGTCCAAAAATTGGCGGCGCCGCCGCTGGCGGGTACACCGCGTCCGCGCGCGTCCCGCGGTCGCCCGCGCGAGCCCCAGCGCGCCCTGCATCGCCGCCGGCGAGGTTGACGCCGCCGTGGCAGCGCCACAGCCCCGTCCGTGCATGACGTCATACTGACGTCACCATGCGCCCACGCTGTCAGCGACCCGTCACAGAAAAAAATTGCAAAAAAAAAATTTGCAAAAAAAAAAGATGGGCCCCCTAATTCAGACAAATTCTAGAAAAATAAAAATGTTACAAATCCAATAATTCAAATTTGCACACCGTTAGGAAAAAAAAGCACCGAAATTGCAAAAAAAAGGAAAAGAAAACTGCAGGTGGGTCCCACTAATTTAGCCAAATACCAAAAAGTGAAAAAAATGTTACAAGTCCAATAATTCAAGCTTACACACCGTAGAAAAAAAACATAGCAAAATGGTCACAAAAAAAATGCCAACTATTTATGCTATGCAACCAACTTTTAAAATTGCATTACTTTAAATTTTAAAATTTCGAATGCATTTCCAACTATGATCATTTACCAAATGCAAACAGAATTCAAATATCACAAAAAAACTTATATATGTATTTCAAAATTCTACTTTCCTTACACCACGCTATTCACAGATATGCCAGAAAATATCTTCATGACTACAATATCTGAGCATTTAGTAAATGTAAACATAATTAAAATATGAACAGCTCCCCAATTTGGTTACTCTAAAAATATTTTAACTCATAAATTTTGTTTCCAAACCAAATTTTTTAAAATCTAAACCGACATCAAAATTTGACACCAAGGGCGCGGCGTGCGCCGCGCCAAATACCACTAGTATACAGTTGATGTACTATGCAAAAATTAATCTAACACAGAAACTTGCTCTAACTCAATTATTTGATATTGATTCACAAAACGCCTGCCAGGGGATATGACATTGACAGCTATGAGTGCACCAGAACTTATTCTGTGCTCGTGAGTTAGTAAGATTAGAAGAGCTCACAATATAACTGTTTCAACTTCTTCTCAGCTAACAAATTTTACTGATTAATAATGTGAGACTAAATTCTAATCCCACTCCCATTTTATATACACAATATGCGCCAAACTATTTAGTACTTTGATATTTCAGAATTTGTCAGGCTAATAAACTCGAACAGAAGATTACTCGGACTACACCATAGCCTCTCTCTCTCTTATTTTCAAACTTTTCATACTCTGACAAATAGCCAATTTTGAAAATCTCACGAAGGCAAATGCATGCACGTCTGACACCATCTTTTCCTTGGCGATTAAGGAACACCTGACACCATGAATCCCACATAAGATATTGCTGTCGCTGCTTGCCGGCGCAAGACAAGCTTGAGCTCTCATCTGTCATCCAAGAAAGCAGCAGTGCTACTGCACACACGGCACCATTACCCCTATATATTAGGGGGGGAGGGGATTGAAGGTCCCCTAGATCAATTCGTGCGCGCACTGTAGCATGAACAGTAATCGACAGTGCCGTGCGCGGCAGCATCGTCTCGCGCCGCCCGCCGAGGACCTAGATGCGATTATACAAAACTTCAGGACTTTTCTGCAAAGTTGCTTCCACAATCCCCCTCCCTCTCCCGCGACGGCCGGAAGTTCGCCGCCGCATCCCGCCGCCGCTCCGCGCCTCCCCGGCCAAATCCTCCGACGCTGGAAGGTCCGCCGCGCCTCCCTCCGCCTCCTCGCCGACGGAATCCTGCCGGGACGTCGCCGACGCGTCGGAATCGCCGCCGCCGCTTCCGCGAGCTTGCCGCCGCCTAAATGGTCGCCGCCGGCGGCTCCGGCGGCCATATGGCACGGGCGCCGCCCGTTCGCCCCCTCGCGACGCCCGCTTGCGGATCCGCCCGGGTTCGACCCCGCGCGCGCGCTCTCCGCTCGAACGTGAGCTCGCCATGGCCGCCGGCGTGAGCGCCGCTGGGTGACGTCAGCTGCTGACGTCGCCACGACCCACTTGACAGTTTTTTCTTTTAATTCCGTATTTGTTTTCAGTAAATTAAAAACCCCTGACGTCTGGTCCCGCATGATAGATTTTTATTAATTACAGGAAAGGATGGGCTTTATTTAGACCATATCTTCAAATCTGAAATTCAAAAAAATGCAAATAAAATATGAAAATTTGCAGAAAAATGAAACCTACAAAACTAACGCATCTCCATGCTTGATTAAATTTTTTAGCTTTCCAAATACAGCTCTAAATTAATTCAAACCAAATTCAAAAAAAATTGTTGACATGAAAACAACCATTTTAAATACTTCGGAAACTTTTCCAAATTATTTCAAACCTTAATTTTTCTACAAAATATGTAAAAGCTCATTTGACACCTTTACATCGTTCTGCAATAAATGAATTTCGTTGTTTTCTTTCGGGAAAGGAACCAAATTTAAAATAGAACATGCTTTAAACAATTCAAAACGATTCATAGATGTTGTTATTCAGTATTCAAACAATTTTCAAAAAGTACGACATGTTACAAAACCAATTAATTTAAATATATCCATCGATATACCAAAATGACCTTAAATACTAACTATTTACAACATATGATTGAATTTCAAATAACACACATCCAAACAAATTCGTACCAACTTTTCAAAAATTGTAAAAATTAAAACTGCCACTTCCAATACTTTGAAATCCTTTCCAAATTATTGCAAATCTTAAAACTTTAAAGTTATACATTAAGGCTTATATCACACATTTACGCCGGTCAGAAAAATATGTATTCTGCAAGTTTCTCATGTATTCAAATAAAATCCGCAGAAATAATGCCACTAATATAATTCAATATGGTAGCTCCAGTAAAACAATTTGGCGATTTGCTAAACCATTTAAATACAACTACCCATTTATATCATGGGCTTAAATATATCAAAATAGAAATACGACAACTGCAGATAATGAGAAGTAGTTGTTTAAAATTAATTTTCCAAACTCCTATATCTAGAAAACGATTTCTTAACATAACATTCTTTACATAATTTAAAACATTTCAAATATACTGTTTTACGGTACATAGACCGTTTTGCGAAATTACTAAATGTCGCGAAATCAGTAGCTCCAACTATATCCATCAGATAAAATGGAAGACATTCATCAAAACGATCGCAAAAACAAAGATGCAAAATACAAACACCCATTAATATCATGGGCTCAACAAATGTCAGCATAAAAATACCACAAATGTAAATATTAGAAAATGGCGGTTTAGAAAAATCCAAACCAGCAACTTCGGACTAGAAATCAAATTCTAAAAATAGGACATGCTTTACATAGTTCGTAACACTCCATGGGTGATGTTTTACGGCATTCATACAATTTTGCAGAACTACTAACTGCTTAGTTGACTATTTACAGAACATGACCGAATTTCGAAATTGAATATTTCAAACATTCCAACGCTTTCAAACTCCACCAAGGGTATTCTACCGATTACGTAGCTTAATTAAATATGGCAACATACAAACATAAACTTACAAATATATATTTGTACATTCAAAATTTATAAAATTTCGGAGGTACTGTAGATGACAAAATCTAACGTATTTTATCATTTCCAATTGAAATACGAGAACATCTTCTCCTTAATGTCGACGATTATTTTCTTATGATCTACAAATTTGTCGTTGTTCACACGGACTACACTGTACACTGTTGCACCGCTAAATTCTTACAAATCAAAGCTGCCCCTCTTGCAAATTATATTATGTAACCAAAGTAAAAAATAGTCCGTCACAGAAGATTAACATCAAGGGTGCGGCGTGCGCCGCATCAACTCCACTAGTCTTGTCGATGCATTCCGCAGTCAATGCGACACCGCTTTGTACTCCGTACTGATCGAGGAACGGAGTAAAAGTCCAGCTTGCCTAGCAGCAGCAGTAGCTAGTAGTGAGAGGAACCCAAACATGGCGGAGTTGAACGGAGGAGACCGGAGTGACCCTACCTGCTTGACCCGGTGAGGAAGACGAAGACCCACCGCGCTCACCGCTCAGCGTATAAAAGGCCTCCGCCTCCAGTCCCTCCACAGCCGCTTCCGAGCTCCTCTTCCTCCTCCACGCGACCGACGCCGATCGTTTGATTCCCACCACCCCCACACGAAACCCCAATCCCCTCCCTCCGCACCAGAACCCTAGCTAGCTTGGTTTCATGGCGGGGGACCCAATGCCGATCGATCTGCCGCCGCCGCCGGACGTGGGGGAGGAGCAGAAGACGGCGTCCGCAATGGACATCGTCGTCGCGTCCCTGCCCGTCGAACCGGTGCCTCCTCTGGCCGCCCTGCAGCCGCCGGACGAGGGGGAGGTGCAGACGACAGCGGCCGTAATGGATATCGTCGTCGCTTCCCCACCCGTCTCCCCGGTTCGTCATCTCGCCGCCCTGCCGCCGCCGGGCGAGGGGGAGGGGCAGAAGACGGCGGCCTCAATGGACATTGTCGTCGCGTCCCTACCCGTCGAACCGGTGCGTCCTCTCGCCACCATGCCGCCGCCGGACGAGGGGGAGGAGCAGAAGAGGGCGGCCGTAATGGACATCGTGGTCGCGTCTCTACCCGTCGACCCATTGCGTCCTCTCTCCTCCCTGCCGCCGCCGGACGAGGGGGAGGAGCAGAAGAGGGCGGCCGTAATGGAACTCGTGCTCTCGTGCCTACCGGTGCGTTCTCTGGGCTGGCTTCTCCATTTTGGCGCTCACTAGGTGTACGGTGATTTGGAGGACGAGCTCCGCCGAGCTCTTTTTTTGAAAAATAAATAAAAAAAGACAATTTTAAGTTTCCGAAAAATCTGAAAAAATTTCTAGAAGTAGACCATGATTATGTGTACCATCGTGCAAAATACAAATGCGAAATATTGTGTATTGTGGTCTGTGCACAAATAATAACAAATAATAAAATTCTGGATCTGAGATGTGATTTGAAAATTTCAGATTAGTCAGGATTTATCCTTTTTTGGGTCGGACGGAATACAACCCATTACGGGTTGCAAATTTACAGACTCGTAGTAGGTCATTGTGAACATCTAGGATTGTTTGCAGGATTTTTGGAAACTTAAAATATCGTTTTTTCTTCAAAAAACGGGCTCATAGAGCTCGTCCTCCAAATGAACTTTCCGCTCACTAGTGCGTAGTTGAGGAAACGCTTAGTTGCTTGATTAGGGTGTGTATCCCCGGCCGCCGCGGAAACGCTTAGTTGCTTGATCAGGGTGTGTATCCCCGGCCGCCGCCCGCTCCTGGCCGGCCTTGGTTGTGCCTCGGCTATGCGGTGCAAGCACAAACCTATCTACCCCGACCGCCGGCCATGTCATATACGATTGGGCATTTTATTCGATGCCTCCACCGCTCCCGTGTTCACCGCCGTCGCACGCCTTCATCACACGCCTTCAAGCTCACCGGTGTCGCCAGGAGGATGCCAACCGGCTGCAATCATCGATGGGTGAAGCATAAAGCACCGTCCGCATGAAGCTCTCGTACTGGATCTACGTTTCGGGACGCAGCCGTGCGTTTTCCCTTTATCCATTACGTCACGTAATGGGGATCGATGAAATCAGTATCTTATACTCGATGATGGGTTGTCTGCTTTAGGACTATTTGATTAAAAGGGATCTTTAAGGCCTCCTTTGATTCAAAGGAAATTCATAAGATTCTTGGAGCATTTTATCTTATAAGAAATTTTCTATGTTAATCGTTTGATTCATAGGACTAGTTTCTAGGAATTTTCCTGTATAAATATTTGCACTGTGTCACATAGGAATTATAAATTTACTTCAACTCCTTTTCATTTCCTTTGTCATCAAACACAAAGTACTATAGGAATTCAACTAGACATGACATCTAATCATATCGGTTTCCTATTTCTACACTTTTCCTATTCTATGAATCAAATGAGCCCTAAGAGAATTGTGTAGGATTTTAACCCATAGGAATCTATGGATTGCTTTCTTAGTCTACAATCTTATAAGAGGGTGAGACCTCTTGTACATATCATGTATATTTGTACATGATATGTACTCAACTCTATAGAAATTTGTAGTGTACTTTCTCTCGTGCAACTAAACAACACTCGTTTGTGGCTTCGGTAGGATTTCAAAGGTCATGACATTCTATTTCTAATATATTTCTATTTCTGTGCTTTTAAATCATGCGATTGATTTCTAGCTCATGGTTGGAGTGATTTGGGGCTTTTTTCTGATAGAGGGAGCTTAATTTTATTGACTCATAAATACAGATTCACAGTTATGAAAAATATATTTTAAGTTAGGAAACGTCAAACAAAAATGACAACTGTATATACGGACATTCTATGTCCACACAAAAGGTTTGTGGAAAAAGTTTTTTTGTCTGTATAAAAACAGAAAACGTCTCGTATAAATTATTTTGGAGCACCAAAATTTGTCTTTTGCACCTATTATAAAAAAGTTTTTTGTGAGTATGTATATCTGATTTATTTAATATTTTGAAATAAGATTTTTAATACTGAGTTCATCTACAACTATGAGTGAAAACAGATTTCCCACCATTATCGTGACTCCTATTTTTCCGTGCAATTGTCATTTCATTTTATTTGCTCTTTGGTAGTTACACGTTAATATTTTTTATGTTTTTTGGTGCACCGATTTTATCTAATGTGGCACATGCTCCACAAAGTAATTTTGGCTCCCAAATCCAACTATTATATAAATTTAAAAAAATAGATTTATTTTTTATAGAAAAATCTGAAAAAAAAACAATTTCACAGTGCAAAATTATATATTTGTAGAAGTCAATGGTTTATACTATAACCGTGCAAAATCACACTGCGTTTGTTTTTGCATTATGGGCTACACAAAAATTACAAAAGTGCAAAATCACACTGTTTGTTTTTGCCTTATGGGCTTACACAAAAATGACAAAGTTGAAGATTTGAAACCGTACAATGTTCACTATAATCAGATCTGTACATTTATAGTTTTTTGTGTCGCTCAAAATGTAAAGTATTTTGCATGCTTGTAGGATATATCATCGAGAAATTGCATGATTTGTTTCAGAGTTTTTTTGAAACTTTTAATATTTTTTTGATTTTCAAAATAGTGAGATTACTTAAGTTTGGAAGCACGAATCTCCACTCATGCTCCGTGACCTCTATCTCTCTTACGCGATGCCATATTTCACAGCTAACATTTCACTTATGTTTTGTCCTCCAGGATATCAACAACTTGTTGGACTCTGCTCAACAAAGAGGTGGTTGCGCTAGATTGCCAGAAGATTTACATAATTCTCTTGTTTGTGCAAATCTGAACAATCCGATGGTAAATCATCTATGCTCCCTGTGCATATATAATGATACTGCGGTAGTATTCCTTACAATCGCAGGGTAGCGCAAATATTTACATTACGCGATAAGCCAAACATTCGTACCTTCGTGAAATTTGATTGCTTACAAGTGTTATTTTGACATCTTCACCTCTATCTTTTGTTGGATTACAAGCGTGGTTATATTGGTACTCCGTGCTGTTCTCGCAACATTATCTGTGGACGTGAGAGCTATTACCCCGTGGTAAGCTAGACTTGTGCCACAGTTTCATGCCTACTATGTTTTTTCCTTCTTAAATCAAGTTTAGATGTGTTTGTTTTACTGGTTTATGTGGCTTTCATAGGGTGCCTCGCTAAGTAATCCTGAGAAGTGGACATGTTTCCTTAATTGCATTCTCCAGTGTGTTGTTCACACTGTTCCTCTAGTGTCGAAGCTTCTGGAAGATGATCATGTTCATGCATGTCCTAGTAAGGCATTTGGTTCGGTCCAAATTTCTGCTGAGCATCTCTTCTTATGAACCATCGTGTTTTAACTAGGATTTTAAAATTTTCTCTAGGCGAATCTGACAAATTCTGCTGTTACTGCTCCCTAAAACTGCACGCAGCTGAAATTATCAAGCGCTCTGGGTGTGTTCTCTACCCAAAGAAGTTCGTTGAACTCCTGAAGTGTAGGTTGCTTATATTACCAGAATTTTCCTTGCTTGCAGTACTCGTCTTATTTAGCTATGTTGTATGCATATCCCCTTCAATTCTAGCTGTCATATTCTGGTTTTGAGATCTTAGATATTTGGAAATGTATCACTGCGATTATGAGCTGAACTTGATTCTTCAAATGATTATTTGCAGTGATATCTGAAAATTTTGAGTGGGGACAACACCAAGACGCACATGAATTCCTCCGCTGCTTGCTTGATAAACTAGATGAGACCTCTGTCCCTCCCAGCCCCACATCTGAGGGATCGTCTTCAATTGTCCAGCAAATTTTTGGAGGCCAGCTGAAAAGCCAGGTGTCCCTGTAGATCCTCACTACCAGTTAAACATATATTGACTCTTACTCTGTTATAATCCAGTGTCATATTGATTTAATCTTGTTTCTTGGCTCAGTTGCGTTGTCCAGACTGCAATCATTGCTCAGACAGATTGGAGCCTTTTGTTGACCTTAATTTAGAGGTTACCGGATGAGCAGTGTCATGGATGCACTAAGATCTTTCACAAAGATTGAGGTGTTCGAAAATTTCACCTGTGATGGGTGCAATTCTCGTGTTAACATGGAAAAGCAATTCAAGGTGGAACAGGCTCCAGAAGTTCTTGTTATCCAGCTCAAGCGATTTCAAAATCTGGGGAGTTATATATTCAAGATTCAAGGCATGGTGGAGTACCAGTTAGAGCTGGATTTAAACCCCTTCATGGGCTCCCGGAGGATGTTAGTACCTTCTCTTCTCATTTAATCAAATTCCTCACCGACACAGGTTTATAGCTGATGCACACTTTGTTGCTGCAGAAACATCAATACTATGATTTGTATGGAGTTGTAGAACACTCTGGTGTTCCATTCAGTGGTCACTACGTTTGTTTTATCCGTCCGTCACAAACTGATTGGTTTATGTTCGACGATTCGAAGGCAATCTCTCTACAGCTAGTATCATTTTTATTATTCGCAAAAAAAAAGCTACTGTAGTAACACCATCTTATATATTTTGTTCCACTACATGATTATAATTTTTCGTGGTTCAGGTTATGAAAATTAGCATAGATAGAGCTTTGGACAATGAAGCATACCTTCTATTCTATGTCAAGCAAGGTTCATCCCCATGGTTCTCTACCTTGCTTAAGCGAAAGAAGAACGTTTCCAGTGACAGTAATGAGGGCAGTCACAGTTTTAGTGGCAGTGACAATGATGAACAAGGTAACGACTATTCTCCTGAAACCTGGTCGTGGTGTAGTAAGTGTTATCATTCTCTGTTAATAATGCAAAAAAAGAGAAAAAAATCAGAAGTTGCCCACAGCACAACAGTATTTTCTGCAAGGTTCTATGCATGGTTTTCAAAGCGTCCGCTTCAGAACGCCTAGGCGTCAAGGCGCCCCAGCTCCGCTTTGGAAAAACGCCCGCTTTAGGCGCTTTAGCGTCCAAAGCGCCCGCTTAGGCGTCGCTTAAGCGCCAAAGCCCCCCCCCCCCCCCCCCCCCCCCCCCATGTCAAAGCGCCAAAGCGTCGCTTTGTAAACCATGGTTCTATGTGCGTTGTGTGGGTCTTCTCTCTTACGTTGTGCTGGTGGCTGATGTCTTACCTGGCTTATCTTCTTGTTTTATAGAAGATGATGAGACTGGGGGATCCAATGATTCTCCAGCTGGAGAACTGGGCACCTTGACGGTCAGATCAGTCGGCTCCAACTCGAAAGAAATGGAAGATGAGCCTATGAAGCAGTTTAATGACAAGGTGTCTAATGAGTTGTGTAGGTCTGGATTGACCATAAGTGAGATCGGGAATGTTGCTGCTGGCACATCAGGGCTTGAGACTTCAAGGAAGGAGTATGTTGTGGAAACGCCTGATGGTAAGTTAATTTTGTGGCTTTTTGCAGAATTTACTTGGAACTTATTTGTGCATGTTATGTGATATTATGTAATTGTGCACACTGTTATGTTACTGTTAATCTTTGTTACATACTCCCTCCGTTCCATAATATAAGATGTTTTAGCCCTTTGCCATATTCACATGCATACATATGTATGTAGACATTTTTTTTAGTGTATTTGTACATTCTTTTTTTAGGATGAATGTAGACATGCATGTATAAACCTTAACCATCACTACTATATATAAAAGCGTGAAGCAATCGGGCAACTGTAGCTTCTGTAGCAGCGACGTAGCAGTGCCCGGCCGCCTCTCGACCGTCCGATCGCCGATCCGACGGACCGGAAACGGCCACGGCACTGTAGGTGGAACAGTATCCACCCCGCGCCGTCCGTCGCCGATCGGACGGCCCGCAGAAGCCGTCCGTGACGGTTTTGCAGAAAACCCCTTCCAGAAAGCAGAAATCAAACCCGCAATCCACACAGTCCTGCAGACAAGGACCTAAACGCAATTTTGGAAAAACATCGGGAGCTTTTTCGAAAAAACTTCCGCATTCCTCACCTTCTCCCTCTCCTTCCCCGCGCGAGCCGGAGCTCCGCCGCCGCCGCGGGCCGAGCCGTCGCACCACGCCTCCTCCTTCAAATCGCCGCCACCGTGAGGTGCGCCGCCGCTGGACCTCACTCCTCGCCGACACTCGCATGCCGGGATGCCGCGGCCGCCCAGTAATCACCGTCGCAGCGCCGCTTTCCTCCGTCGCCGTCTCGCCGCCGCCATGGCCGTTCCGGCGACCAATCGCGGGCGGCGCGGCCCCGTTCGGGTCGCCCGCGTCGAGGTGTGTCTGATGCGCGCGCTCGTGCATCCCGGAACGGCGTGTCTCGCCGCCGGCGTCCACGGCGCCGCCGCGGCCGAAACGCCGCACGCTGATGCCGTCAGTGTGACGCACGCGTCCCTGGGCTGCGCTGTGGGCCGCTGACGGGCTATACTGGGCTGCGGCCTGCGACAGCGAAAAACTCTTTTTTTTTCCTTCATTGACTTTTCCTTTTTCTTTACATCTTTAAAATTATATACATCTAAATGGATTCAAACAAAATTGTAATTACTTATACCAAATCATACCTACAATTCAATTTTAAATATTCAAAAATACAAATTAAGAATATTGCAAAATTGTTAGGACTTCAAATCATACCTCCAATTCAAAATATTCAAAAAAAATACAAACTAAGGAAACAAATTTGCAAAATTGTTAGAGTTTCACAAATAAAATATCCACCTCAAATATTTTATACCTTCTCCAAACAATTTCAATTTTAAGAAAAAAAAAACTTCAAAACACACAATAGTCATTTAAAATGCTGCTTGACCTTTTCCAATCAAAATTATAATTAATTGTAACAACCATCCATACAATTCAACAGATTCAACTACACTTTTCCATTATATTCCAAAAAATACAAATTAAGAAAAATGCAAACAAAAATGTACGAATGGAAAAAAATAACAAAAAATGTCTATTATTTTGGGTTCTAGAGTGTGTTTTCAGCTGAATTTTTTTTGGAAAAAATAAACAATATTTGAGATGTACATTCCACATATTATTTAAAGTTTTAAGATATAAAAATAATTTTTAACAGATTACAAATTATTCGAAATGGCTATTCTGATTACCGCACTAATTTATTACGATCGCGCTATACATTTAAATTTGAAAATGTTTCAAATCAAACATTTTTAAAATTCACAACATTCTTCATTCTTTAGTTCCAACAATTTCCAATTTTTTTTTTAAAAAAAATAACTCCCAAATATAGAGACTTTCCAATTTCAAAAAAATATATACCTAACAGGTGCGGCATTGCCGCGCCCAAATACCTAGTCTTACATTATGGAACGGAGGGAGTAGTTAGGTGCATGCATATATGTCGTTGCTGCTAGCTGCATTTACACCAGGATCATCCATGCCTGGCTGATGATATTGATCTATCATATGGTGGATTTACAGAACCTCAAGGAAGTAATGCACATCAGATTTCAACTGTGGAAGATCAAACATATGTGGAATCACCTCGAAAGAAGAGGCTTCGAGATTCAAGAGGCAAGGACATTGTGCTGGAGAACTTGGTTTCTGTGAGGGAAGAGGAACTTGAGGCTTATAAAGAAAAGAAAACCAATCAAATTGATAGCTACAAGGAAGTAAAGATGGCGGAGATGGAAAGGAATGATAAAAAAATGGCCCCTATGGCATGCCCAACTGCATTCAAAAGCTGAAAACGTTGGGACTCACACCAAGGGAACAATACAAGATGATCAACCATCTCAAATCTGATATGAACCGCCAAAAGTTCATGGAAGGGGCGACTGATGTTCTTGGCGAGATTATCAGAGCAGTAGTGAAACCGCAGTCTGAAGATTACCTAAGGATGAATTAGGGAATTTTATTTTCCAGTGACGCTACTATTTTATACATTGTTTTTTTTTTAAGATAAAGAGTATATATTAATATTGCGAATATACCAATTACACCCAGGCTCTGCAACAACGCATTATCCTAGCGACAACACGGATACACACATCCCATAATAAGAAGAAGAACTAAAAAAAAACAAAATTCTAGTTACATTGATCTATTCCTTATAGCAGCAGGCATAACACTACAAATAACTACAACAGAAGTACAATTTCTCCAAAAGCGGTGCCTCCAAGAAGAGAACGGTGCTATAGTGCCTTTGTCACCCTGATCATAAATCATATGTTTTCACCTGACGAAAATCCACACTCTCAAAAGCAATGACCTTGCTAGTCATTGCTACGTACAACCAATTAAGGCCATATCTTGTTTTTTCACCCTGTAAGTTTAGACTCTAAACTTTTCCTGTATTGTCGCCCCCACTTGTCGTAGCCGCTGCTCCAAGTTACAAATCATCAAGCAAATTGCTCATCGCCACCAAGAATCGAACTACCACTACTAGTCTTCAGATTTAGGCCTCCATGTCCTTCTCCGCACTCTGACTTCACCGGGAAGAAAGGCATGTTCCCAATGGCCACGACGCTTCCGCTGAAACCAAACGGTCAGAAAAAACATGGCTGCGCGTGACCAAATCCCACCCGATCCGACAATCTCCAGGCATGATTGCCTAATGGAGTTCGCCGACGGAGCCTTCCGGAACTCGACAATCCGACCAGATCGAAGAAACAAGTGTCAGGAAGATCTCTTCTTGGCGCTTGCGGAACCTAGGACCGCCGCCATTATTCAGCAAAACTAGACAGCCCCCACGCCGCACGTCGGAGCAACAAAGGAGGCGGCTGCAGATGCTACCCAAAAATCATCCCAGGCAGCTAGCCGAGAGATCGGACCTTCGCGTCGCCGAGAGTTCCTCATGGAGCCTTGCAATCGCGCCAACTCGCCGCCCCGGCTAGGAACCACGACCACCGCCGCCACCCTTCTGGAACCGATGCAAGTCAGCTTGCCACTGTACGGCTAGGAAGCCACCCTGGCCACCGTGCGCCACACCATCCCGAGGCGCCCCAGTCGCTCAAGGGCGCCGCGGCCACCGCGGCCATGGCCGGCGGTAGGGAAAGCCGGTCGAGAGGAGAGGGAGGGCGGCGCTGGGATGGCTCCCACTTGCGGCGCCCTGGGGTGGCGGCGCGAGGGGGTCAGGGAGGTTCGGTTGCGAGGGAGGTTACGCGCGGCACGAGGTTACAGCCTTCGCCTGCGATAGTCTTGTTTGTGTTCCCACATTGCATTAGCTATTTCGTCCCTTTTTGTGGTACCCAGTGCTTACCGCACATTGAGAGAATGTATATCACTTGTAACTTCTTATCTCCACTAGGAACGTCAATTATTTTGTTCGGATCAATATCTGATTCCACCTGATTCGCCGCCCTCATTATTGCAAATAAAATTATGAAGAGCACAAAAAGTTATCGCAGTTTCCGCCCTCCGTAATTCTTATCTCTACTAGGAACGTTAATTATTTTATTTGGATCAATATTGTTCTTTTATGGTGACAAATATATATAAAGATAAAGGTCAACTTCTGACGAGTGGAACAAGCCTCATCGCTGAAAGCTTGGGCCGAGTGAAAATCTCTTACGTATCAATATTGTTGTTTTACGGATCAATATTGTTGACAAATCTTTATGGAAATCTTTTCATTAAATCATTATAACAAGTAGGCACGGAATAGAACAATTTCATCAAAGTTGATGCAATCATACCTTGAAGGAGACGCAAGAGTTGATCTAAACTTCACAAATCTGCTTGGTGACAGTTTCTTCCTTCGACTTCTTTATTTTCTCTCTCTTTTTTTTTGGGTTTATTTCTCTCATCCGCTAAACTGAAACTTTTGTTACTTCTCTTGGTTGTGGCTAGACGAGAGGGTTAACATCTTCCCTCTCGCATATGCAAAGATCAAAATATCCCTACATCATAACTTCTCTCGCGCGCTGATGATCAGTCGACCTCAAGCTGATAGTCAGTAATGGTTTCTATCAGGGCGTGCCAACTCTTGATTGAAATAAAGTCGTAAATGACTTTCCTGTGTATTTCATTCTTCTTGCCTCACGATTTACTTTTTCAGAGTTATAAGCGATTGTCATCCTTAAAATACTATTTTGACCCTCTACTCGACTTGTGTCCTTTATTAACTTACCCCTAAAGTTCTAAATAATTACCCACTTATGCCATCCATAAGTGGAAAAAACGGTTCGTTGGGTTTATCCTTCTGTCAGTCAAATTCTTCCCGGTCGCCCACGTGGTTTACCTGTGCTCCGCCGCCAAGGCCTGAGTCCTGCAGCTCATCAAGATCGCCCGCCGCGCGCGCAAGGTGGCCAATGCTCCCTCTGCCACATCGCATCTGATTTCGATTCCTGCCTTGAGCTGATTCGCTGGTACTCTACTCCAGTCTTCCCTCCCTCGTCCGACTGCGCGCACAGGCAGAACTCGAAGAAACAGGCCGTAGCCCCGCTTTATAAATAAAGCCACAACGGCCGAACCGATACAATGTGATGAGGTGACCCTCTTACATAGCAGATCAAAGATAAACATAAAAGAACCGGAAAGCCGAACTTGCCACCGATGACAACAGAACGAAACTAAAACGGAACTCCACGACAACACCCTCAAGAAGGTAACGACGCCTCACGCCGCCATTGTCGAGACCGTAGTCCAGGGTTTTCACCCGGAGCCCTGACGCTGACGCGGCAAAGGTAGCCACAACTGCGCCCCCAAGAGGGTTACGACACCCGCGGGCATCGCCGCCGTTGGCGCCAAAACGCTGGGCTTTCGCCCGGAAAAACCTTCGCCGCTCCACGGTGTTTCAGACCGTCCCCCGTCATCGAGTCAGGCTCCCAAACGCGATCTGGGAGCTGATAGAGCCGAAGCCGTCAGCTCCAGGATCCCCCGCCGTCCGCTCCCCGCTAGCCACCTAGTCCAGGGAATGGACCATCACCACCGCCACGTCGCTCGCCGCAGAACACACGTGCAGTCCGCCTTCCGGAGCCGCCGCCCCGGAATCCAAGACCTAGCACCTGTTGAGTGTCAGGCATAGAATAGCACGACCACCACAGCGGACGCGTGAGGTCGAGGTCAGCGTATCAGCACTCACAACGCCGGCGTAACGGGTAGGCCCTCCTACACGTCACAGCCACAGAGCCCAAGAAGGATCTGCCAGGCGGTCGCCGGATCTAGGCTCGTGGCCCGGATCTAGCACCCCAGCCAAACATGGCCAGGGGATGGGTTCCTGGGGAACCCCTGAAACCTAGGTCAATAGGCAGCAGCACCCAGATCGGGCCCAAATGGGCCTAGATCCGGGCCGAGGCCCCGCCGTCCCTGGCCAGCACCACCCGCTGCGTCGGACGCACAGGCAGAACTTGCCGATATCCTTAAATTCAGAGCTTGGATCATACCATGTACTCGGATGATTGGAACCGTAAGTACCGAGGCATAGAGCTTGATCAAGGTATGATACTATGCTCCAAGGGAAAGATCGAGGCCCGCAGCCACGGGCAGATTTCAGCCATGCACGTGCCTCGCAGGCATTAGCACTTTGATTGTGCCTTGGATCTCCTGCTGCGGTACTCCATCCAGAGTAAGAGAATCAATTTTGTCAGCATGCCCCATTACTCTGCCATGTTTCAATCACCGCTCGTACTTCTACCTCTTGGACTTGATTGCCATATCTTTGAAGTAATGTTTAAAGAATTTAGCGGTATGGTTGTTTCTTTTGACTGATTACTGAGATTTAGAGTTGAACAGAGATTAATTTCCTCGCCGGATTAGCGGCGTCTGCCTAGCCTGTTAGCACTGCCCAACGGACAGCTAGTGTTAAAACTAGCTGTCACTGATATGAAGGCAACTAGGCATACGCTGAAACTGAACAAATGGAAACATCAGTTGCTTGCATTCGTGTTTCAACAAGTATAAAGAGAGCTCACGTTCATCGGTCATTGTCACATTTAGATACTGAAAATTCAGTATTTGTCACGGTTTTGTGTTCATATTTATTATTTGCAGATGCAAGGAGATGAACAAAAAAAACCATTACTTAATTTCGCTACGACCAAAAAAATATTCAATAAAAAAATTCAACAAAAAACAAACCATAACAACTCCCCTTACATATTTGCTAGAGAAAAAATCAAGACGAAAGAGCAAACTGAGGCTAGGTTTACTCCGATCGATGTAGGGCAGAATTTAGGTTGTACTGATTTTTTCAAAAAACTAAGTTGATTTTTTTCTTCCGCATGTGTCGGTCGATTTTGCGTCAAAATTTAGGTTGCGCTGACGACTATAGTTGATTTTTTCTCCGTAGCAACGCACGGGCATTTTTCCTAATTAATCCCTAAGTGGAGTAGCATGACTATGTTTTTCAAATAAAGTCACCCGAGTGGGATGGGAAAATCCCTTCTTTGTTGGCTATGCCACACGATTGCTTCTCGAGTCGACCCATACTCTGCCTTTAGAACTATCATGTTTTGGACAACGTTTGACAAAGCTAGTCTAAGTCGGCCGATCCACAACTCATATCATATCGTGGTAAGGCCTCAGGCCATAGGAATGTGTCATACTTGTTGATAAGTTACACATATGATAACTTGCTCATTGCGGCTTATTGCAGGTTAGACCGACTCGCCAAACTCTTTTGGCGGATTCATGGCTGGATCCGAGTCATCAGTTGACTGAACACACTAGTCATATGTCACTTGATATTTATCACAAAAAACAAGTATCTCGGTACAAGAGAGTATTAAGAAATAAAAAATGTATAATTCCAGCCGCTATAGAGTAGCCAAGAAATACTCGGAAAACCATTTTGTGTCATGGGTGCAGATGCACCCATTGCTAAAAAACCAATTTTCAAAATGTCAAATAATTAAAATAAGAATTTCGGATATACTTTAAGACATTTTATGTTAGCATAAAAAGTTTCGTGAAATAAAAATATTTTTTGTGACATGTGAAAAAAGACTAACCTGGACCAAAAATGATTTTGTAAGAGACATTTTTTTATCTCTTTTGCACAGACCACAACAGAAGTTTTTCTTCACGAAACTTTTTGTGCTAAGACAAAACGTTCTAATGTACATCCGAATTGTTTTCTGAATGTTTTTGACATTTTGAACGTAAATAAAAAATATTTTACATAATGAGTGCATCTGTACCCATGACCTGAAACGCCGTGTCCAGAAATAGTACCATTCAGAGCATCTCCACTCGGAGCGCCCAAATGGCAGCCGAAAGCACTTTTTGATCCTTTTGGGCGAAAACTCCTTCCACTCGCGGCGACCAAATGCAAATTTCATCTGGAAGCGTCCACTTTTCTGTCCGGCAGCGCCACATGAAGCCCTTGGAATGGGGAGGCCTTGGACGGCCTCGGACAGAAAATTGGGTCCGCGCATTCCACTCACACGTCTCCACGTGCCTCCTCTTTCTTCTCTCACCTCTCTCCTCTTTTGTCTCCATCGGCATGCGGCTGCCCACACATGCTTCTCTCCCCATGTTTTCCAAATTCTTGCCGTGCTCGCCTGTCTCTCTTGCCTCCTGCTCCTCTTCTCTGGCGAGCTTGCGCCGGAGGGAGGTCGCCGAGCTGGCGCTCGTAGCCCTCGTCCGAGTTGAGGCCGTGCATGGCAAGGACGGCCGCGGCGGCCAGGACACAGCAAGGGCCGCGCACCGCAAGGACGGACGGCCGCGAGGGCGGCCTTGGCGAGAACACGGCGAGGGACGCGCTCGGCTAGCCAGCACGGCCGACGAGCGCACGCACGCACGAGGCGCTCGGCTAGCTAGCACAGAGGGTCGGCTAGCAAACCCGCACACACGCGCCGTCCATGAGCTCGCGGGGTGCACGACCAACTCGCCGGCCAGGATCTCGCCCCGTTACCCGCCCTGAGCTCGCCCAGCTCGTCGGGTGCATGCCCAGCTCGCTGGACATGAGCTCGCTCCGTTCGACGTCCATGAGCTCGCCTTGTTCGCCGACCTTGAGCTCGCCCAGCTCGTCGGGTGCACGCCCAGCTCGCTGGACATGAGCTCGCCCCGTTCGACGTACATGAGCTCGCCCAGCTCGCCAGGTGCACGCCTAGGCCAGGCCAAGCTCGCGTCGACCTCGTGATGTCTTGCGCTGGTCGTGGCCGGTCTGCCGTGCACCGTGCCGTGATGCCCGACGCCCTGCCGTGCGCCGTACCATGCGGGGCGCGAGCTCCAGGCTTCGCGGCAGACGCCGGTACCACGGTGGTCAACTCTATGCTCCAGCTCCACCACCCCGCCTACAAGGTGTTTGTGGAATGGTGTTTTGTAAAAACAAAGTATCCAGACACAATTTAGGGCATCCGAGTGGGAACATGCACATCCTATAAAAAAATTATGTCTGGAGGGTGCCCAAACAGCTCGTCCGGAAGGGCTTTGGTCAGCCGTTTGGACGCTCCGATCTCACAACAATTTGATGATCTGAGGTATTCACGATTAATTTTGTTCTTTTCCCCCTTAGTCTGTGAACTGAATTTATATTTTGAAATCCTGCGTGTTCATATATCTTGCACAGTTCTCCTTTCGAAAATCTTTCCAGACCTACCATACGCAGCTTAACAATAATATAACTGCAGCAGTAGATACGGAATATCTTCTTCTGGAAGATACGGGGCGGAGTGGCCCTGTACCCGCCCAAACTATGTATGGCAGGCGCGGCATCTGTCTTGTAGCGGCCCAAGCCCGAAGGAAAAGGGGGCCGGGGCGAGACCCGGCGCGACCCGGCCAGGACTCCCTCCGACCGCGCCATATAAATTGCCGCGCCGCC
This sequence comes from Poa pratensis, assembly GCA_947311845.1. Classification (NCBI taxonomy): domain Eukaryota; kingdom Viridiplantae; phylum Streptophyta; class Magnoliopsida; order Poales; family Poaceae; genus Poa; species Poa pratensis. The sequence goes on along the minus strand of CAMZMU010000035.1, from coordinate 76,748,993 downwards.
TCCAGCAGCGGCCGCGCGCCGAGTTCCTCCGCCACGCCCCTTCCTTGAGACCCGACTGATCACGCCCCACATCCCACCCACCCCGCGCACCACCTCCAAAACCCTAGCTGCCCCCATGATCGCGGCCGCCGTCGGCGACGCCGTCGCGCCAATGCCGCCGCTGCCGGAGGAGAAGGAGGGCCAGCAGCCTCCCGTGGCCGTCGTCGCGGCGATGCCGGAGTTGGAGCAGCCTCCCGTGGCCGCGGACGCCGTCGTTGCCGCGCCGCCGCAGCCCCAGGGGAAGGAGGAGGCGCAGCCTCCCGTGGCCGCGGACACCGTCGTCGCGCCGATGCCGCCGCAGCCCAAGGAGAAGGAGGATGAGCAGCCTCCCATGGCCGCGGACGCCGCCGTCGAGATGCCGCCGCAGCCGGAGGCGGAGCAGCCTCCCATGGCCGCGGACGCCATCGTCGTCGCGCCAGTGCAGCCGCGGGTGGAGGAGGATGATCAGCCTCCCGTCGCCGCGGACGCCGCGGGCGAGGCCGTCGCGCCAATCCCAGCACCGACGCCGCCGCCGCCTCAGGAGCAGCAGCCGGAGGAGGAGGATAAGGCGGAGACTGAGCAGCCGACGCCCGCCGCGGCTCTGCCCCTGCTGCTAGAATGGGTGAGTTTCCTCGGGGAACTGTTTTGGTGCGTGTTCAGGTTAATTCATGCTTGCTTCGCGCCTTGTTCTATTTTTGGGGTTATAATCCTGTTAAATCCCGCGATCGTCGGGTGGTTTCGATCGTGTTTGCCCGTAGCTGCTTAATCGAGCGGCGAATCTACTGGAATTCCATGTTGTATTTTGTTTTCCTGTGCTCGCGGCGACGCCGCCTGGAGTTCCCCTAGCTACCCGTGGCCGGTGGGCGCTTGGTCGAGTGGAAATTCCAAGAGAATTCATCTATAATTTTTGCTTCGCTAGCTGCGCTTCCCCGGCAGCTCTGCTTTGATTCACCTCTCGGTGTGCTACTTGCGACTCCGACGTTTCGGTTGCTTCACGGTTTACAGTTTCCCTAAATTGCGGTAGCTTCCCCTTTAGATTTGATGCCAGCTATAGCAGAATAATTTGATTTTGATAATGTGTTGATTTTCCTCTTCCTCGGGGACGGGTTTTAGAACTCCAGCACGGCAGGGGTTTGTGCGTGTTTGGTTGGTTCACAATTAAATTTGGTGGTCTTGTTTCCTGGCGTTCGTCAGACCGTAAATGCGTTCTGGCGTATTTTCCACTTTAAGTCGACTAATACATATCGGTTTTGGTATTCGTTGATTGCAGCGTCCGGTGGAAGAGGGGTACAAAGAGACACGGCAAGACGAAAATTCCTTACAGGTTCCATGTCCAGCAGACGAGGCAGACAAGGATACACCGCAAGACAAAAGTCCCTTTAAGATTCCAGGTCTAGATGATGAGATTCCAGGTCTAGATGATGAGGGAAACAAGGATACATCGCAAGGCAAAAACCCCTTGCAGGTTCTGGGTCCTGCAGACGAGGGAGACAAGATGAGCTTGCAAGACCAAAATCATGTGGATGTAAGTTCATGTTACTTCTTATTTGCAGCTGTCTTTTTGTTTGCTGCTGATGCTGCCCATGCGTTAATATTTAACCTTTTTTGGTGTACTGATTTTATCTAACGTGGCACATACATGCTCCCTCTATCTCACACAGCTGCATGCTTATACACTCCAATAAGCTAATATTTCAGTTTTGTTTGTTCTCCAGGATTGTCATGATTCTTGTGACCGTTTGCACAGCAGATACCGCTCCTTATATAGTCCCAGATTATGGGGTGACCAAAGAGACCATAGATATGACGATGAGCCATTTCATTGCGGTAGATATCTTCCGGGTTATGCTGAAGTATTTCATGCTCACAGAATTCGTGAACAAGGAGACCATAGATATTGTGATCACCCATTTCACTGTGTCGCCAGATATCGCGGTGGCCGTAGACATCGTAGAGATTGTGCTGACACACTTCATGGTGGCAGATGTTGCGGCGACCATAAGGATCAGAGAGAATATGATGACTCATTTCATGGTGACAGATATCCTGGTGACCGTAGCGATCACAGAGAATATGATTGCTTTTCTAACCGTGGTGAACAAAGAGATCAGAGAGATTATGATCATCAAATGTATCGTGGCAGATATGATATGAATGGATTTCATAATGATAATCCACTACATTATGATAGGTGTGGCTGCATGAACTGTAGAATTGGAGGCAGAGGAATGTTTGGTATTTATACACATCAGTACAATCCGATGGTAAACCATCTATGCCTTTTGGATATATAATTATTGTGCAATAGTATTCCTAATGATCTCAGGATAACACATGTATTTGTTTTACGCCACAATCCAAACCTTGTGAAATTTGATTGTTTGTATTGTGTGATATTTAATATGTTAAGTGTGTGTGTTTGACATCTTCCACTTCTGTCTTCTGCCCTAGGATTCTCTGGATGACAAACGTGTTTACGCTAAGACTCCATGCTGTTTCCGTAATCTAATATGTGCAACGAACGACTACCCTGTGGTAAGCTAGACTTGTGCTACGTGTTCATGCCTGAATTGCTTTGTTAATCTCAAATCGATTTTAGACGGTTTTGTTTTACTAGTTTGAGTTGCTTTTGCAGGGTGCCGCGCTAATTAATCCTGAGAAGTGGACATGTTTCCTTAATTGTATTCTCCAGTGTGTGGTTCACACTGTTCCTCTTGTCTCTAAGCTCCTGAAAGATGGTCACCTAGGTCTATGTCCTAGTAAGTTAGTTAGTTCAGTCTACTTTCATTCTTGTATTTTACTTATCGCTGAGCATCTCTTATAACCTTTCGTGCTTTTAATTGTTTATTTATTTATTTCCCCTAGGTGGTTCCGACGAGTTCTGCTGTTACTGCTCCCTACGTCACCATGCTGCTGAAGCCATCAGACTCTCGGGGAATGTTCTCTACCCCAATAAGTTTGTCAACCTCCTGAAGTGTATGTTTGTTCAACTGAAATTCTAAATTTCCTTTAGATACATTCATAAGCCGCTATATAAGTTTCTTTGCTTGGAATGGTTCTCTTCAGAACTCGAGTGTTTTTTAGATCACCTGAGTGTATGTTTTGTTAAACTGAACTCTCAGCTTTCTTCTACTTATACTTTATTGGTACCTTACATCATCAGATAATCTTTTGATTGTAGTGCTGGTCTTGTTTAGCAATAGCATTTATCCCTTCAATATTTCAGTTGTTATATATTGTTCCAAGATATCCAAGATTAGCGTACTACCCATGTGACTATATGTACTGATATTGGTTTTCCAAAATATGGTTTGCAGTAATATCTCAAGACTTTAGGCCGGGTGGACACCAAGATGCACATGAATTCCTCCGCTGCTTGCTTGACAAATTAGATGATGCCTCTGTCGCTCCTAGGATCTCATCTGAGGAGCCCTCTTCTATTGTCAAAGAAGTTTTTGGAGGCCAATTGAAAAGCCAGGTGTGTCTGCTTATCCTCGCTGCCAATTGGAGCAGTATCGTTCTGACTTGGCCTGTGATATTTAGTTAAATCTTTTTTCTTTGGTCAGTTGCATTGTCCAGAGTGCAATCATTGCTCGACAGATTAGAGTCTTTCCTCGACCTTAGCTTGGAGATTAACCAGATGGAGACTGTCCTGGATTCGCTAGAATCTTTTACAAAAATTGAGGTGGTTGAAGGTTTCGTTTGTGATGGATGCAAATCTCGTGTGAACATGGAAAAACACTTGAAGGTGGAGCAGCTCCAGAAGTTCTTGTGATCCAGCTCAAACGGTTTGAAAATTCGGGTAGTAGTACATCCAAGATTCAAGAGATGGTCAAGTATCATTTAGAGCTGGATTTAAAGCCGTTCATGACCTCCACGGATACTGTGAGTTCTTTTCCTTATCATTTGATCATATTCCCCAGGCATTCATTTGTAGGTTTTTTTCTTCCAAAAAGGAGGCAAAGCACCCTGCCTCTGCATACTCATTAATAGGGCTGATGAACAACTTTGTTTTTGCAGAACCCTCAAAACTATGATCTGTATGGAGTTGTAGAACACTTGGGTAATTCATCCAGGGTCACTATGTCTGTTATACCCGTTCGTCACAAACAGATTGGTATCTCTTCAATGATGATAAGGTAATCTATTTACTGCTAGTAACATTCTTTTTTTTTCATTTTTCATCCAGTTACATTGATCTAACCTTCCCTGGTGCAGGTTATGAAATTGAGCGAAGATAAAGTTTTGGACAGTAAAGCATATCTTCTGTTCTATGTCAAGCAAGGTTCATCCCCATGGTTCTCTACCTTACTCGAGGAAAAGAACATTTTGCTTTCGGGTTATTTACAAGAATTGGCAGAAAAAGGTTTGAACGAGGATGGTGTTTCCATTGATAGTGACAAGGGTAGTGGCAGTGGCAGTGGCAGTGGCAGTGGCAGTGGCAGTGGCAGTGACAAGGGTAGTTACAGTGGCAGTGGCAGTGACGGTGATGAACAAGATAGTGCGGAGAATTTCTTTGGTCGACCAGCAGCGAAAAACAAAGCCCGTCCTCGTGCGGTCAGCTTGTTGCAGAAACCCCAAGAAAATGCAAATGGCAGTACGAATACACCTGACAAAAACGAAGTGAGTTGCTCTTTCAGCCTGGGTGGAGGACAGTCTGGAGAAACACAGAAACCAACGTCCCCTCCCCGATCAAGCGCAGAAAATGGAAATGTTCGCGGGGAACTATTGGAGGACAAAGAAAACGTCAGCCCACAGGGATCACATGACGACAAGGAAATGAGTCATAGGGCACATGTATCATCATCACAGGTTAATGGTTCAAGCTCCCAGGGAGGGTCATCACATGAAAACTTGCTCCAATCATCATCACTTAATAAAGAAGACAGTTGTCCTGAAAACTTGACATTGCATAGTAAGTGTGATCTCTCTTTGCTAACGGAAAACCTGAAACTTGGTCACACTACTAAGAGCATATTAGTTCCTTCTGACTATGGAAATTGCAGGTGTAGACCCTATTTCTGCGGGCAAGGATCACAAAGAGCTTGACGCGCTTTGTGAACGTGATGCACCTGTCGTGGCAGACCAGTATACCGACCAAGATGACATCCATGGCAGAGCTCCTGAACCCACGTTGAATCAACAAACGGAGGCTGGTCATGTGGATTCTACGCAGGCTGATCAAGATGCTACTGCAGGTTCCCACATCAGTCTTAGCTTCTATGAGGTTGTACGTTGTGCTGGTAGTTGGTATCTTACTAAGCTTATGTTTGTGTTTTATAGAAGATGATGAGATGACGGGAGACGATGATGAGATGAGGGGCTCTTGTGATTCACCTGCTGGAGAGTTGCGGGCGCGTAAAAGGATTGGCACCTCGGGTCTCACAACAGTAGGCTCCAACTCCGACCATATTACTAACGGCGAGTGCATCACTAAGTTCATTCAGATATAGAATTGGCATGGTTCCATGCGAGTTGATATCTCTTGCACCTGTTAGGGGTGGATGCATGTTCTACTGGCTTCTGAGTTCTGACGGGAACTGTTTTTATCATACTCATATTTGTGCTCTCGTTTGAGTAAAGTAAACATGAAATCTATAAACCATATTCACACATTCCCGGTTTATTAATAGGAAATCCACTCTTATTTTTGAAAGAAAAAAAGGCATATTCACATTGTTTGCCGTTTCTGCAACTTGATGCTAGTTCTTTCTGATTCTTCTGGTTTTTAAGCATTGAAAGGAAAAATCATCTATGCCTCATCTGTCTTGATATAGGAGTATGTCTAAGTCTTCATTTATTAATTGCAACTTGCAGATTATGGGATCGAGACCAGAGCAAGGAAGCGGATGAAGCAACAGTCCACAGCTGGGACGACGGCGAAGCCGAAGAAGGATGGCGGCTTAAAGAAGAAGAGGAGAGTGGGGTGGACAGCGAGAAGGAAATCCAAGAAAAAACGCTAATACACTATTTAGCTAATTACTAAGCACAACGCCTTCCGCAGAGCAGAAGTAGAGCAATGCCACTGCATTTTTTGGGCACTCTTAACAAAGATGGCCAACCTGAGCCAGAATTGGGCGAATTTTTGCATCCCTTGAAAGGTTGGGCTGGTGATACCAGCTTTTCATACGGTTACAACACCATCTATGGTACAAAAGCAAAGGAATTTCTTTGATACCGTCCAACCTTTTTCTTTTTTGGAGCATCTTTGATACCATCCATCTAGTTCCAACCGAAGTATAAACTGAAACTCATGAGGGAAAAAGCGTTACTGCCACAGGTTCAAATGTTAGCACGACTTAGCCAGTACAGCATTTGCGATTTCTTTCTCTTGACGACTACGACTGAGTTCATAAGTTTACGATGCCTATGGACTCTTAAACAGATCTGTCAGGCATGCAAGCCACTGCCATATCTGTTATATGATGTAATAGCAATCAGGAGAGGCTGGCCAGCTGAAGAAATGTGATTGGAGTCTTGACTGTAAAGGAAGCTCAGACTCAGAGGATCCGGTCTTGAAGATCAGACATGATGTTGGATACCAACGATGTCAGCTTCTTCCCAGTCTCCCCAGCCATGCTCTTGAGAGAGGTCAAGTCCTGAGTTGCCTGCCCAGATAATAGAGCATCAACGCAAGTCTATCAGGGCAACCAGGCCAACCATGCTATGGTAAATGCACTAATGCTACTCCGGTGTTACCTGGAAGGAGATTCGATTGATCAAATCTGAAGCACTCAGATCAGCATTAGAATTATTTGCTTGTTGGCCAAATAGGTCAGCACTTGAAATGGCAGATGATCCCTACAGTATGAGTGATGATAACGTTAAGTTCCACAAAAGATAATAAAGAAAGTTCTAGCAAGCTGTGCTGTGCTGATAACAGATTATTCAAATGAGAAGTTGAGTCGAAATCTGATCAACCATGATACAAAAGCATATAACCAACTACTTATAAACATCAAAATAGTGTACAAGTATAAGCAGGATGAGAAGCTCAAAGAAATCCCCAAGATTGCAAAAGTAAGGGTTAGGCCAGGTCTGGATTTGAGGTTCGTTCTAAACAAAGATCACGAATAATATTATTATCATCAAAGACAGCAACAGCACAGTGATATACTTACGGAAAACTTTTGGAGCGAGAGTTGACCCTCCTTTTCCAAATTGGCCTGATCACCGAAAAACTGAGATGATGAAATCGACTTTGCATTTGAGAATTTCTTTCTTGCTTCGCTACTTTCCTCAGCCTGGAGATCAATGCAATCAGTTATTTCATAGACCGCTTGGAAGTTGGACCTCAACACAAGAATGAAAACAAGTCTTTGTTTCACTATCTGTAACAAGTTTTGACATTTCCAGAGGGTATAGATTAACTTCATTATGCATATGAACTAAAAAACCAGCATGGTCAGCAAGGGTTCGCGATGATACTTATGCAACATAATCATGACAGGCAGAGTATGATATGTGTTTCAAAAAAATATGGCAACTTACACTGTTCTATAAAATACTATGACCTGTAACCCCCGGAAGTTTTTTTGCTAACAACTAGGTCATACATCAAAGCTATTGATATTCAACATGCAGAACAAAAATTCCATCTAGAGATAAGTCAAACAGGTTATTCAGCTTCACATGTGTTCACTGAGAATGCAGACATACAGTGAATATATAATCATCTCAGCATGAACTTTTAGCCCTCTAATGCTGATAGCCAATTTTCAGACTTCAACGTGGACAAAGTCGATAATGCTTTTGGAAGCACGCTAGCTTATTAAACGCATACTGCCACATATAGTTGGGTTACGTAAGAGCCGAACTGGACTAGGAGCACAGTATATGTATCAGACCAGATGCTTCCCTAGAGAGTTCAGAGTTTGTTAATAGTAGAACTCAACATTCCTCTTTAGAATTCTGTATTGATCGGGACATACCAATTTTTGCAAAATTAAGACAACAAATGACTAACATCACATATCCATGTTCATCTTCATATGAATGATGCAACTACTGAATAAGTGAAACATTACCTGCACTTTGGATGAACTAGAGGAAGATTTCTTTTGATATCCACTGTCCATCCCAAATTCACCAAAGAAGTTTGAAGACTTTGGCGGTGCAACATGTCCAAATGCCTTGTTTTCTACAGAGCTGCTCCCAGCAGAAGGTACATTTTCTACATATTCAAACCGGGAAGTATGAGATTTGCTCCTAGCTGTAGTGCTCTCAGTCACCAATGGCAGAGCAGGAGCCGGTTCTTCAGGTTTCTGCTCATAGAGGCTTTCGCTCGTCTGGAACAAATGACAGAAGTTATATAATTCCACTCGACTAAACGAGAAATAAATAAATAAATTTAGTAACTGGAAAGTTCAGTGGATATCAAAAAATGAGCATCATATAAGCATAGTGCAATTTTTCGTTTCTTATAGAAAAAAGGGGCAAAGCAGATCAAGTGACGCGTCACCGTTTGAAGAACAGAAGTTGGACAAAAATGGGGTTTTTATCTCTTCAGTTTAGTAAGGTGTAAAGTACCTTTGACGTAAGCTTGCGTGCACCAAGTCCGGCAGTCTTACTTCCGGGCTTCTTTCCACCAATTGACTTCTTGAATGAGTGGGTAGGAGCTTTAGGCGAATGAAGGACTTCGGGCTCATTCTTCTCATCCACAACTTCTTTTGACGCCTCTGCCAGTTTGAGATCTGGAAATGCAGATGCTTGGTTTGAATTCTGAGAAGCTGCGTCTGGGGAGGATGGCCAACTATTATTTCCATCTTCAGTGGAACTTTTATTAGCCTCTTTATGAAGCAACTGCCGGTATAAGTCAGCAGCTCTTGAAGTGTACTTTGCTTCGATCTTTCCACCATCAGTCCAACCATGCTGCTTAAAGAAAGCTTGTGCACGGTTGTTTCCTCCACAAACCATCATTTTCAACTGGTTTGGGGCCCATGAATCCAAATTTGTTGATCTGCAGATTATTGTGAAAACTCAGTGATAAATTCCAATAATTCCTATTCGACGTCCAACAGTAATCAGGCCAGTCAATGTAACAATAATGTTTCTATATCAAACAAGTGGAGTAAGACCTGTCTAACAAAAAAATCATTCAGAGTCTAAATCATCACCTTAAGCACCCCTATTTAAAAAAAAAACAGCTTCAGAACTACACCTTTGCCTCACACACATCATCAGTATATAAGCCACATTCTGGCACACAGTTTGCTACACTTCAAACGGTATGATAATTTAAATGACCATACAGGCATTTAAAAATGCAATGTACAAATTGAAACCCTAACCAGGTGGTCCTAAATCCCCCTAAAAGAAAGATCCAAAATTTACACGTGCATGGGCGATTAGTCTCGAAGCACACCGCACTATACGATTACAATTAGACAGAGTGAGGCGCGCAAGGGCGGCAAGCGTTGTGAGGGAAGGGAAGGAGGTCGGGAAATCAGACCTGACGAAGGAGATGTGGACGCCGAGGCTGCGGTGGACGGCGGAGCAGTCGATGCAGAGGAAGATGCCGTAGGTGACGGAGGCCCAGGTCGGGTTCTTGGCGTTGCAGTCGAAGCACATCTGCGCGCGCACACACACACACAGACACGGTGAGGGAGGGGCGCAGGGCAGGGATCAAACGGGGAGGAATCGAGGGAAAGAAACCCTCGGGCAGTGGGAACCGATCACACACGCACGCACGTATACACGTACCTTGTTGTCGGATTTGGCGCGGAGCTTGCGGAAGACGGAGCTCAAGTCAGCGGCGGCGTCCGTCGCCATGGCGACGCGATCGGACGGCCGACCCGGAGGGGAGGCGCTCGCTCCGGATTGAGGCGGAGGAGGACGAGGAGAGAGATGAGGGATGGGAGCGGAGGGAGGAAGAAGAAAGAGGAGCGGCGAGGAAATGGTGCTGCGGCCGGTGCCTTTCTGCTTCGCACTCCACCTCCACGTGTGCCTCCTTCGTCTGGACTCTACCCGGGCCGCACCGTGGCACGAGGAGTGGTGATGATACATTTGGCCCGGGGTGGTCCGCCTAGGCTCGGTGAGCTATCCATCACTGCCTCTCCGGCCCATGCTGGTTCCTTGTCGCAGATTGAGAATTCGATAACGCACTCAACTTTTTTCTTCAAGGAGGCAGATTTTGTTCTATTACAAGAGCCGGCCAGAGACGTACCAGGAGGGAGAGCAAGGCAATCTTGGGCGATCGTGGCGGCGGGCTAGGGTTTTAGCCCTAGCCGTCATCGTCGGTGTCATCTGTAGCTTCATTATCGCCACCGGCAAAGATTTGACGGGTCCTCGCCTCCTCTAGTTGTCGTTCTGGCACTAGAAGGAGTGGGGATCTCGGACCTGCGCACGGCGCTATACAAAGATCCTTAATGTTAGAGTTTGGTTTTGGTCGTCATCTTCTTTGTTAATGGAGATGATATCGTCTGCAATAAGTGATCTCCCACGCTTCGTTCAACGACGAGATATCCTTCCCGACGTCAATGGTGGCTTTGGAAGATTAAGTCTGTTTAGGTATGGTTCTTCAGATCTTGCTTCGCCAGATCAATCATAGATTATTTCTCATGATTGCCGTGAGGAGATTTGTCCTCGCAATATGTATCCCGGCTACTACCTCTTCGGCAATGGTGATTCGTTCTCTCGGCTCCCGACGACGTGGTTTGGTTATTTGTCCCTAGAATATCAGTGGTGGTGCTCCTGTCGATATTGCTTGATTAATTTAATGGCTGCGTGTGTGCATAAAGGCTTGGCATTGCGGCTCATAATTAAAAAGGGAGAACCTTCGGTGGTATTCACCTGTCTGTGGTTTGGTGGTTTTGACGTTGTTCTACGGCTGTCTTCCGAGAAGTACAAGATTATGTCATGGATGAAGAAAGGGCTTGAAGATCTCATAGATTTGCTAGTCTATTTTAGGTTTGTTTTCGTAATCGATATAATCGTGTACTTTGTGTTGGTTTAATATACCCTACTAGAAACATGACCTTTGGTCCAGAGTCGATTTTGGCTCTAGTCCCGGGTGCCTTACGAACCGGGACTACAATGTGTCTCTAGTCCTGGTTCAACGTCTACCAGGCCGCACCGGACTGGTCCCAGGTCGAACAGGACCTCTGGTACCGGGTCGTGGCACCACCCGGGACTAGAGGGGTGGTGGCAACTGTTCGCCTGGCGCGAGCACCTCTAGTCCCGGTTCGTAATACCGCCCGAGACTATAAGTCCAAACGGTTTGCCTCCCGCCTTTGTTTCGTGCGATCTAAACACGGGAACCGCGATTGCTACAGTAACCGCTGCCATTTCTATTCGTCTCCCTCTCCTCTCTTCTTCCCCATCCTTCCACCATGAATCCAATCACTCGGTACGGGAAGGTGCTCGCACATGGCACGACCTATCTCAATGCCTAGAAGAGAAGAGGAACTTGGAGTTCAAGCTTGCCTACATCATATTTGAACACAAGTTTAAGCTTGCCGACGTCGCCGATGCTCACGAGATCAAGATGGATGCAATGCGCTTGAAGATTAAAAAATTAGAAGATATGTCATTAGTCAAGAGGCTTGGTATCATTATGTTGTTGGTTCAATAGTTACCTTAGTTGCGATTTTGATCGCATTTGTTGTTGGATTTAAATTCTTTGGATAGTTGTATGTTGGTTTAAATGTATGTTTTATGAGAACTATGTATTACATTTGGTCAGTACTCTACTTTGGTTTTAATGTGATGAACTTGTATTAATGACAGTTGTCTATTATGTTTGTTTACCGTAATGGGTTTTAGCGTTGATTCCATTTGACAGACTTATATAATGCATATGAGCCATCCATGGATGTACGTTGACCGACGCTTTCCCGAGTACACGCAAGGCCTGCAATCTTTTTCAAAGTGGCTGAGGCAAACAAGCGGGATGGTTTTATGTGTTGTCCATGCCGTAACTGTCAGAATGAGAAGGATTACTCTCGGTCATATACCCTTCACATCCACATGATTCAGTTTGGTTTCATGCCCGGCTATAATTGTTGGACCAAGTACGGAGAAAGAGGGGTTATGATGGAAGACAACAAAGAAGAAGAGAATGATGACAACTACATGTACCCTGAATACTGTGGTAATGCAACTGAGGAAGCTGAAGATGAAGAGGTACCAGATGAGCCCATCATACATGATGAATTACGTGGGGTCATCGTTGATGCACATAACGAAGTAGAAAGTGAATTGAGAAGTTGAAGTTGGAGCGCATATTAGAGGATCACAAAAAAAAGTTGTACCCAAATTGCGACGATGGCAACACAAAGCTCGGTACCACACTGGAATTGCTGCAATGGAAGGCGGAGAATGGCTTATCTGACAAGGGATTTAGGAATTTACTGAAAATAATGAAGCAAAAACTTCCAAAGGATAACGAATTGCCTGACAGTACGTATGAAGCAAAGAAGGTTATCTGCCCTCTAGGATTAGATGTGCAGAAGATACATGCATGCATTAATGACTGCATCCTCTACAGCGGTGAGCAGTACGAGAATATGAATGAATGTCCGGTATGCGGTGCATTGCGTATAAGATCAGAGCAGATGACCCTGGTGATGTTGAGGGCCAGCCCCCCAGGAAGAGGGTTCCTGCCAAGGTGATGTGGTACGCTCCTATAATACCACGGTTAAAACGTTTGTTCAGAAACAAAGACCGCAAGAGCGACGAGATGTACAGACACCCGGCTGATGGTTCGCAGTGGAGAAAAATCGATACAGAGTTCGAGGAATTTGCAAGTGACGCAAGGAACTTAAGATTTGGTCTAAGTACGGATGGCTTTAATCCTTTTGGGGAGCAGAGCAGCAGTCATAGCACCTGGCCTGTGACTCTATGTATCTATAACCTTCCTCCTTGGTTGTGCATGAAGCGGAAGTTCATTATGATGTCAGTGCTCATCCAAGGCCCGAAGCAACCCGGCAACGACATTGATGTGTACTTGAGGCCATTAGTTGATGAACTTTTACAGTTGTGGCGTGATGAAGGGGTCCGTGTGTGGGATGAGCACAAAGGAGCTATTTGACCTACGAGCGTTGTTGTTTGTAACCATCAATGATTGGCCTGCTCTTAGTAATATTTCAGGACAGTCAAACAAGGGATACAATGCATGCACGCACTGTTTAGATAAGACTGAAAGTATATATTTACGTAAGAATGTGTACCCGGGGCATCGTCGATTTCTTACAAAGCAGCATCCCCTAAGAGAGGCACACATTTCAAAGGTGAGGCAGATCACCGGGTGAAGCCACCCCTCCGTAGTGGTGAAGATATATATGATATGGTCAAGGATTTAGATGTAATCTTTGGAAAGGGTCCTGGCAGACAGTCTGTTCCGAAGGATGCTAACGACCACGTACCCATGTGGAAGAAGAAGTCTATATTTTGGGAACTACCCTATTGGAAATCCTAAAGGTCCGCTCTGCAATCGACGTGATGCACGTGACGAAGAATGTTTGCGTGAACCTGCTAGACTTCTTGGGCATGTATGGAAGGCAAAAGATACTCCGGAAGCACGACAGGACCAGCAACTTATGAAAGACCCAACAACCTGCATCCAATGAAAACGGATAAAGGACGTCTAATTACTTCTAGCTACGCTCTTACCAAAGAAGAGAAAGACATTTTTTGAAGTCCTGAGCAGTATGAAGATCCCGTCTGGCTTCTCGTCAAATATAAAGGGAATAATAAATATGGCAGAGAAAAAGTTCCAGAACCTAAAGTCTCATGACTGCCACGTGCTTATGACCCAATTGCTTCCGGTTGCATTGCGGGGCTTCTACCGGAAAATGTTCGAGTACCCATTGTTCAGCTATGTGCATTCCTCAATGCAATTTCGCAGAAGGCAATCAGTCCAGCCACGCTTGAAAGGTTACAAAGGATGTGGCTCAATGTCTCGTTAGTTTTGAGTTGGTGTTCCCACCATCCTTCTTCACTATTATGACACATCTCTAGTACACCTGGTCGACGAGATTCTCATTCTGGGTCCTGTATTTCTACACAATATGTTCCCCTTTGAGAGGTTCATGGGAGTCTTGAAGAAGTATGTTCATAACCGTGCTAGGCCAGAAGGAAGCATCTCCAAAGGCTATGGAACAGAGGAGGTCATTGAGTTTTGTGTTGACTTTATTCCTGGCATTAAGTAGATTGGTCTTCCTGAATCGCGACATGAGGGGAGACTGAGTGGAAAAGGCACTCTAGGAAGGAAATCAACAATATGTAGGGCGGGCATTCTTTCACACAAGCCCACTACACCGTTCTACATAATTCAAGTTTGGTGGCTCCGTATATCCAGATACACAAGGATATTGTACGCTCCAACAACCCGGGGATGGATGACTTTTTTATTGCAAAGGAACACATGGAGAATTTTGGAGGTTGGTTGGAAACGCATCTGAAATAACAACACAGTCTCAGATGAGCTGTACTTGTTGTCTAAGGGTCCATCTTCGACTATTTGGACTTTCCAAGGGTACGAAATAAATGGGAATACATTTTACACGAACGCCCAAGATAAAAAGAGCACCAACCAAAACAGTGGTGTCCGCTTTGATGACTCAACAAACGTCAATGGGTGAAAGGTCACGGTCACATATTATGGTTACATAGAGCAGATATGGGAACTTGACTATGGACCTTCTTTGAAGGTCCCTTTGTTCTGGTGCAAATGGTTCAACCTGAAAGGCAGCGGGTAAATGTAGACCAACTTTACGGAATGACTACAGTGGATCTCAAGAATCTTGCGTATGACACCGAACCATTCGTTCTAGCCAATGATGTGGCTCATGTTTTCTATGTGAAGGACATATCTACCAAACCAAAAAAGAAAAGATAAGCAAGCAAATACATCAGCCGATGAGCCAAAGCACCACATAGTTCTTTCAAGAAAAAGAACCATCGTCGGAGTGGAGGACAAGACAGACATGTCAGAAGATTACAATAAGTTTCATGAAATTCCGCCCTTCAAAGTGAACATTGACCCAAGCCTGAAGTTAATGGATGAACCTTGTCCATGGTTACGGCGCAATCAGAGGAAAGGGACTCACACGAAGAAAAAGTGAAGACTAGATAGGATGTTGTTGGTGATGTGTAATAATGTATTAAACTTTTATATATAACTGTGTTCTGAAAACTCAGAAGAGAACTCTAAACATTGATATTTGGTTCTAAAAATCCAACGACTTACAAGCGCTCGAGAAAGTTGAAACAAACACACGGTTTCCCCGTCATACAGCCCAGCGGTGGCTCGTGAGTGCCTGCATATAAAATGCACCGTTGGGATGTATGACTGGAATCCGAATGATTTGTATTCGGTCTATGAACTGAAGTATTTTGTAGATAGAACAAAACACACGGTTTCCCCTACATACAGCCCCACGGTGGCTCGTGAGTGCCCGCATATCAGATGCACTGTGGGACGTATGTAGGGAGTCTGAATGCTTCGTATACCAAAATGAACTACAATGTGAGTAGACGGTGAGTGCCGAACATGTCCGGGAGGGGGGCTATATATAGGGTCCGGTGGCTCACGAAGTGGTCCTGATAGTGCTGATCCAACAGCTCACAAGCCCTTAAAAGAAACACACCCCTGATCCAACGGCTCACAAGCGGTTGAAAGAAACACACGGTCTGTGTGATTCTTTAGTCCCGGTTGGTGTTACCAACCAGGACGTGAGGCGGGTCCGTCACGTGTCCTCCTAGCGCTGCCCCGGACACGTATCAAACCCCAGCGCTGCCCTGGTCACACGTGTCCTACCTCAGCGATGATCTATATGTAAACCCTAAGCCACGAAGGCATCGTATCAACGAGATGGATCCACCACGCCCGCCGCAGCGCCTTCTGGACCAGGTCGAGCATGCTCGGCAGAGTGCGCTTGGGCGCTACTGCGGGAGCCTATCCCGCCGTATGCCCATGAGCCCGGCGTGGAGAGGAATGACATGCTACCGGCCTCCTGCTCCGGTGCCGGAGGAGGTGCGGAGGACGTACGATCACGCGTGGTCCGACGTCCCTGACCTTGACGAGGATGCGTACGCCGCTGGGGTGGCATGGGGATCCGCGGCCGCATACGGCGACTTGGCCGCCGCACCTTCACCACCCGCCGCCGCCCCTCCCGACGAAGAGGATGATGACTTCGACTGGAGCGACCATGGGGAAGAGGTCGGCGGGCCGCAGATGCAGGAGGCCATTGAAGCCTCCTTGCAGTCTGTCCGCGATGACCGTGTCCAGCGAGCCAGGACTTCCTGCCAGCTCAAGGCGAAGGAGGCTTCCGAGTTGGCTTGGGCGCTGAAAGACTCATCCTCAATGGCTCGTGCCCTCCGCCGCAAACGTACGCGCGAGAACGGGGCTGGCTCCTCCCGCCGTTCCCCCTAATCCTACAGCCTCTGAGCCAGCAAGTTCGTTTACGTAGTAATGTAATTGTTAGTGATGTGTAATAATGTATCCTTTTATCTAATTCCGTGGGATGTTTTTTAAGATGTTTTCAAAATAAAGGGATGATTATTACAAAAAAATAGAAAAAATATGACTTTCAAATTTAAACAATATTAATTAATGCATTTTAATTGAAAATGGCAAAATGGTTAATATTTGAATAGTTAGAACAATTATTTTAGAAAACAGAAAATTGCTTTGGATTAGTTTTTCAAATTCAAACACTTTTCATGTTGAATTTTTTTCAGATTCGGAAGTATGCAGAAGCTATTCAAATTCATATTCAAATTAACTTTCAAAATAACTTTCAAAAGTTTGCGCGCAAAATTTTGAAATTTTGGGCGCTTGGACGAAAAAAGGGGACCTCTAGTCCCGGGTGGTGGCTCCACCTGGTACAAGAGGTCATTTTGCGGGCGCTGGGGGTGGCGTCTGCAAAAAGACTTGTGGTCCCGGGTCGTGGCACCACCCGGGACCAGAGGGTACCCTCTCATCCCGGGTCGTGGCTCTGCCCGGGACCAAAGCCACGACCCGGGAACACCATTCCTCCAGCGCCCCCGCGCCGCCGCCTCCGCCCGCACGCCGTCAGGATGCCGAAATCTCCGGCGAGCCCTCCTTCGCGCTGCCCTTCGCGCCGCCCGAGCCCTCCGCCTGCGCTGTCGCCGCCGCGCCGCCCGCCCGCGCCTCCACCGCGCGTTCCTCCCCGCCGCATCCCCTCAGGCCTCCACCGCGCCGTCCTCGCCGATGCGCCCCCTCCGCCACGCCCCCTTTCCCCGCACGCCGCCGCCGCCGCAAAGGTAGTTTTTTTAGGTTTTCTTTTCATGGTTTAATTAGCTAGGTTAGTTTTTAGTTGTTAAGTGTAGTATATTTTGCTTAGTATATTTGCTTAGGTAGGTTTTGCTAAGTGTAGAAATTTTTTAGTGTTAGAAATTTTGCTAAGTGTAGTATATTAGTGGTTTAGTTTATTTGCTAAGTGTAGAAATATATTTCATAGGTAGATTTATTTTTGGTGTAGATTTTTCTTAGTTTTTAGAACTTTGGTGTAGATTTTCTAAGTGTAGAAATTTAGTGTTAGAAATTTTAGAAATTTAAATTTGCTAAGTGTAGATTCAATTTTGCTAAGTGTAGATTCAGTTTTGTTAAGTGTAAATTTTGCTAAGTGTAGATTCAACTAAGTGTAGATTTAAATTTGCTAAGTGTAAATTTTGCTAAGTTTAATTTTAAATTTTGCTAAGTGTAGATTTTGATAAGTGTAGATTTAAATTTTGCTAAGTGTAGATTTAAATTTGCTAGGTGTAAATTTCGATAAGTGTAGATTTAAATTTTTGCTAAGTGTAGATTTTTATAAGTGTAGATTTAAATTTTGCTAAGTTTAATTTTTAATTTGCTATGTGTAAATATTTTGCTTACGTAGATTTAATTTTGCTAACTGTAATTATTTTGCTTAGTTCTTATAAAAATTGTGTTTTTAGTTTATTGTTCTCGGCGACGATGTCCGGTTTCGATCAGACGGGCAATGTCCGGGAGTGGGCTCCTCCGGGTTGGCACTAGGTGCTAACTTCCGGCACGCGTAGGTTGGTGAGGAATCCGAGTGACGTCGTCGACCCGGATCTTCTTTGGTGGAGGTCGCGTGGGCCACGCTCGGTGTAGAGGGTGCCGGCCCCAAAGAGGTGGTACGTCGCCGTATCAGGGAGGAGGACGAGCACGTCCGCCGCTACATGTATTTGTTGGATACATTAGCGGTGTATGATAGTAGATGGCGGATGTTTAGTAGGGTTCCTTCTCATCAGTATTGACCCTGTGATGGTTCATGTTCTTTGGGTGCGCAGCGTCCGTTCAGCACCCTTGGCTTAGGACCCGGTCGAAGTTAGTGATATTATTGGTGATGTATTTGGGTTAAATAAAAATGGAACCGAGCTATGTAACTGAATTAGTGAAAGATGTATGACGATACTTTTGCTAAGTGTAAAGTTCCCTACGTTGAATTATTCTGCTAATACTATCATTGTTTTATTTTCTTTTGTATTAGTTAAGCAATGGACTATCACGATGTTCCTCCCTTCCAAAGTAGAGAAGGGGAAGATGTGATCTTCGACTTTATCCGGTAACCCGCGGATGGTGATGAACAGAGTGGAGCAGAAGAAGATGGCTCCGAGTTTTTGAACGAGTCTGGTCCGGGAATGGAGTTGGAACAAAGCGTCCAAAGGCAAACGAGCACAGTTGGTGGACCCTGATGCCCGTAGATGTGATAGACTTCAGGTAGCTACCTGTATGAAAAAGTAAATGGGGTTAGGTTGAGACTCCAAGTGCAGAGTGTGTAGTAAGTGGAAGACGTATTTTCCCCACGAGGGTGACTCGAGGGTTTAATATCGAACTCTCGGGGAATTAGTAGTGAAAGATTTATCTTCCTATCCTTCTTTTGGTTACCTACAAAACAAAGTTAAATGTTTTGGTCCTCAACCTCACCTGTGCTTGTCAAGCACAAGGTGTAAGAATGATATCAAGATAGTATGTGATGCAAACAAGAAATAAATATGCAATGATGGTAAATAAATATGCAAGGATGATGATAACAATGATAAATGATATTTTTGGGTTTTTAATGATGTATGCAAGATGTAAAAGTGTTTTTGTATTTTTGGATTTAATAATGGCAGAAAATGTAAAAGTGGTAAAAGTTGTTGGAAAGGTGTTTCTTATGATTTAAAATGGACCAAGGTTCATGGTTTCACAAATGCGCTCTCTCTTTAATAAAGTGGTAGACAATGGAACACTAGAGTTGACATATGAGATTGCAACACAAAAGGTTTAGTGACAAGTTACTAATTATATGGGCATCACGTCCTAACAGAGACCTTTTGTTTATTAGTCTCACTTATACTCCACCAAGATGCGAACTAAATCATAACACCTCAGTAATTAATGACTCAGAGTATAGCCTTAAGTATCATGACATGAAGTTAAAATAAGAACATGCTAGATCTAGTCATGGAGTAGTGGCAATGGTCACACCCACATCTCCGGTAACATGGTATTTTTGTTCATGCCTAGTGAGGCAACAAACTAAGGTAAAGATACCCAAGTGGATCGCAGAACTTTCTCTCACATTCACTGCACTAGCCACCCCCCATTACTCCAACTAATGCACACATCACCCCACACACGCTCTCATAAACATGCTTGATCATAACAAGTGAATAAGAACGGGGTACATAATATGCATCTATATTCATAACTGAAACAAAATATTTGCAATCTCAAACATATATTAACTCATAAAAAGATCCACCACATAGGTATTACAAAGATGACCGTAATCATGTTTAGCAGCTCATACGGTACTAATTAGTGAAGCTCAAAGAGAGGAGAGATACATAAGTTACTTCCACAAACCCATAGTCCAGAGGTGGACTACTCCCTCTTCATCATGGAGACGGTGGAGAAGTTGATGGAGAAGATGGAGACCACGCCGACAGCGCCCCGCCGGAGTTTTCCCCCTCCAATCTCCAGCTCCAGGTCTCTGTTTCGGTGTTTCTGTGTTTTGGCGGCGCTCCTTCCAGAGAACGTCGGGGGTCTATTTTTATAGGCGGTTTTAGGTCAAAACCGAGTCGGTGGAGAAAAGATCGAGGCCAACGGAGCGTCGAGGCCCAAGCCCACCTCTTTTGGCCCTTGGGACTCCGCTTGTTCACTTCCTTCGCCCCCAAGTCTTATTCCTTCCAAATATTGACCCTCGTAAATTTGCAGGTGATTTGGACGTCGTTTGGGTCCCTGAAACATTAAAATAAAGAAATAGGGTTTTCTGCCTGCGGAGGGTTAATTCCATAAAAATAGGAAATAAATATAATATTCCCAAAAATCATTATAAAACATTGATATAACCCTTATATGATGCAAATATGATTGGAATATAAGTAATATAGTGTAAAGTTCATGTATGCATTTTACATGCATCAGACCCCCGCAGTCCGGCAAGGTATATTAAGCCTCTATCAGATGTAAAATTTTATTTCTATATATATTAACAAATGTTTCTTCTTTTTAGACCTCCGCATCGACCCAAACTAGTAAACGAGGCCATGCCAAAGGGTTGGGAATAAAATATCATTTCAGAATTGATTTAGTCTCTTCAGATGGCCAACCGATGCAGTCCCCCGAACGTCCGCACTAAGTTTGTGCATCAATGCGGAGTTGTTGTTAGGGACAATGTTCCGATCATCCTTCCGGAATGGAATCAGATAAGAAACTTAGAGGGCAATTATTATGTCACCAACAGAACTAAAGATATACTTTGGGAGAAGCTCAGAGCACATTTCACCCTACCGGTGTTGGATCGTCCCGAACGAACAGAAGCCATGACGAAGAAAGTCAAGCATTGGGCTCTGAAGAAGATGGTTGAACAATTCAATAAATGGAAGAACAGATTATACCGTGATTGGGTCGACAAAGAAAAAGTTCCAGATTTCACTGGAACACTAGAGAGGCAGCGGGCTCACTGGCCGGCATTTCTGGAATACAAGGATACAGAACTAGCCAAGGAAAGATCGGCAAAGAATAAGTTAAATACATCGAAGAAGATATATAACCATAAGTTGGGTGGAGGTGGCTACGTAGCTTCCGAGCCTAAGTGGGATCGGATTGAGGCCACTATGCGCGAAAAAGGGATCATTCCAGTTACAGATAGTGGGCCCAGTAGGGTCAGAAATTGGATGCTTGCTCATGGGGTGGAGTATGACGCATCAGGCGATGTAATAGTTGATGAAACGAAAGAAACTCCTATACCCCGACAAACAATGCTTGATGCAATCAAGGATGCTCATGAGGGAAGGTTCTTCCCCGACAGAGAAAACGACGAGCTGTCAAAGGCCCTCGGTACTAAAGAAAAAGGAGGTCATGTTCGAGGCAGGGGAGGTATGACGTGAATGAAGGGTTTCCCGAGGACCGTGACTCTTATAGAAGCCGAGAAAGAGCAAAGAGGAGGAAGGAGCAGGAGCATTCAGACCGGTTGAGCAAAGTGGAAAGTATCATGAGCGAGCAAGCCAAGCAACTAGAAGAATTGCGGCGCGAGCGAGCTAGTCAAGGGGCAACTCATCAGCTGCAGCTGCAAGATAGTCAAGCAGATGGTCCGTCTCAACGGAAAGCAGCGTGGCTTCCACGACAGTCGCTACTGATGAGGCATCGAACCAAACATACCCCGTGGACTTTATCACTGAGAAGACAACTTGTGAGCTACATGAGGCAGTGAGAAACTTAACCCTGAAGGCGGCGGACGACTATGCTTTAACTTGTGAATCTACAACACTGTATCGTGACAATGAGATTCCAGATGGCTATGCTCGTGTTGGCGTGGATCACGTTGTACCCGGATTTGAATCACTCAACCTTGACATCCCTGGAGATGATGATGAGAGGAAACTGGGAGATGTCCAGGGTGGACTCATTCTATGGCCCAAGAAATTGATCAAGTTTCCAGGCTTATAAGGGCCACCATCGCCTCCTCCTCGAGATGACGAGGGTGACGACGATGGCAACAACATGAGTCCTGCTCCCACTTCGTCGCCGCGTCAGCAGACTCCGTCGCCGCATCAGCCGACTCCTCAGCCGTCTCCACCGCCTCCGTCCACTAAGGCTAAGGGTCGAAAGGGGATGAAGACCACCGCCATGGATTCCCGATCCAAACCCCGACTTGAGCCCCTCCCAAAAGTACTGAAGATTCCTCCCCCGAGACCTTACAATGTCGAGTGTACTCGAGAGGACGCCCACCAGTGGCTACAAGCAGATTCGAGAAGACAATTTGCAGAAATGGCTGAGAAAAGAAAACCTCTGGCGAAGGAAGTATATACGGAAGATCAAACACAATGTGCCATTGGTTTTATTAGTCATCCATCGCAAGTTTTGTTAAACATGCCAGATGACTATGTACGGGCTATGAGGAAAACTCCCTCCGGCGGGAAAAGAAAAAGGACAAAAGATGTTGCCCAGCTCGGACAGCAGTCAAATCAGTCCATCTCCCCGCTAAAGGTGGCCACTGATATGGGCTCTGCGAATGACGAGGATCCCACTTACCACGCGCAATTTGCTGCAGAAATTGGTGTTTCACTTTCTCAACCAGATGTAGATGATATCCCCTCCCTTATGGGACCTGGTGCTAGATGGACCTGGGAATACGGGAAGGATCTAGTCTCACCTGATGAGCTCCAGAATCTACCAACACAAATGACAAGACTGCATAAATGGTACAAGAATGTCACAAGGGAAAATCGAAAAATGATCATTATGAAAATTACAGAAGAACATTTCAACGGTGCAGACGTGATAACTATTGAACTTGAAGAAATCTATCAGTTATACCAGCTTGACGCCCTCGAGTTGAGCATCCTCACTACCTATTGTTTGTAAGTGATTCAATTCATTTATTTTCTAAAATAAAGTCTAAGCTTAGCTCAGTCATTGCATGTTTTAATTATACTCACTACGGTATTATGCAGAATGAAGAGCGATGAATGTGACAGAAATACCATGTTTGAGATTGGGTTCATCGACCCATGACGAGTTAATGAAAAATTGCTACAGACCTACCACGAGGAAACGGTGAACACCTTGTTGTCGTCCCTAGAGAAGCAAAATTATAAAGCAAAGATATTGTTTCCTTACCACTTCAGGTAAGAGTATTACTGTCTTGTACACATTGGTTTTTGCTTACTCGATGTTAAGTGTAACTGATTAGTTACTGACATATATAAACGTGCGCAGCGCCCATTACATTCCGTTAATCATTCAAATCGATAGAGCATAAGTTGAAATCTTGGACTCATTGCGCTGGACCAAAGATTGGTACGAATATATCCAAGAAGTGCTCCGACAGTAATTTCAATCTTTATCGTATTACATCGGTCTCTTTCCTTCAATTTCTGAGATATCAAGTAACTAATTAATAACTCATTTATTCAATTGTTTGCTAGGCAGGGTTTGCGAAGCTTTCCGAAATAGTACATCTGGTCAATTTAAAGAGAAACTTACTTTTGTTTAACCCAGAGTAAGTAGTACGAGCTAGGTGTTCGTGCATCCCTTTTAATTCAAATTTCAATACCATCGTGATGCTTGATTATTATTTGATTGAAATCTATTCTCGTGTAGTGGTTGGATAGGCAGCCACCCGGGACCAATTTGTGTGGATATTACGTCTGCGAGTGGATTCGCATGCAAGTCTCTGAGCGGAACTGAGGGACATTTATCGAAGTAAGTGAGCAAATAAATTCACAATTTCATTTTAACGATCAATTGTGTTGAGTGTCATTCATAATTTATGTTATGATGATTGATATTCATATTAATCTCCCTTCTTTTATATATGGATCAAATGCGGAGGGACCTGCAACTAAAGGACCGCTTTCGACCAATTTGCGAGGAAATTGCGGGCTTTTTTATGAACTATGTCTTAGACGCGAAGGGAAAATACAATGGCGTCAGAATAAAATAGATGACAGGCTCTAGTAGTGGTCTTGATGATCTCCCATGTAATCGAATAGATGACGGTTCTAGTCCCTCTTATATATGATCTTTACATGTAAATTAATCGAATAGACGGGCTCTAGTCCCGGTTGTGATATACATGCAATCAATTAAAAATGATCGAAATTCTTATAAAGCTTTCTCTTACGAATATTTTGATATGCTACATGTATTTTTCTGATTTACAAATAATTAACCGTATATTTTGCAAGATTATTCATAATACAACAACGGAAACGAAAAAAACCACAGGCGCCACGTGGGTGCATCTCTAGTCCCGGGTTGTATTACAACCCGGGACTAGAGATCCTCTCTCATGCGCTAGGCCCCGCGTGGAGCTCTCTGGTCCCGGGTCGTATGACACCCGGGACTAGAGGGGGGGGGGGGGGGGGGGGAGGGCCTCTAGTCCCGGCTGGCGCGTCCCGGGTGGACTTCCGGTTCCAGAGGCCGCTACCACCCGGGACCAAAGGCCTCGTCTCCATTAGTGATACGTGGAAAATTCAAAAAAAAAAGCCGGCCAGCCTTACCTAGACACCCCCCCCCCTATTACAACTCACTTACTCACACCATGTTTGTATCCATTGCTTCATGTAATCATGTCCTTCCAGATTCCTCGACGCCAGATTGTCTTTGTTGCATTTTTTTGTTCTGGTTTCCAGACATCCTTCCTTTTCTTTGCCTTCAAAGGCTCCAACAAATCAAGATCACCTAACTATCGAACCTTATCTTATCCTTACGAAAGTATGCTCTCCTTAAGCAATCAACATTCCAAAAGTTTAGTGGGTGCTATAGGATGGTGACCATCAGTTCACCGCTTGGAGATGTATTGATGCTTAACTTGTCTAGGAAAAACACACTGTAAAAGGATATGGTTTCTAAGGGCCGGTCCATTAGTCTAGTGCATAGTTTCGCGAAGATCATCTCAAAGGCCATGGCGGCTCGATTGGCCAAGCCCCTGCCGCTGCTTGTGGACAGTAATCAAAGTGCGTTCATGAAGGGGAGAGCAATTCAAGACAATTTCTTCATGGTAAAGAATTCTGTCAGAAGTTTGCACAGAAAGAACTCGCCGGCGCTAATGCTGAAATTGGATGTCGCGAAAGCGTTCGATTCGGTGGCATGGTCATTCTACTGGAAGTCCTGAAGCATCGGGGGTTCGGCCCGCGCTGGGTGGCACGCCTGGCCACAATGCTATCCACGCAATCCACACGGGTGCTGGTCAATGGTAATGCAGGGGATCAATTCTGGCATGCGAAGGGGCTGCGGCAAGGAGATCCTAGCTCTCCCATGTTCTTCATCATGGTGATAGATGTACTAAACGCAGTTTTCAGGCTAGCGGAGGATTTGGGTTGTTCGAGTCCATGGCGGACTGTGGGATCAGGCATCGTCTGTCGCTCTTCGCGGACGACGTTGTCCTGTTCATCAAGCCGACAGTGGGAGAAGCTTCAGCAGCGATTCAATTGCTAAACTTGTTTGGCGGCGCGTCGGGGCTCAGATGCAATTTAGCCAAAAGATCTGCCTCGCCGATCAGATGCCAGGGTATAGACTTGCAGCCGGTTCTGGAGGTGCTGCAATGCCCGATCAAGGAATTTCCAATTCATACCTTGGCTTACCCCTGACGGTTGGGCATCTATCGAAAGCGGAGCTGCAACCGCTGGTGGACAAGATCCTGGGACAAGTGCCCACCTGGAAAGCCTCGCTAATGCAGAAGAGCGGGAGGCTGATCGTCATCGACTCAACACTGTCTACAATGTCGATTTATCATATGCTCTCCCTTGATCTGCCGCCCTGGTTTTTCACGTGCGTGGAGAAGTTGCTGCGGGTTTTTTTTTGGTCGGCGTCGACGGAAGCAAGGCGTGGCCACTGTGTCGTGGCATGGAAGACGGTGTGCTTGCCCAAGGAGGTGGGAGGACTGGGCATTAAGAACCTACGGTTGCTCAATCATGCACTGCGAGCTAGGTGGAGGTGGCTGCAGATGTCGGGAGCGGCGAAGCCATGGCAGGGCTTGGACTTCAAGCTGTCGCCTGAGGCCGAGCAGCTGTGCCTGACAGCCGTGAAGTGTGAGCTCGGTAATGGGCGAAATCTGAAGTTCTGAACCAGTAGGTGGCTGGATGGGCGTAGCATTGCGGATTGAGCACCGCACTTGATGGAATTTGTAAGCACAGAAGCACAGCAGTGCACCGTGGCGGACGGGCTGCCGGAGAACAGATGGGTGGCCAGAATTAGAGGAAGGCCGTCCATCCCCGCCATTGCCGAATTCATGGACGTGTGGGAGCTAGTGGCGGGCAGAGAGCTAGGGGAGGAGGACGATAAATTCACGTGGCAGCTCAAGACCAATGGGAGATACTCCTCCCAATCTGCTTACGGTGTGTTCTTCATGGGAAGATAGGGCGCGCCGGGAGCAGCGGAGCTGTGGTCTTCAAAGGCGCCGCTAATACACAAGCTCCATGGGTGGTTCACGCTGTGTGGTCGTCTGTGGACGGCGGACAGGTTGGAGCGTCGCGGCATGGACCATCCCGATGTGTGCCCGCTATGCTGCCAGGAGCCAGAAACAGCGGAGCACCTGACGATGCTCTTTTTCGCGGGAGGTCTGGTACACGATGTTGTTGCCAGTACGGCTACATCAATTCACGCCGACAGCACAGACATCATTTGCGGATTGGTGGGAAAGGATTGCGGCGGCCACTCCACGCGATAGACGGAAGGATGTGAATGCGTTGATCACTCTGGTCACTCGGTGTATTTGCCTGGAGAGGAACATCCGCGTTTTTGACAAGATCGCTCGGCTGCCATGGACAGTTTGCAGGAAGATCAGAGAAGAATGGGCTTTGTGAAGGAAGGCGAAGTTGTGTGGAGTGGATTTACCGGGTAGCGCGTAGTTGCGTTGAGTTGCCGTTGTGAGGTCGGCTCACTCTTGTAAATTGAAAACTTCTTCTCCGTCTTAATAAAGAAGACACGCAATGCTCGTGTTCTGGAAAAAAAAAGGGCCGGTCCAAACATATTCAGGGCTTGGGGCGAGACGAAAAAGTGGGCTCTTGTTGACAAGTGAAAATTTGTGATATGTTATATTTCAAAAGCAATCCAACATGTAGATTAAATCGATGATCTTTGAAATATAAAACTCACACAACGACCGAGCGAACTACAGCATGGTAACAACTAAAAAATATAGTTCTACAAAACATTGATTTGCTAAATGTGAGAAGAGGAATAACAAGCAAAAGCAATCTTCTGAGTATTGAGGTCAACTACTGTTGCCAGAGCCTGACATCACGCAAGAGCTTCCAGGGTGGCTGGGTCTATACAATAAACGATGATACGTGACAGCAAACACTAGTTTTTCTTTTTGGGGGGAAGCAAACACCAGTTTTTTTTTTGAGAAGTAGCAAACACTAGCTAGGATAACAGGCCCCGCGATATACTCCCTCGTTCCTTAATATAAGGCGTCTAAATTTTTGAGGAAAATTTCAAAATATAAGGTGTATTAGGATTTACGGACAATTTTACCCATATAAGAATGAGTCACAAATTGGATTAGTGGAATTTGATATATTGTTTTTAGTTTGTGGCTAATAGGGAGTTCTTTCTCTCGATTTTTATCAGTAGATAATTATTACACCGTGTGTAAAATGTTGGTGTCTTAATATCCGTGCCAAAACCTTAAACGCCTTATATTACAAAACGGTGGGAGTATTAATTTTTCTGCAGTTCGGATCGGTTACTGGGTCCGTGAGTGCATCAAATGTCCATCATGTGGTGGGCTTGGCCTTGCTTCCCGGGCCATTTTATTTTTTCTCTTGGTTCTCTCGACTTAAAGCAAAAAATCTATTACTGGTGTTGTGAATTACCTAGGTCGGGGCCCCTGCTTCCTGAGGGTCCGGGACGGGTGCCCCGCTGCCCCGCCCTATGGGCCGGCCTTGGTTTGTTGTATCTTCTTGTGAACAAAGGTGACAGATCAACATGATCCTACAAACCATGTTTGGCTCCTTTGTCTGATGTCTTGTTTCTACTCACCACTGATTCCATCAGCAGCAGAAGAGACAGTCGAGAAGAGCAGTTGATGTATTTGCTGAAGTGCTAGTATCAAATTTAAGGAAAACATCCTAAACTGTTTGCCCGGAACTAGAGGTATTAAAGATTCATGATTGTGAAACCAGCCAGAGATACACTCAAGTGATGCATCCCATGGCCGCACAAAGCATCAAATCCCACAAGCAAATAGCACCGGATCGGCCTGGGAGTTGTCATACGAGATCACTTATATTTTGAGGATAACATAGTGAAGACATTGTTGGAATTACAACCCGAGAACTTGATGAAGCCATTCCTATCAGACATGCACTGGAAATTTCTCTGGACAATGGTTCCTCCCATGTTATTCTGACATCTTTTTTTTTTTTAGAGAACCCGCAGGAGATCTGCGCGTTTTTATATATTAAGCTTGAGGGGAAAAAAATTTCAGACTACAAGCCATGGCAGTATGCCAGGCGAGACATCGACACCACTCGGCCAATGCATTTTTGCATGGCACCTACGGGGAAGAAAGGGACTACTCTCGCAACGTTCTACTTCTACATCTACAAGCAGCCCACAGCCTCCATTCATCAATGATAGAGTCTAGCACTCTCATGTAAGGCGAAGCTTGGCCTTCAAACACCCGTGCATTGCGCTCCAGCCAAAGAGCTCTAATGACCAGCATGATTAGTGAATTTGCTGCCTTCTGATCCTTCTGTGAGAGGAGCTTGACCGCGTCAGGCCACCATGCGGCGAGAGTGCTTTGAGCGCCAGGGCTCGGAAGAGACACGCCCAGCCTCGTGTTCAGGCCTGACCATATCGCAGCAGCGTACGAGCACCTCACCGTCAGGTGATCCATCGTCTCGGCATCAACGGAACAGAGAGGACACAGGGTATGCGAGGTCAGACCACGCCGCAAGCGGCGGTCGGCCGTCCAGCACCTGTCCCGGAGCGCAAACCACGCGTGAAGGCGCACTTTAAGGGGCGCAAAAGAATGCCACACCTGCGGCGCCCCCGGCATCACCGTTCTGCCCTCGAAGAACGTCTGGTAAGCCGTGCGCGCGCTGAACTTGCCTGATGCAGTCCACTTCCACTCGAATTTATCATGTTCCCCGCTGCGAGGCACGGCTTGGATTGCACTCCAGAGGTGCAGGTATTGGACGACCGCATCCACGGACAGCTCCCCTTCGATGTCACGGGCCCAAGCATGATTGGCTAGGCCCTCCTGCACTCGCCGTCGTTGCCGAGAACTGGGCATTATCATGGCCACAATCGCGGGCGCAATTGTAGCTGCAGTGAGGCCATTGATCCACGGGTCTTCCCAGAAAGAAACCCTCGAACCATCTGCGACCGTGATCCTCACCGACGCATTGAACAAAGCAGTTGCCTCGCGCATGACCTTGAACTGCATGCCTGCCCACGATCTATCCTCGTCCGTTTTCTGTAGCCAAATCCATCGAGTGCGCAGCGCGGCGTTCAACCAACGCAAGTTATGGAAGCCCAGGCCACCGATGCGTTTGGGCTGGCACACAGCGTGCCAAGCGACCAACCAGTTGCCGCCCCTGGCTTCCTCTCTGCCAACCCACAAAAAACCTCTCCGGAGCTTGTCCACGGCTTTGAAGAACCAGGGCTCAAGGTCAAGAGCCATAAGCTGATACACCACAGAAGCTGTCATGACCATTTGCACGTACACAACCCTGCCGTCCTTAGTTAACAGTCTCGCTTTCCAAAAGCTCAACTTGTTGGCCAGTTTATCCAGGACCGGCTGGAGGTCGGAGCGGCGCAGCTTCCTGACGGACAGAGGAAGGCCTAAATATGAGCACGGCAGAGGTAAAACTGGGCAGGCCAAGGATGGCGACACCGCGCTGATCACCTCCGTCGAGCAGCTGATAGGTATAGCCGCACTCTTCGTGAAATTCACCAGCAAACCTGACGCCGAGCCAAAGCAGTCCAGGATGGCACGCACGGCGCCAAGTTCGCTCTCCTCTGGCCTGGCAAAAACAACCACATCGTCCGCGTACAGCGACACTCTATGTCGTAGACCATCACTTACAAGGTCGGCAAGCACTGCACGCCTTTCGGCCTCTCTGAACATAGCATCCAAGACGTCCATGACGATCACGAATAACAGGGGGGACAGAGGGTCCCCCTGCCTTAAACCTCTGCCATGTCTGAACCGGACGCCGGCGCTGCCATTGACGAGAACCTGTGTTGTGGCTGAGTGAAGTAACAGGCAGATCCACCGTACCCACCTCGGCCCGAACCCGCGCTGCCGAGAATGCTCAGCAAGAAAGGCCACGCAACGCTGTCAAAAGCACGCGCAATGTCGAGCTTCAGAAGAAGGGCCGGCACGCGCTTGCGATGCAACGCCTTGGCAGATTGCTGAACCAGGAGGTAATTGTCCTGAATGCATCTACCCCTGATGAAAGCGCTCTGGTTACAGCTGACGAGTTCCTGCATCCTTGGTGCGAGCCGACGCGCAAGCAACTTGGCCAGAAGCTTTGCAAAGCAATGAACTAAACTTATCGGCCTGAAATCCCGCATGTCCACCGCGCCTTCTTTTTTGGGCAAAAGCGTGATCAGAGCAGAATTAAGCTTCCAGAAATTCTGATCTCTCCCCACAAAAATAGCATGCATTGCTGCGAGGATGTCTGCTCTGATGATCTGCCAGCAGGCACGAAAAAATTCCCACGGATATCCATCCGGGCCAGGTGACTTGTTGCTAGGCATGTCCTTTATGGCGGCCCAGATTTCCGCCTCAGAAAACTGCGCTTCTAGCCCACCCAGCTCACACGTTGCCAGATCAAGTCCACTCAAATCCAAGTCATGATCCCTATCAAACGCAGAACCCAGCAAATTGGCGAAGAAGTTTGTAGCGATATCCTCTTTTGCCTCCTGTTCTGAACCCACAGTTTCCTCATCACGCAAGCAAACGATGTGGGTGCGGCTGCGGCGTTTAGATGCGTGTATTCTGAAAAACTGTGCAGAAGCATCACCGTCTCGCAAACCTTGCACCCTGGCCCGTTGCCGAGCAATTGTACGCTCTAGGGACGCCAAACCAAGCAAGCGCTGCTTCAGCTGCCGTAGCAAGCTGAGCTCCACCGAACTGAGCGCCCTGCTCTCTTGGGCTACTTCCAGCCTCAAGATGACCTCATTCGCCATCAAGATTTTGTCCCTGATGCTGCCCACAGATTTCTGACTCCAGCTCTTCAGGGTCCGAGCAAGGCGCCGCAGCTTGAAATTGATCCTATCGAGCGGCTCCTCAGGCGCCCCGGGCTGTCCCAGCACGTCTTCACGACAGCCTCAAAGCCGTCCATCTTCAACCAAAAACTCTCAAACCGAAAGCGTTTCTTAGCAATAAAACGCACGGCCGTTGTCATGAGGATGGGGCAGTGGTCCGAGAGAGAGGATGAGACAGCGGAGAGGGAGGCGTCGGGGTGCATCTCATCCCAATCAACCGAACAGAACCATCGATCGAGCTTGACCAAGGTCGGCTGCGCACGCGCGTTGGACCAAGTGTACCTCCTCCCAAGCAGCGTTGCTTCCTTCAGTTCCAACTCGTTCAGGAAGCGCCGGAACATGCCCATGGTGCGTCGATTGACGTTCGCATTGTTCTTGTCGCGGGCCTCGACGATGAGGTTAAAATCGCCAGCAATAGCCCACGGCCCAGCAAGCACGGAGCGCAGCGAGCGCAACTCATCGAGGAAAGAGGCCTTGAGCGCATCCAGCGTTGGCCCATAGACTGCAGTGAGCCACCACGGTTCGCCGCCGGCGACGGAGAGGTTGATCGACACCGAAAATCTGTCTGCACGGCTGCTAATAACGCGCACATCCGCGGATGCCCACGCCACGATGATGCCCCCCGCAGTTCCGATCGCCGGCACATACTCAAACCCGTCGAAGCGGGCGCCTAGGGTTTCATTGATCAGGAAAGGAGTAACAACATCAAGTTTGGACTCCGACAAGCACACAACAGATGCAAGCGCATTGGCCACAGCAGCCTTAACCACTAAGCGCCTAGCAGGATTGTTCAACCCACGTGGGTTCCACACAGCAATGTTGAGGTTTTGCACATCCATTGGAAAGACCCACAACGATCCACGAGGAACCGCGATCTACGCGACTACCACGTCCACCTGGGCCTCCGCATCCACGCTCGCGTGGTCAATACAGAGGCCAAACAACGCGGCAAGCGCTCCCACATGTTCAGGTCCCAGCGGTGAGGCGAAAATAGCAGCATACTCCTCCAACTGCGCCGCCGAAAGTTTCTCCTCTTCCTTACAGACGCCCAACTTCTTCATTAGCAGAGCCTGTGCATGCTTAACCGCCGAGGATGCAAACACCCCTTTGCCGGCGATGCGCCTACTACGCCTTGTAGATGGCTTTG
This sequence comes from Poa pratensis, assembly GCA_947311845.1. NCBI lineage: Eukaryota > Viridiplantae > Streptophyta > Magnoliopsida > Poales > Poaceae > Poa > Poa pratensis. The sequence goes on along the minus strand of CAMZMU010000035.1, from coordinate 76,716,636 downwards.
CCACCATGAACAGGCGCCTCCTTACAACCTTGGGGTCCGGCAGAGACAACAGCGGATCGTCTAATCTCTTCTTGAAGTGCTCCAGAAGAGCGAGCAACGCCGCAGAGTCCGCGTTTGCATGCGGGTCCATAGACGAAGCCCCATGCATGGCGGATCCAGGCTGAAGCCCTGCACCCGTGCCCGCTAGCTGCATCTCCACCAGCTCATCCACGCTCTGCAGGGTTGGGCCCACACCCAGCAAGCTTGCTCTTGGCGTAACGTGACCCGCTGACCCGCGCACAGCAGCATCAGCGTTGTCGGTACCCGGCGTCGCAGCGCGTGCCTGTGTATGCACAGAGCCACTCACGGGTCCGGCCACACCAATCACAGGCCCCGACACGGATCCTCGCAGCGAATCCTCAACTCCACCCACTGAGTTCGCTGCCTCCCTGTCCCCAGGCAAAAAGGAGGCAGCAGCAGCATCCAGAACGGTACGCTGATTTACCATGTCTCGTGAACCCACCGAGCACGGGCTTTGACTCCCGTCCACTCTGCTGCAGCTAGACCCCACACTGGTCGTCTCAGCACTGCATCTCCCAACCACAGAACGCGCGTCGTCACCTCCTTGGCTAGTTTGAATTCCCTCCACTACGCGCGAAGGCGAGAGAATCCCTGCAGTAGCTCCACGCCGACTGCCGGCCTGGCTCGCAGCTCCAGCAGCTTGCTCGCAAGCCACCTCCAACAGATGTACAGAGACGCCAGGGCTGCGCACCGGGGCCCACCTCTGTTCCGCAGCAGCCCCAAGACGAGTTGGCTCAGCCGCAACCTCTGCCACCGCAGAGACAGGACTCTGCACTGGGATCCACCTCTGCATGGGAAGGACCGCTTCCCCGCCGGCAGCGGCATTTTCTCCGGCCACCCCAGTGCCGCCGCCCCTGTGCTTCCGGCCAGCGCGGCGTCTGCGCTTCTTCGGCCGCGGCGGTGGCAGCTCACCGTCCTCACCACCAGCAGCATCTCCAAGGCCGCCGTCGTCAGAGGGTGAGCTCGGCGGCGGGGGCGGCGACGGCGAGGGAGAACCGTCCACATCCCTGCATATGCCAGTAACCCAGAACCGGATGCGGTACCACAGCACCTTGGGGGACCTAGTGCGAGGCTTGCGTCGCGCCGCCGAGATCTGAAGCTTGTCCCCGGATTCCGGCTCCGGCACGGCGAGCCACCTCGTCTCCGGGATAGCATCCACATCATGAGTCCACATGGTCAGCCTGAAGCAGGACATGTCGTCCCTGGTGGCCGTGGCGACATCCACCGAGTCAATGATGCCCGATTTTTCCAGCAGGAAATCGGCGGTGCGGCGTTCCCAGGCGTGCTCCGGAATGCCTCTGATCTCCAGGTTTGCCCGAAGGGGCACATCCACTAGCTCCGCATTTGCCCGGCGAGACCACGGCGACAACAGCAGGACACACTCCGGCGCGGACACCCGCCCCGCGTCCACCATCTTGTTCCGCACGTCCATCGACCGGCAGAGGATGAGATAGTCAGCCGGGTCCGCCGCACGGATCGAGAAATCCATCGCGGTGAGGACGAGCTCCCTGTGCAGCACGCCGGCGACGACGTCCAGAGAGAGCTCAGGCCTTGTACCACCCACACGGACGACCACCGCGCGTTGGAGACTGGCTTCCATACCGACCATCTCAGGGGACGGTGGTAGGTAGCACACGTCCAGAGCAGGGCGCGCCATGGGTGACTCGTCTGTGGCCGGAGGGGAGGGCATGATGGCTTGCTGGAACGGCGCGAAGGGGACGGAGAACGACGCGGAGGAGGCTTCCACCGCAGGCAGGGGCGGATCCTGCCCACGGACCACCTCACGCCACGAGCGGCCGTCAGCCAGGGGGACGCCGGCGGCGGAGCTGCCTCCTGGACGCGAACGCGACCGCCAGCAGCAGCGCCCACTTGGGTAGGGCCGCGCAAGGCCGGTGCGGAACGCACAGGGGACGCCGAGGCAGAGGAGCTCCGCTGCCCCTTAGAGCACTCCGGGGAGATGTGGCCATACTCGCCGCAGCACACACAGATCGGCTCGTTGGTGCACTTGGCGGAGATGTGGCCCTCCTCGCCGCAGTTGTAGCAGAGCCCGTGCAGAGATACCGGCACCCGGCTTGCCGCGCCACCCGGCGGCGGACGCGCAGCAGGCCTGGGTTCGTTCTGCAGAGGCTGCTGACGCCGAACCTGGCGACGACGTCGACGCGGATGCAGCCAAGGATCCACATCAGCTGCTGCGGGCGGCGGTGCACGGCGAGGGCCAGCACCTGCCACACCTACCACATGACCATGGCCGGTAACCACAGCGGGCGGCGATGCACGGCTAGAGCCAGCACCAGCCGCCCAGCCATTGGCACCGATCTGGCGGCCTGACGGCGCCACAACCACAGAACGGAGCTGCTGCCCAGGGGGGAAACGCGAGGTGACCGAGGACGCGCTGTCGTCGGAGTCGGAGAGGGCGACGCGGCTCATGGTCGCAAAGGAGTCGACGGCGCCGGAGATGGAGGGTTTGGTGGGAGGTGGGAGGTTGGGAGCGAGCGTACGGAGCGAGAGCGAGCAGCTCTCCCCACTTCGCCACCTTTTGCAACTCACAATTTCGAGTATATTCTGACATCCAGTGGCGATTCTAGAACAAAATGAGAGGGTGGGCTCAAATAACATATCGCTCAAATAAAAATGGCTTCGTTGTACACTAGCAACGCAATTCACCTAGGTTTTTGTCGCACAGGGGGTGACCTTTTTTCATTTACAAATCTACAGAAATAAGAGAGGTTGTAGATCAATTCATGATTTACACAATATAAACAAGTCAATTGTTTTAGTAGACGTATGGAGTTTATAGGGTAACTAGCGATTTTTTTTAGAGTCACTAGCGATGGATTAGTTTTTTTTTGGAGGGGAAATGCAGCTGCACGCTATTCCTCCTGGCCACTGGCCAGGGCCACTATTGGCCAGTATTAACGTACATAAAGCCCAGGTAGGTAATCACTCAGAAAACTGTTCGATTTGCCTTCCTTTTTCTTCTTACTGCCTGAACCTAGGAACGGAAAGAAGCTCTCATCCGTGGGTAGATATCTGTAGCGTGTTTATTCGACATTCTTTGGGCAAAATTGGAGGGTAGGCTCGAGCCATACGAAGCCTACCTGGTAAAATCGCCCCTGCTGACATCTGACTGTCTTAGTATGATCCAGCACATTATCTCGACGAAGAGATGGATCAATGGGCGGGCACTATGCTGAGGGATATCAAAGAGCTCGTGGCATGGTTCCCTTCTATTTCCTTCAAAGATTATGGTCCTAAGCAGCATTTAGCGGCATATATCCTAGATCATAGTAGTGAGCCCAAAAGTTGTAATGTTTCTATTTCTGTTGTTCTGGAGTGTACCGGGAGAGTGTATTGATGTTACGTAATAAGTGAAGTGCCGACATTCTCTCTCAACAAAACGAAAAAAGAAAAACAGAAGCACATTATACTGGGCTAGGTCCTCGCCCGAGGGACAACTAGGAGGAACCCATCATTCACATCGTCATATGGCTTGTAATTAGGAGCTACGGGAACTTAGCCCAGTCAGAAATGTTACCCTAGGCCCACTGGACTACATCACCGTCTGTCCGGCCCGAGCTGCTTCCAGGTCGCAGTTTCTGTTAGTCATTAATCTTGATTCATGTATCTGCATGTTTGTTTTTGTTCCGCATGTAGTTTAGGTGATCGGAGCAGCTTGCCTTGCAGCAGTACGTGTGTAGGAATCCTAGTTCATCAGGTGTGCAGGGTGAGATGCCAAGGTCGTGCGATGCGACGACGATGGTGAGATGCCAGATGACCACGTGAAGTGGCGCAGCCGTGCGAGACGGGTGTTGCATGCAGGATCAGGAGCTAACGATAAGGAGCTAACGGGCTGCACAAGAAAATAGCTGAGTGAGTCAAGAAGTGGTTAGTGCATGCGTTGAGTTTGTTAATGCATTAGTTAGAGGGCAACGTGGTGTGAGTGGCCTGAGTACGTGGGGCTGCTGTTGCGTGCCTGAGTCTATTTAAGAGAGTTGTAAGCATGTTTATTTGATAATGAGAAAGAGCAAGATGTAGCTACGGTGGTGTCCAAGGGAGCTTCTGCTAGGCAAAGCCTTGTTTTCTTCCTTGGCTAAGTGTGTGCGTGTGTGTGTTCTGTGAGAGACAAGTGAGATTGAGAGTGCAGAGAGAAGAAGAGAGGCGCAGCGAGATGCTGCGCCAACAGTTTCAGGATTCAGAGTCCCACTGCACACTTCGGGACGGGGCGCGCGGGGCGGCCACCAGCCGCCGCCGACGCCTATCACTCTTCGTCCGGCTCCGCCTGCGTTTCGGCGTTCCCCTCACCACCTGCTTGATCTCGCACGCACCATGTCGAACCCCCAAGAAGACCCGACGCCGTCACCTGTTCGACGGAATGCCTTGGCCAATGGCAAGGACCGTACGACCTCGTTCGTCAGGTGCTGTCTTTCCTGCAACTCGCGCCATTCCGTCTCTACATGCCTGCCGCTCGTCGATCGCCGCTGGCGCAACCTCTGGAAGTCGGCGCCCAGGGTGCGTGTCTAGCAAGGAGAAACATCCTGGTTTGTCAGTTCGCTGCTTCACCTCGGCGACCGGGCGCCTCTGCATGAACTTAAGATCAGATCCTTGGATCAAAATCAGGAACCCAGAGAATGTGAACTGTCGGCGTCGTGCCACCTTCGAGTGCTTGGATGTCATTTCTGCGAGACTTCGTATCTGTTGCCGCCCAACTTGACTCCCGTATGCGAGAAGCTGACAGGGTTACATGCCTCTGGTATGATATCTGGGAATCGTACTATAGATGTTTCGACCTGCCTGGTACTACATGTACTCGATATGCGATGACTGTTGAATCAACGCCGAGAAGATTTGGTGCCAATCACTTGAGAGTTGAGACATGTACTATGGATATGTGCTCTTTCCCCCCTGGGTCTTGAAACTAGCTGACAATGTGGGTTTGACTCCTTCCGCCGAGAGCATGTCATCATTGGTAACGGCATTTTTCAGGTTTGATCATGATCGTAATGAGCGTTATGCTCATTGTATCAATGGTGATTACTATTAGGCATCTGATGATTTCTTATGCTTTGCTTGCCTCACATCGACAGCGAAGGCAATGAATGTGATGGTCTGTCTGGTGATACATATTTGAGTAAGTGCCCCTGAAATGGTATGCTTCCATGTTTGCTATCTCCAATGGTTGATTGGCATCCGGTGCTGTACATTCATATCCGTCGACATTAACAATACTTATGTATGCTGCATGTTTGCATTTTGAACCATTATGTTTCTTTGAAGTCATTGCCCAAAAGTTGTTTCTGAAGATGGCAGTACTTTCTGCATGTGTGTGTTCTAATATTTCATGATACTTCTGAATTTCTACTATCCAAAAAGATTAAGGGACAGGACTATGGAGCGGCGCCGCTCCCGTGTCGTCCCGAGCGGCGGTCCACCAGTCAGCGCGTCCGACCGAAAAAGCTAGCTCCCGCGCGTCCGTCCGAAAAATCAAACTCCCGCGCGAGCGCGTGCCGAGGCCAGTACGATACTGGGCCGTCAATCGTAACTGGGCCGTGTGCCAATATGACCGAAAATTCGCAAAAAGTCATGTGATTTTTCCTAGGGCCCATAACAACCAGAAAAAACCATCGTAACCAGAAAAATTCTGGAGCTAGATCAGGTTAGTACAACATCTACTGCTGCTTCTCTTCCTCAAGATCAAAACAAAAAAAATTCACACGAAAATTGAAGATCAATTGAAGCTCAAAGCAAAAGAGGACACAAAATCTCTGCATCTTTTGCTCTTCCTTTAGGAATCACATGAAACGACACCATATATATATATCACAATCCATGAAAACACATAGCTACAGAATTATAGTACCACTATCTGGTAGGAATTACAAATATTTTTCCATGAAACAACTTCTACACTTAGGAAAGGTAGGTAGCACATCATGTATTCCATCAATCACCCAGGTAGCTCCAAAACCATGGTAGCACATCATGTACTCCTAGCCATCGCACTAACCCTGCTTAGGAATAATCAGAACCATATTCATCAAGTGTACAACTTGATAGAATTGATATCAGCACATACATCACCCATACCCCTAAACCAGGACCAAAAAAAGGATAAACCAAGAAAATACTACCAAGTTCAAAAAAACAGCAAACCACCAGATTAAAACAAGTTAGCTATCAGGTTGTTTGAACAAAAATATCAAGTTAATTGATCATACATGCCAGGTTAAAAAAATAACAAGCTAAACCACCAGGTTCGACCAATCTTAGCTACCATATAAATACAATAGAACTAACAGGTTAAAAACATCATATCATCAGATTACTGGCAGCTATCAGGACAACAAAAACAGAAAAAATAGCAATTCTACACTACCATCACCAGCATAAAACACATATATACTATGATGTTCTAGCAAATTTGAATCACACACCAGCACCTCAACAGCAGTATTGCTAGTACACTGACCAACACCATTGAACCCATAGCACATAGCATATTGCCGAGTTCAAAAAACAAAAGCAACAGCCCAATCCCACAGGAACCCTAATAAACCATGATGTTCTAGTAAACTGACTATCACGCAACAGCCCAAATCCCACAGGAAGCCTAATAAACCATGATGTTCTACTAAACTGAATATCACGCAACAGCCCAATCCCACATGAACCCTAATGAACCATGATGTTCTAGTAAACTGAATATCACGCAACAGCCCAAAATCCAACGAAAAATCATTGAAGTTGTTGGGCTAGAAACAACATGAACATAACCGACAAGCCTCTCTGTCCACTACACCATTGACGGAGACAAGCACGGGGATAAATCGACGATATGGACAACAAAATAGAGAGGCTACAAAGAGTGACCGCGACGAGAAATGCGCCGACGAGCCACTCTACAAGCTACACCACTAACATCGACGGCGACGGTGGTCGATTCCGGACCAAACTGCGCGCGTGGACAAACTCCCCACATAAACGAGCAGAAATACAAGTTCTCAAAATGTAGCAACAATGCCGCTTAGGAACACTTATCAAGTTCTCCTAAACAATTGTCAAATTTTACGAAAACAACTACCCAAGTTCTCGAAATGTAGCTGCCAAGTTATTTAAGAACAAGTGCCAAGTTTCCTCATACATCCGCCAGCTTTTCCGAAAACAGCTATCAAGTACTCGAAATGTAGCAACCAAATTGTCTAGGAACACCTACCAAGTCTTCCTATACAATTACTGGGTTTTTTAACAGCTACCAAGTTCTCCAAATAAACACATGTCTAGTTACTGGGTTTTTTAACAGCTACCAAGTTCTCCAAATAAACACATGTCTAGTTTCCACTATACAGCTCCCAAGTTTTTCGAAAACAGCTACCAAGATCTCGAAATGTAGCTACCAGGTTGCTTATTATATAGGAACAACTGCCAAGTTTCTCTATACAACTAAGTTCTCGAAATGTAGCTACCAGGTTGCTTATTAGAAACACCTCCGAAGTTTCTCTACACAACTGCCTGATATTACGAAAACAACAACCAAGTTCTCGAAAATGTAACCGTGGTGGAAAAATACATATACTACTCCTACAGTCAGGTAGCAATGTGATTTCATTTTGGTCCAACAACATATCAAAAGACTTATAGGATTCATAAGTGGTGCTAAGGATCAAGGTTTCCAATACAAAACTACATCACATGAAGAAACATAGACATAAAATCCATAAATTTGGTCCTTTGGTGGCAGCCAGAAACACCAGAATCCAACACTCTCCATTCAAATCCTGTTGAAGAAATAAAGAAGAAAAATGGTTGAGTTAGCAACACCAAAACCATAATTTGTGCGCATAGCTACCAGATTTTCCATACACAGCTACCAGATTATAAATAAACAGCTACCAGGAATAATTTGCTTCAAAATTTTGAAAACACAATACCACCACCAAAACCAATAGCACAACCATCACCCATACTAAATACCAGGCCCCAAAGGATCCAACATGAAAAACCAAAACGGTATCTAAGTCGACCTCAAGAACCACATGAACGACAACACAAAATCACCCTCAACGATGTCCAACATGTCGTGCTGGTCTCAAACCCTATACCTATGTACCAACCAATCAACTGAACGCTAAGAACATCACTACAACATCAGAGAACACCGCCACTGCCCTATCAAACTCCATCAACAACACCAACGAACATGGCGACCCAAGGAAAAAACATCACAAAAACAACAATTCCACAGGGTATATGGGGTCACCACGCCAGAGACTGCTCCGGCGAGCCTCCCTGCCCATACCCCGTTGACACCGACGGGCACTGTGGACGAATCCACAACCAGCTACCATGTTTGTATACCGTAACTATCAGGTTTACAACACAAAATTATCAGGCATGGCTACCAGGTATGGGAGTATCAAAAACAAATGCAAAAATAAAATCTGTAAAACAGATGCAGCTACCATGTTTGTATAGCACAACTATCAGGTTTACAACACAGAGTTACCTAGTTAAAAAATATGAATATAATAACCATAATTATTGCTAAACCCCCATATGAAATCAACAATGCGCATTTAGAAAGTAAAGTAAAGGAACAATAATCAGCCATGCCAGGTAGGAAAAAGAGGCTCGCCAAACAATACAAGAGACATCCCCTAGAGAACTTCCCACTCGAAAACAACCATACACATGAAGGAACAGGCTAAATCCTTGAACTGATAGATACCATGTTATTTCCTCTTGTTGCTGACATGATATTTAGTCTTAGCTACCACGTTTTGTACAAAAAGCTATCAAGTATTATCTCAAATCACATGAATCGACCCCGAGAATCACATGAAAGACAACACAAATCGACCTCAATGGTGTCTGGCATGTCGTCCTGGTCTCAAACCCAACACCTATGTACCGACCAATCAACCAAACGTTAGAAAACCATCACTACAACATCAGAGTCCACCACCACTACCCTATCAAACTCCATCAACAGCAGCAACACACATAAAAACACAATCCCCACGTCAACCCCATGCCATAGCATGAAACCAACATCAAACATCACCCCGTACAGATGAACACAAGGCTACCAAACCAAATCCATGTCCACCAACGAACGTATTCGACCACAAAACCCAAACCCTAACATTGTCTATCTAGAACGCTACACCAACGACCACGAAAATGAAATGCTAGAAACATTGCCTAACCTACCCCGTTGAGGCAGACATCGACGGTGGTCGATCCGGACTGAACGAGCTCCTGGCCAACGAAATCGACAACAAAATCCACCGAATCAAGAGTACGCGAGATCAGCGCGACGGGGACTGTGACGACAAGCCTATCCGCCGGTGTAAAACACCCTACCATTGACGCGATGGCGACAATCAAATCTGGACCGAACGAGCTCCTGACCGACGGAATCGACCATGAAATCAAACGAATCAAGAGTTCGGGGGATCAAAATGACGGGGACTGCGACGACAAGCCTCTCCGCCGGTGGTAAACACCCAACCCCATTGACGGCCGACGGCGATAGTGGTCGAAACCGGACCAAACGAGCTCTTGACGAACGAAATCGACCACGAAATCGAGCAAAAAGAAGAGGCTGCGGGGCTCACCACGACGGGGACTGCGACAGTGAGCCTCTGCGCCGGCTAGGATCCGCAGGACTACGGTCAGCGTGGCCAGGAAGGTGGAGTCGCCGCCGAAATCGCTGGAGCCCGTGACGGAAAGAGGAGTGGAGAAATTGGTTCTGGCAAACTACGCAAACGTCCCCCTATCTGGCTTACAGGTGGGCCCCAGCAAACGTTATCCACACCAGTGCGCTGCGAGACGGAAAGCAAGGACACGTCGCGCGCGGGGCAACGGGATGCGTTACACGAATCGTGACGCAGCCGCCGCTCGGGAGGACGCGCGGAGCGGCGCCTTTCTTTAGATTTTTGATAATATTTTTCGAGACATTTTTGTTTTCCACACTTCAGATTATACGGATTGGTTTATTTCTGATTACCCATAAGTTTGCTAAATCTGAAATCATACCTGTTCACGCCAGTATTATAAATCAAGTAGTAGTACTTTTGAAGTCAGGTCATGAGTAGAATGCAATCCTTTACACTTTGTCTAGATTACTAGAAGTAAAAGACGCGCGTTGCCGCGTCTGTCCTAATACAAACAACAATAGATGGACAAACAATTTTTTAGCGAAATATATATAAAAAAGTACCAATGATAGAGAAAATATAACCACTGACTCACTATTTTACAACACAAGTAAAATCAGACATTCTCACATAAACATAGAGAAGTAGATAAGCGACACAATTATTTAGTTATAGTAAGATAAGAGTACACCACTCAACAGAAAGGGCATGACCCCACTTTAAAAATGTTACACTCCATTAGACGATCAGAATACAATGACTATAATGAAATGTCATGAAAGTTAAATTGTGTACCCTCATGGTCATGACTTTTCTACACTCTAATAATTGCAACCGAGGCTAGGCAAACATAGATCTTTTTTAGTATATGCATTCAACCATCTGCAAAATACACACGTGCATTTTCTTACATAATCTGGCTCGTTGTCTGAAGAAAAGTGAGATATAAGTAATTATACCACGGATAAAAGTTCACAGATAAATACCTAAATCGTCTTTCATCAGTAATAGGAGGCATCCATCAACAAGGCGTATAACTCATCATTTCACCCCGCCATTCACGATTGATTTGTCGTTCACGGTTTCAACCACAGCTGACACAACCACCGAGTCAAGCGCTACTAATTGCAACGGTGATAGCGGCGGACGATTCCAGAGGCGACATAGGTGTTCATGTGCAACTACTGCAAGGGTTGTAGAAAGTTTTTCAGCTCACTGGCGTTGGGTGACCACCAGAGGGGAGTGTAGGTGGCGTGCAAGTTAACAATGGACTTGAGACGCGACATCAGGAATGGAAGTGCACTACAGTCCCAGATGATTGACCGATGCAGAGGTGTGTGCGGAGAGACGGGCAAACTTTGAGTAGGGACGGTTGTTTTCGGTAGAATATATCTCGAGGGAGGCAGAGGGAGAGAAATGGTGTCGTCTACGTAACGCTATGGTGGACGCTGGCGACAGAGATAAGAGAGAGAGTTCTCGGATAGAGCCGGTGGCTCCGAACTCACCGCATCTCTTTAAAAAAATTGAAACGACTGATTACATTTCAATATTTTGAAATAATACATACAACTACGTGTATGTTGTACGCGTTCTAGATTTTTTTTGTATTTTGGTCTATACAAAAAAAAAGGTAATTTTGAGGTGAAATTGAGCTATTTTTCCTTTTTTTACAGCCACAATTTTCTTTTTTATAGATGGGAATCCCTTTTTTTATTCACCAAAAATTTAGCATATAAGTACAAACATATGTACATATCCAATATAATTTATTTAAATTGCATACTCTAAATAAATATAAATAAATGGGGTGCACATAATGTGAACATGTGAGAGAAGGAGAGGAGGGGTCCACTATGATGTGGACATGTGGGAGAAGGAGAGAGCTTCAAACGTACAACTACGTGTATGTTGTACGCGTTCTAGAAGTTTTTTCTGTATTTTGGTCTACACAAAAAAGTAATTTTGAGGTGAAATTGAGCTATTTTTCCTTTTTTACAGCCACAATTTTCTTTTATTTAAAGATGGGAATACCTTTTTATTTCACCAAAAATCTATCATATAAGTACAAACATATGTACATATCCAATAGAATTTATTTCAAATTATAAACTCTAAATAAATATAATAAATGGGGTCCACATGATGTGAACATGTGAGAGAAGGAGATGAGGGGTCCACCATAATGTGGACATGTGAGAGAAGGAGAGAGTTTCAAACATACAACTATGTGTATGTTGTACGCGTTCTAAAAGTTTTTTTTGTATTTTGGTCTACACAAAAAAAAGCAATTTTGAGGTGAAATTGAGCTATTTTTTCCTTTTTTACAGTCACAATTTTCTTTTTTTAAGATGAGAATCTATTTTTATTTCACCAAAAAAATTGCATAGAAGTGCAGACATATGTACATATCCAATATAATTTATTTCAAATTGTAAAGTATAAATAAATATAAAAAATGAAGTCCACATAATGTTAACATGTGAGAGAATGAGAGGAGGGGTCCACCATGATGTGGACATGTGGGAGAAGGAGAGAGCTCCAATCTTAGGGAGCTTAGTTCTCTTAGAGATTTGCAGCGGGGATTTTAAATGGCGCCATATTTAAAGCTAGTTAAAAGCGTTGTTGCTCAGGGTGTGGTGTCGGGCTGCTGACTTCAGTGGATTTCAGTTAAATATTTTGCTTTTTACAGCAACAACCTATAGATGTACAAGATGAAAGCTACAAGCCAAGCTAATTATTATTTATGACGAAGAATCTGAAGGTAGTCGAAATCAAGTACCGCTATGATGATGAAAGTTCACCAAATTGTGAAGATCCTCGTTAGCCTTGGAGTACCCTCTGGGCATATTCAAAAGCAACATAGCCTCATGGTCTTATTTTAAGTAACTAATTAGTCTATTACCACCTCTCCACAATTGTTATGTGCTGCAGTCAGCAAGCGTGCGTGTGTGCATCAGATTCGTTTGGAGAAAGTGCAGGTTAAGATGAAATGATATTTTTTCGCAAAAAAAAAAGAAGATGAAATGATATTTGGAAGAACAGACACTCCAACATTTGACGTAGTTAAAAAGAAAAATTAGGGCGAAGTAGCATTGTAATTTCAAACACTTTTGCATCCTTCTGACTGCTAACGCCACCATATGTTAGCTAGAACTCAACGGCATATGTTGTGACACGAGTCCGCATAATAGCAGGTTTTAAAACTTTTTTATCGGTTTCATATTGTTAATGACGTACTTTCAGCTTTACAATAACTGGTCTAATCCTCCCAGAAATTTCCTATACTTCAGCTAAGGGATTTTTACTTTTGAATTTGCAGCGGGATTTCCTGCAGCTCGCTAATCAGTTGTATCGTTTCTCTTGGCCGGGCCATTCATGTTCTGATTGTGTTCTGTGTACCAGGATCGTATATTCATGCTTCATTTTCGAGCAGGAGTATTTCAGCTGGTATGTTCTGTCTACCAGGATCGTGTTCATGTACCTATCACTCCTGTATGAAATTTTGCACTCGTGCTCATGTTCTTTCTACTAGGATAGAGTTCATGTACCAGGAGTAGTAAACTAGATTATGTTTAGATGGCAATCTACTAGCCCTGTTGCACTTCTGCTCATCTCCTGTGGTTGATGTTATGTTTCACATGTACTAAGAAAGTAGAGCGGGTGGGGTCTGGTCGGCTGCTAGCTTTTGGTAGTACATCTGTACGCAAGTGTGCTATATTTACTCTTTGGTGTCTAGCTCAACAGGGTAACATTCACTGGCATCTTTCTTCCATATCTATGAAAAACGGAATGTGGTAGACTGGTAGGCCAATGGCCGACCTTAACTGAATTTCATTTGGAAACTTCCTAGTTACATCGACTGTTGTGGAGTTGGACACAACACTGCTAATAGCCTAATTTACTCTGCACATTCATTATAGTTAGGCAACTGCGATCCATAAAGAGAGAAAAGCCGCACCCAGAGGCTCAAATTGTACACAAAGAGAAGTGGACGTATGGAGTGGAAGGTGCTAGAACACAGGATGGGTAAATGTACTTGCAGTTGTAGGACGGACACATTAGTGTTGATGACTTGTACTAAGAGGGGGTGGGATGTTGCTTTCAGATAGAGACGAGAGACCTAGCTACTACCTCGCGGAGATTTGATAAAACATGAAAGAAAAAGGAGTTAAAACCTAGTACTAGTTGTGGTTAATGAGCTACTCCCTATGTTCCTAAATATGTTTGACTTTGTTCACATTCACATGTATACAAATGTATCTAAACACATTTTAATGTGTATATTCATTCTTTTTTTTAATGCGTCTAGATAACATATACAACAACTAAACCATCTTACCTTTGAAAACTGAGTGAGTATGTGTCCCTTTAATCACGCAATCGACAGAGGCCGATGATGAAGGAAGCCTGAATCTCTCTCTGAACTTCTACTGAATGTACTGTATACGCCAAAAGATGGTTTGTGTATCCACCTCCAATTCTATCTGATTTTCTCCGACAAGAACACTTTCCTAGATCGTGGTGATCTTGTAGCGAATGACGGTGATATGGTGATGCTCGGCCCACTAATTCCACATCCCCTTTTCCTTCCACTGGCCTTGTTGGCTTTAGCGATGCGAGTGACGCTGACGTGATCTTGACCCGATCAGCCGGCCGCCGGTCGTGCACAAGCTACGAGAAAACGTGTTCCACGCGGTAGCTAAGGCTGATTTTATTATGTGCGAGCCTTTCGTTTTCGGCGCGGGCAATGAGTAAGAAAACTAGTACCAGGTGACCGGTGCAGTCTTATCATGGCGGCTTCTGCAATCGCCAATCAACAGCAGCCGATCAGCGACTTGAGTGAGTTGCCGTTGTATCTTTAATCAAGGCTCGTAACGATGCCTCTCTAGTAAATCCTCTCAGTGGGCCCTACTCTTGCATGCTCATAATATACGGCATACAGGCCGTATATACCCGTTTTAGTTGTTTTCGTAGTAGAACACGGATATTCAGTGTACATAACTGGTCACAGAATTTTAAAAATATTTTTGGGTCGACTTGTTCTGACTTTTTGGTCAAACTTTAATGAAAAATTCATAGCGGGTGGGAAAAGACTGAAAAAAATATTCACAACATTTTTTAATAATTACATGAACTCTACTAGTGACACTCCCGGGCTTTTCGAATAATCTCTTTCTACCATTGCACATAAGTCAAACTTAGCGTGTGTAGGTACCTCCATGCACACTGGGTATTTTCCCTTCGTGCGTTATAAACTTGATACCATTAACATATTAATGCATTTGTAATCTAAGATACAAAATGTCAGTAAGGTAACAAGTAACAAAAGTGTGACTAAAAACGGTTTTCAAAGATTGAAAGTAAGGCCTAGCATTTATTTTACTAGTGACAACTATCAATATTACTCCTTATAGATAGGCATGGTATTGGTCACTCTGAGTTCACTCTTCTTATGATAAAAATAAGATGAGACTTAACACAGGGTTATAAAATCACACTTCAAAGTTCATCTTCTTAATCTCGAGACAACCACCCCCGTTGTCACTTTGAGCATCCAAATATCATACCCAAAAAACACATCATGAATTGTGTCTTAATTTGTAATATTATCATGTGGCACCCGCGTTGTCACTTTCATACTAAGAAAATTATACTAGACATGCATCAAGTTATCACATGATTCCAGTATTCAATTCAACACGGAACACTCATGATCAATATCGTTCTCATCTATAATCCATAGAGTCCTGATGCATGGTCGGGGATAACATCATTTGATATAACTATATTAATAAAAAAATCATGATCATTGTTAAAATCACATCATAAGAGAGATATATAGACATATGGTACTAGTACAAGCCCTCAACTCTGAGGGTGGATTACTCGCACATCGCCATTAAGACCAGTAAAATTGGTGAAGATGGCTCTGGAGGTGGATCCCTATCCCGATAGAGTGTCAAGACATGACTATGAACTAGGATTTCAAATGACGATGGTTTTGTATCTTATTTTCACAAAGTTCCTCCTCCATGCATCTTAGATTTCCGGAGACTTTATATAGGCCAAAAGCGTCGAGACTCGACGCTGGCCACAGAGCCCACACGTCCATGTGGCGAGCCATCCTATGGTGCGCCGGCTTGGTGCGTCGCCACCTGGTGGCTCCCCTCGTACCAAAACCTTTATCCCCTGGTTTGTCTCAAAAAGTTACATTCAGTGGTATGTTTACCTGACTTGTTCTCGATGTTTTTGTAGACGATATATCTGATGCAAAAACGGGCAGAAAACAACAACTCAGACTTGGCACTGCATTAAAATCAAATAGAAAAGGTTAGTTGAACGAAAAAACTGTAAAATGATAGAAAATTAAGTGGAAAATATTTAGTAATGATATAATAATAATAGCGGGAAGGAAATAGAGCGGGAAAGAGATGGGGAAAGGGCGAAAAAATGGAGAAAATTTAAGGGAAACATGCTTTGCAGACTAGATTATGGCGGACACTCGGCAAATAATTCCTTGGTGGAAAATCTTAAGAAAAAATGGCATTGTAGGTGGTTTCGGGCAGTGAGGGGAGAGCTTCGGATTCTAGTGGGCCAGAAGCAAGCAGACCACAGCAATCCTTTCATTTCCAAAACTAGTAGACGTGCACGCGCAATGCGCGCTTTCATTTCAATCACTATAGGTTCAACAAAAACATGTGATAGAAGTCAAGGAAGCATTTTTCATCGATTTTATAATTTCAGATTTTACATAAGTCCCAAATTATAGGTATTAACTTTTCATATGTAAGCATTATTTCTCCTTATGTACCTAAAGCCAATCGTCTCCTCGGTGACGTTATGTAGATCAAGTGTAAATAGGAAAACATCAACAATAATTGTATAGCTTCACACTAAGATGCATTCATGTATGAAGTAACTAACAAATGTTTACAACTGTGCTACCACTACTTTCTGTAACAAATAACATAAAACACAACTACCTAACATAAGCTACATTAAGTATGGAGGTAACATAACTGTGAAACTCATAATGTCCTACAATTCTCGAATCACCTCAAGTCCTGAAGCTCGTAACCACGGTGCAAGGCACATTTCGTCTTATACGCGTAAAACCGAACCAATGAAAGCACTATACATATCAAGATCGTGTTATACTTTATCGAAACTCACATAAGCTACCTCCGCCGATGAAAAATCAGCGGACATAGCAAGTCCACTTCCATGCTCCGCCGTCAATGTTGGAGACATCGACTGCATAAAAAACGTGCAGATGTATTTCTGTAAGGTAGTACAACAAAAGGCATCATCTATAGCTAGCTAGCAGCTCACTTTCAGGTCACAATGCAACCATATCAATGTAGACAGATAATAAAGAAAACGAACCTAAGCATGAATAGGCCCCTGATGGTCTGCCCGACTTAGTCTCTATATGTTTGCAAGAAATTAGGGACATACATAAATTAAATTAAACCCAGAACATTGGCGCTTATTGAGTGCTAGCATCATCAGTTCCGAATCAGTCTCAATGACAATCCAAATAGCTCCCAGCAGCTCCGCTAGGTCCACAGCTACAGTCACAGCATATAATTCAGCATTGAAAGTATTTGAAACATGCTCAGATTGATCCGCCTTGGGTGCTATTACCTCATCATGGTGGTCTCGCATAATCAGACCCTACTGGGCAAAGGTACCATCTGGGATACATGCACCATCAATGTTGAATTTGCCCTCATCAGGTTCTCCTGCTTTTTATGTACATTAATTCCCCACCTTAATTAAGTCCTAAATATGATCATGGGGCTGGGGCCATGGGCATTTCTTTAAGAACCTAGCCTACAAACCGTGATCAAATTTGACAACACATCGATTAACAATAGAAAAATACCAATCAAGTCCTGTAGTGCACTAAGAGAACTTTCAAAGCTGAAAAAAGGAAAGCATTGACAAGCAATCGAGGCTAGCTATACTATACATCATAAGAAAGTAATAGAGCATGGACCCTTATATTAAACAGCCAAGGGAAAGTTATCTGAAGCTTTCTGTAATAGAAATTGGCACCAAACACATATATGTATATTATACACACAAAGTATGAAGTTCTGAATCAAAGAAAGAATCACAGATCTGAATCACCCACACACACACATATGCAATCCTTACATTACAAAATCACATATCTGAATCACCCAAACATCAAAGTCCTAAAATATGTATGGGCTCAGGAGGTGTTTCACCTTGCTCCTTCCTGGTCGGCAACATCAACAGCAGTTCGTACCGAGAGGAAGGGGTAGGAGGTCTCGGCAGCAGCGGCCGCTCCTGGCGGCGCCGCCGTAGGAGAAGGAGAGCAGGTCGTAGGGGAGGAGCTGTGGAGGCCGGAGGGAGGGGCGGCCTGTGAGGGGACGGCGAGCTGGGTGCACAGGCCGGCGGCGCGGGAGTCGGGACAGAGGCGGCGGTCTGCGAGGGGACGGCGAGCTGGGAGATTTTGGGATTTCTTTGA
This sequence comes from Poa pratensis, assembly GCA_947311845.1. Taxonomy (NCBI): domain Eukaryota; kingdom Viridiplantae; phylum Streptophyta; class Magnoliopsida; order Poales; family Poaceae; genus Poa; species Poa pratensis. The sequence continues at coordinate 76,698,420 of CAMZMU010000035.1, read as the reverse complement.
CGTGGCTGGAGCGGACTGTTTTTTCTATCCCGTTGATTCTGCTCTCTTTTCACGTAGCGTTCGTGCGGATGGCAGAGTTTTCGTCCACTCCCAAAATTTGCTAGATGCACACATGGTAGGGCTGAGTTGTAATCTGGACGGTTAGATTCCAATTGGTGGGCCGGATCCTGAGGTTGTAATTGGTGTGTTGTACTCTGTATACGTTAGACTGAGTGACTGTAGGAAAGAAATAGTTTGCTTGTTTAATAGTACTCCACTTGGTGATTATCTTGCACATGTTCATCGTGATGACAGGTGCGGAGAGGAGGAAAGCACAACTAGTGGGTTCACTTCACTCGGTATACATTCGTTGCATCTATCCATATCTCTTCTCTGCGCAATTAATTTCTTCCGATCCAACAGCTAAAAAGATCTAGAACGAAAATCCGACTGGTCCCTCCCCGTTTTAACGTCAGGTCGACCATTCCACGCATTTTTCTCCGAAAGCTCGTTCCACTTGCATGGTTTTTTGGCGATTAGCAACAGCTGTAGGGCCCATAATAGGTGAACATGACAATTATCGTTGTGATAATAAACAAGCGGGGAAAGGAGGAAGGCGTGTTCCAGGCTTCCTTCCAGCTGCGTCCACATGGTGAAGGGACCCCCAAACCACGTGACGACAACGCCACTCCACGACATAAAAATAAAACAAAATAAAGTTTCTTCGGAGTACAGGCCGGAAAGCGGGCACCGTGCATGCACCGCGCAAGCAAAACGTGCTCCGGCTCGCGCCACCAGCGAAGCTTCCACTTCCCGGCGAGTCCATATCGTGGAGTTAAATCCGATTGATCGATAAATGGTTTGTTTATCCCTGCTGGCCTAAATTGTGCTTCGCGAACGCACACTCATCGAGCATAGCCCTGGATCAGTTGTTTACATCAGTGAATTCCTTGACCAGAACCTGTTTGATTCGAAGAAATGCTGTATTGCGATATCATGTGCTCCTTGGATCTTGTTTGTACCAAAATGTGTCTTAAGAAAACATGATTCTCTTCAAGAGGTGTGAGCCGATGGAGAATTTTCAATGTAGCTCCTCTTTGGATCGCCGGGTCAAGAAATGTAATAATAGAGTAAATTGGAGTCAGGTGGATTTTACAAAACATGTGTGTTGTAATTTGTAAAACACGACTATTTTGTGCAGAATAGTTCTTTGGATGGTACGAGAAAATGTGTTCAAAAGATGTTTGAGTCTTATTTGGATCGTAAGATTGAGAAAACAACAATCTGGCATAATTGTAAGTGCGACACGGATGATGACCAAACATAGGTAAACAACAGGAATCATTTAGATGAAACAAGGAAAAACATGAGGTCGGAATTCTACAAAAGGTTTTCAGAGGATTGGAATTCTACATGAATCATACAACCCAAATGGACCCAATGTAAATTGGCCTAGGTTGTAAGAATTATTGATTTTCTTCTAGGTGTATATTGGCCTAGGTTACGGGTGGTTGTTTCATAGATTCCATAAAGCCATGCAATATCAAATTTACTGGCTTACATACAGATGGATATTAATATATCATCATGTCGATCATTTCAAGACAATGTGTTCTATTAGCGTGTAGAGCATACCAGCGACAAGTATATCGTATCTTGGTTCCGCTCTCTCGATAATGAGCCACCAACATCTTTGGTCACAAGCCGAGTGGTGTAAAAATGTGTCAAGTCACCAATATCGACTTCTCACGGAATTCAATTCAATGCACATCAAGCATATGAAGTTGTCAATGGTAGAGCTCCTCTTTTTTTTAGGGATCAATCGCATGGCTTCTCTACTGTGAAGAGGGCCATGTTGAGTAGCAGATCTTCATAAGGGTCAAAGTGGTTCATGAACCTCCCTCCTCCTCTTACCCTAGCGAAAGTCTTAAGATTTTAAAAATCACTTTAAAAGTAATCACAATTCTTCTACGACCCTCAACTTTGTTGGCTCTGTCAACAATCTTCGTCAAGCTCCAGTACCGGTCATGCCCCCTCCAATAATTTTTGAAAAACTCGGTCGTCGGTACAAGAATGGCATGAATTTAGTAAATAATCAAGGTGACGGCAAGATTATCTCTAAAATTGGTTGTAGTATTTACGATGACAAGTGACTGAGCTCTAAATGGTCTTTACAAAATTTCTTAATTCATGTATTTGTTATGATTCATTGTTGTTCTCGGTACAAGCTCTTCAGCCTTAAAACATCTGGCATTTAAAAAAGAAAAAAACATGTAGGGGTAAGAAATTTTATTTACAGTGAAAGAATAGACTAAGCTACTTTACACTAAGCGAAATCACATGCTTCACAGCCTTAAAGCATCTAACATTTTATTTAAAAAGCATGTAGAAGTAAGAAAAAAAATTGCAGTGAAAGAATAATAGGCTAAGCTACTTTATTACTAAGAGAAAACAGATGCTCTCCAAACAAGCCGCAGAGCACGCGACAAGTGAGCGTAGCATTTGCAAAATGGAATCCAAAACACTCCACAGCAGCACCAACAGTTTTATATTTGCGGCATTAACTGTGGATTAGCATCAAAGCAGAGACAGATAATCATCGTGACTCGACAACGACCCACCAACCACCTTCTTATCTCCTTTGTTTATCACGGCCTCAAGATCTCGAAAATCAAATCCACGCTTAAAATACTAAGAAGAATTATGCACGCTAAAATAAAACGGAACATGATGCGGGCCTCGCCAAACACGTGAACACGGACGGCCCAGATTAGCCGCAGGTGTTAAACGATCCGTCGGCCGGAGGCGAGACAGAGACCTCGTCGTTTCTTTGTCGTCGCTGTCTCTGCCGCGTGGGCCCCGGTTCGGTTAGCTAGTGGAATGTATACGTGGGCTAGGTCGACTGGAGTGGATCGCCATAGCCCATAGCTAGCCTAGCCGTGCTGATGGAGGATTGGAGGTCAACGGTCAAACACGCCGGCCTGACCGGACCGGCGATGGGTGTCTCACTCGTGCACTAGCTAGTAGTCGCACTTGTGCCAAGTTCATGCTGCCCCCGTGCGCGCCCCTTTTCTTAGTTGATCTGCTTTATTTTTCAAGTGGCATTCTCTTGTGAGGAGTTTTCAAGTGGCAGGTATATTTAGAAGATAAAACGTGTATAATGTTTTCCTTGTTCGCAAGTAATGAAGTAGATGTTGTTTTAGACGGATACACATTCACTATGACATGAAATTGCCACGAGATAGGTTATCAAACAACATGCAAGTATAGGAGTGAGAAATCAAATGAAATAATCGAAGGAGACTGAGATGAGAACTTTTCAGTGCCATGCTCAGCCTAATGATCACTTTGGATCAAATGAATTCAATAGGAATTTTAGAGGGCATTTGAACACGTGAGGTTATGTTTGGACTCTTGGCTACACCCAACCAGGCATGAGCCACGCGGGGGGGGGGGGGGGGGGGGGGGGGGGGGGGGGAGGTCTCAACAAGATATTTTTTTTCATTTTATTTTACAAAGGTATTTGGCCAATCAAAGATTATTATGTTTCTAAATATTGCTTCACTAGCCCATGCTATCTCGTGGTTGGTGAACTGACTGAACCTAATTTGGTTGTCAATAGAGGTGGAAAGTAGCAGTGAATAAGCCAATTTATCTGATACTCATATTCGAGAATGAAAAAGGATATGAAAGTAACCCCATTCGAAATTAAAAATAAAGTGGACGTGAAAAAATCAAATTTATTTTACAAATATAAATTCAGATGTGAATATTGAATTTTGAAGTAAATAGGCATATGGAAATAATATGTAACTAAATAAAGTTAGCAAACCTATAAGTGCTCAAATGAATTTTCATGATCAACTTGAAAAGTAATGTTTATTATATCAGTATATATCTCTATATTGGGATGGAGGAAGTATTCTATTCTCATTAGTTATTTTTTCGTTTTTGCTATGTAGAATTGTTTTTTATTTTTAATGGTCAGAATTCTACCCCTTTGCAAGTCATTTCCGGGTTTAGTCATTTGCTTCGTTCATGGTCGTCTCTCAGCATGCTATCTTCGGAGATATCTTTATGGAGGGCATACACGTTTGAAGTAAGCGATGAGAGATATTTTTGTCCCACGCGGATAACAGCGTAATCTACGGATCGGTTCTCCACCGCCTTTGAGCTTTGGTGATGCTACGATTTTTTCCTCATACTTGTGTTGTGTATTTTTTCCTTTAATATTTTTTTAGGCCGATCTTTATGTTTTGATAGGATACATGCTATCGCGATCAGATAAGGGCGTTTTGAATGCGATTAATAAGATCCAAATATATCACGCTTGTTAACTGAAATGAAAGGTATTCCAATAATACGACCACATACATGATCTGCAAAAGATACGAGTGGCTAAGAACGACGTGAATGTGGATTGTCAAAATCTAGATATATCAGACTCATTTAAGGAAATAAATCCAATGGTGATCGACCTCTTAGACGTTGATTCCACTGAGACCCGATGATCCACCTTAGATCTTTTTTCGATGCAATATAGAGTGCGGATAGGCCCACTCGGATAGGCCCACTCGCCTCCGATTATGTGGTTCTTTTTTGTCCTTAAAAGAAGAAGGAAGGAAACCCCAAATAATCCAAAAAAAATTGACAAGTGGGCCCATCCCTACTCAAATCCCCTCCAACGAGAGATGCTGACGACGGGGCCCACTCCTCCGGCAAGGTGCTAGGAGCACGGCGGTTACACAAACGGACCTTCCTAAATTCGGGCATGCAACCCAGAGAAGAGGGAGGACACGAAAAGAGAAAGTTTTTACCAGCGGAAGAAAAAGGGCGAAGGCAGTTTTACTGCTCCGCGCCTACAGGAACAGCAGAGCGCATTTCAGTAGAGTAAATTCCCGAATTTACCCCTGCCCGCCAACAAAACAAGGCATCGGCGGACGGAGATCGACGGCGACGGCGACCGAACCCAACCAAACCCGCACAATTTACTACTTTGGGCCTCGTCTTCCCCTCACCACCAATCCATTTCCCACCTCTCCCCCTTTGCTTCCCTTCCTCCCCCATCCGAAATCAAAATCCCACCTTTCTCCTCCTCCCCTCCCCGATCGATGAACCTGTGGACGGACGACAACGCCTCCATGATGGAGGCCTTCATGGCCTCCGCTGACCTGCCCGCCTTCCCCTGGGGCGCCGCCGCCACCCCGCCGCCGCCCGCCGCCGTCGCCCTTCCGCCGCAGCCGGCCTTCAACCAGGACACGCTGCAGCAGCGCCTGCAGGCCATCATCGAGGGCTCCCGCGACACCTGGACCTACGCCATCTTCTGGCAGTCCTCCACCGACGCCGGCGCCTCCCTCCTCGGATGGGGCGACGGCTACTACAAGGGCTGCGAGGACGCCGACAAGCGCCGCCAGCAGCCCACCCGGCCTCCGCCGCCGAGCAGGAGCACCGGAAGCGCGTCCTCAGGGAGCTCAACTCCCTCATCGCCGGCGCCGGGGCCGCCGCCCCGACGAGGCCGTCGAGGAGGAGGTCACGGACACCGAGTGGTTCTTCCTCGTCTCCATGACGCAGTCCTTCCCAAACGGGATGGGCCTGCCGGGCCAGACGCTATACGCGGGTCAGCCCACCTGGATCGCCACCGGCCTCGCCAGCGCGCCCTGCGAGCGGGCCAGGCAGGCGTACACCTTCGGCCTCCGCACCATGGTCTGCCTCCCCGTAGGCGCCGGCGTGCTTGAGCTCGGCGCCACCGAGGCCATCTTCCAGACCGCTGATAGCCTCGGGAGGATCCGCTCCCTCTTCAACCTCAACGGCGGAGGTGGAGGGGGCTCTGGAGCCTGGCCGCCCGTCGCGGCGCCGCCGCCTCCGCAGGAGGCGGAGACGGATCCGTCCGTGCTATGGCTCACCGACGCGCCCGTCCCCGACATGAAGGAGTCGCCGCCCTCCGTCGAGATCTCCGTCTCCAAACCGCCACCGCAGCACCCGTCTCAGATCCATCACTTCGAGAACGGAAGCACCAGCACGCTCACGGAGAACCTCGGCCCGTCTCTGCACCAGCAGCAGCAGCCTCCGCCACCACAGCAGGCGGCCCAGCGGCAGAACCAACACCACCTCCACCAGCAGCACCAGCTCCAGCTCCAGCACCAGCACCAGCACAGCCAGGGTCCCTTCCGCCGGGAGCTCAATTTCTCCGATTTCGCCTCCAACGCCTCCGTCACGGTGGCCCCGCCTTTCTTCAAGCCCGAGTCTGGTGAGATCCTAAACTTCGGCGCTGACAGCACCAGCCGGAGGAACCCGTCGCCGGCGCCCCCCGCCGCGACGGCCAGCCTCACCACCGCGCCCGGAAGCCTCTTCTCCCAACATACCGCAACGGTCACGGCCCCTCCCAACGACGTCAAGAACAACCCGAAGAGGTCCATGGAGGCTACCTCCCGGGCGAGCAACACCAATCACCACCCGACCGCGACGGCCAACGAGGGCATGCTGTCCTTCTCGTCTGCGCCGACGACACGCCCGTCCACGGGAACAGGCGCCCCGGCCAAATCGGAGTCCGACCACTCGGACCTGGAGGCGTCTGTTCGCGAAGTGGAGAGCAGCCGTGTGGTGGTGCCGCCACCGGAGGAGAAGCGGCCTCGCAAGCGCGGTCGCAAGCCGGCGAATGGGCGCGAGGAGCCCTGAACCATGTGGAAGCGGAGCGGCAGAGGCGAGAGAAGCTGAACCAGCGGTTCTACGCGCTCCGTGCGGTGGTGCCGAACGTATCCAAGATGGACAAGGCATCCCTGCTCGGCGACGCCATCGCTTACATCAACGAGCTCCGTGGCAAGATGACGACTCTCGAGTCGGACAAGGACACACTCCATTCCCAGATTGAGGCGCTCAAGAAGGAGCGCGACGCTCGGCCAGCTGCACCATCGTCGGGGATGCAACCCGACGGTGGGGCACGGTGCCACGCCGTGGAGATCGAGGCAAAGATCCTAGGACTGGAAGCGATGATCCGCGTGCAGTGCCACAAACGGAACCACCCGGCGGCGAAGCTGATGACGGCGCTGCGGGAGCTGGACCTGGACGTGTACCACGCCAGCGTCTCGGTCGTCAAGGACATCATGATCCAGCAGGTCGCAGTGAAGATGGCCACCCGGGTCTACTCCCAGGACCAGCTCAACGCCGCGCTCTACAGCCGCCTCGCGGAGCCTGGCACCGCAATGCCGATCCGGTAACCGGATTCCATCTACCAGGTAGCGAGAAAACCGTGATCTTACTCCACCACCGTATGATCATCGTCGCCATTGGTTATCGGCGTCGTTATAGCCAGACATCCATCCAGGTGGAAGAAGACGATGATCATCACCATGTTGTTGTAAAATGTGTATTAGGAGGAAGGATGGACGATGATAGTTAGCAGCAGCAGCTTCAGCTTGCTGTTCATCATCATGGCCATCGCCTTGTTGTATTTTTGCTAGTAGTGTGTTTAGCAGAATCAAGCGCCCCATTCGTTGTCGCTGTTCATTATACCCATAATATGTCATGACTCCTGTGATGGATCGGCGTAGTGTTACATTGAAACTGTATATAGGACAAGATGAAATGGGCATCGTTCCTCCGGTGCTTGTTGTACCCCTCTGTTCCTGATTGTATGTACTGTTTCTTGTTCTCGCTGCCACAGCAGCAGGATCATATGGTATCGCTCCTTGAAAACTGAAATGTTTCCGATCTCTTTTTATCTGGTATAGTAAGAGCATCACCACCGGCGCGCCCAACTCTGCTCCCAATAAATGTTTTGGCCGAGCCGGCACGAAAAACCACCCCACTGGCGCGCCCCAATACAAAAAAAGTTGCCGGCACGTTCCGGCAACCCCGCTCCGCGCCTAGCTTCTAGGGACGCAACCGGGCGCGCCTCGTCCAAACCTAACGGACCCGACGCGTCAGCGACGCAACGGTCGCCGGTTGATTTATTGCGGCAGATACGCTCGTCTTAATGACGCAGCGGTTCTCCTGCGGGCGCAGACGACGCGACGCGTCGAGCGCAGAACTGGAAGGTCAGGCGGTGGCGCGCACGCGCCGTCGGCGTCAACGCGCTAAGCAGGCGAACCGGTGGCGGCGTTAATGTGGCCACCGGCCTCCTCTGCTCCCCGCCGTCTTTAAAACGCGGCCCGACGTGCCTCTCCTCTCCACATAAGTCGCCTTCTCTCCCATAGAAACCCTAGCCACCATGGTAGGCAGCCGCAAACCCGAGCTGAGCGCCGAGGAAGAACTCCGCCGCGTGCTTGCGTCCGCGGAATGCCGAGATCGGCGCGAACGCGCCAACGCCGCGATGAACGCGGCCAGGACACCGCAACAGCGCGAGGAGCGCGACCTCCAGCGACGCCTCCTTCATGAGGACCGGCTGATGAACCAATCGTTCAGCCGCGCCATGCGCCGGGAGGAGGAGTACGAGGTGGAGCAGAAGCGCCACCTCGCAGTACAACGCGAGGCGGACATGTTCAAGCCGCATCACCGCCCCGAGCAGGGCAGCTCGTCTCGCGCGCCAGCAGGAGGCGCTCCACCGGTGCTGTCGGAGGAGGAGGTGGAGGTGTACCGCCAACACAACATCCCGGTGCCAGACGGCTTCGTGCTCCCACAGGGTGGGTGCTCAACGTCGTCAAGGTGCCGGTGGCGCCGCCGCTGAGTGACAGGGCCCGCCTCGAGTACATCTCGCGGCAGTGGAAGGACCTGCCGTTTGACCAGCGCGCAGACCCCTTCTACTCCATCTCGGCGTCGTACTGGGACGCCGTCATCGACGCGGAGCACGAGGCGCGCCGCGCGTCCTTCTTCCTCCCCGCCGGCATGTCCGCTCCACCGTCGGAGTGGTTCGGCCAGTCTGATGAGGACGGCGGCCCTGCGTCGTCTGACCCCTTCATACCAGACCTCCCCTTGCAGGCAATGCCACCAGCGGCACCGGCACCAGCGGCGCCGGCACCGGCACCGGCAGAGGAGGAGGAGGAAAGCAGCGACGGCGAGTGGCCTGAGACGGAGTGGGAAGGAATGCAGGCGGCCATTGAGGCCTCCCTCCGTCGCCGCTAGATCAAACCCCACCACACTCGGCGACGAGGTGAAACCGGAAGCCTCAGCGACGACGGCGCAGTTGAAACTTCCTCCTCGCGGCCGCAGATCATTGAGGCATGCAAGACATGCCCTCGTCTTCTTCGAGGCCGCCGTCGCCGGAACTAGCTTCCTTCTCTGATGCACGCCGGCACGGACGCGAGATCTAGGGTTTAGGGTTTAGTTTAAATTTAGTTAAATTTTGTTTAAGTTTGTTAAATGTACTTCAAATTCAATGAAATTTCGCATGTTCAAATGAATTCGCGTCTCAATTTTTTTCTCAAAATCCTATTGGGAGCGACCGGTGGGGCGCGCCGCTCCCAATAGGCGGCAACTGCTGCCGGCACGCCCAAAAGAGCCGGTCCGACAACTTTGTTGGACGCTCTATTGGGCGCGCCGGTGGAGATGCTCTAAAGGTTATGGTTATGTGCTCCTAAATCTGATTGATTGTGTTTTCACCTGGTGTAAGAATGGTCACTTGTGGCTGTTGTAAAAATGGATACCTTTGACCCTTTTTTGAAAATTTAACACAAAATGAACCGGATTTGAACTTTTTTTATGATACAGAGCGTGGCGTCCTAGGTAGGGCGCCATGGTACAACTACAATGCGGCTCGAGCTGTGATGGCTGGAGGTGTTATAGGAGCATTGCGTCGTGCAATGTAGCATGGCGCTCTGGGCAGGGGCGTTGTGCAAAAAGGGGTCAGATTGTGATTTTTTTTGCAGATCTTGTCCATTTTGTGCTGAAAATTCAGGATAGGGTCAAATCTGTCGATTTTGTTGTGGCTGTTTACTTTAGACACTTCAGAAGAAATGATCAGTCTGATTATCTGCAGAAATCAAGTTGAAAATCAGTCATCACGGTGAGGCTGTAGCATGGCGACGAGGAGGTTGTGGAGGAACAGGAATGGAGGTGTGAAAACGTGATTTGGGTGGGCAGACCTCAACATCAAACACACGCACACAGCGCCAACGCTGGTACTCCAGAACAGAAGGATTAGCAAGGAATAGGAGAGGCAAAGCAGCACGGAAGCTATGGCTGTTCTTGGCAAAACAAAGGGGAAGGGGACGGAAAATCGTGGGGCCCCTCGCTTGGCAAAGCACGCGTTTCTCTATTTTAGCAAAAAAAAATGGAGACACGAGTAGCGTGCGGCTCTTCTTTTTCGTTAGGCTTATCGCTCGCTGATCATGTGGCTTAACCAACCAGCCTGACAGACATCATCGCTGGCGAGAAGACAAGAAGGCAGGCCTACTGTTTGGCATTGGCCCTCCACATGCGAGCACCTGATCGACGTCGATACTCGCCTAATTATTCGTACTGTAGCCATTTGTTTTCCAGCTCGCTAGAAGATTTGTTCTGCACAAATTTTCCAACGTTCGCTCACTATTTTAGATTATGTTTTGTATGATGAAAATTTATGCTTTCCACAAACTAGAATCAAAGGTTTTCAAGCTTTTGTTATCTTTTGAGGTTTCGAGGGAGATAGATGCTATATTAGTATAGATACAACTGTAAACAAAAAGCACCAGTGGTCTAGTGGTAGAATAGTACCCTGCCACGGTACAGACCCGGGTTCGATTCCCGGCTGGTGCATTTCTATTTTTTCCCTCCCTTTTTTCAGTACTATGTAAATCATAGCGCATGTAGTATTTTAGCAAAATTATTGCAACTTTTGTCACGTGTATTTTTTTGGGCTTTGTACAGAACTTAAAAAAAAGTCTTGAACGTGTGTAGTGTAGCTATAGCACAAATATTATTGCAGTTTTTATCTCATATATGTGTAAACTGAGGTGGGAGGAGCAATGTCGAACGTTTATCTGGCAAGCTTAGAAATATGACTCGCTTACAAGAAAACCAAACTCAGGGATAAACCGGACCATAAATGTATGTCCCAGAAGGAAGCTCATGGTATTCAGGTATTCAACACTAACCAGATAAGGCAAAAAAGGAACACCATGCAACTCATTCCTCGCTCATGTAAAAAGGACAAGGTATTGGCATGTCATGTAGCCATGAACCCAAAACGAACTGATACAATCATCTCCATCTCGGACATCTTCTATGAACAGATGTAAGTTGCAAAACAAGTATATGCTTACACATGTACAAGAAACACACACAACACCCGGACCCCTGTGTAAAGGAAAAACTGTACATGCTATGTACTTGCAACCACCTGTAGTCGCTCTGAAGAGATACCAACTAAAAAAATGTTTTTTTTAGATTTACTCCAAAATGTTCATGCCGCTGGCAAAGCTGAGATTACCGTGTTTTTTCGCCTGCGCTCTACGAATGCTGATAAGAATGCCGCCCGCTGGCAGGATTTACAGGACCTGACGGTGGTGGAGCAGGCGATGAGGACGGTAGACGGACCAGGGTAGGTTGAGGTGAGGGAGCTGCCGTGAGGGCATAGGTCAGCCTTGAAGATGAGCTCTCAATAAGCCCTGCAACTCCGGCAGCGGACGTTTGTGCATTGGATGGAAGGAACAGATCATGCTTCTGGTCTTTGTAGGCGCTCCATACCTGCAAACGTCCGTAAAACTTAATTAATAAACTGATCTCTTGGTTTCTGCCGAGTGAGTTGCTTCATCAACCATCTACTTGCGCAATTTCATGAGCTAAGATGAACCATAGAGTTCTATGGACTCACATCAGAAGAATTAAGGATTTCTCGAACTTTAGCACAGTGTGCGCCTTCCGTTGCAAAAGCATGAAGTACCTGTTCAGATGAAAACAAAAGATGAGTTCATCAAATGTATCAACAAAACATACATGTGGTACCCAGTACCCAAACCAAGCATAAAGAAGCACTTTTCACATCATCAATCATCGCTCCATATTGTGCCCATCAGCTGCCTAGAGACTGTATATGACCAAACCTTGATTGCCTCTGACTGCTCAATGCAATAGCAAGATTTAGCTAAAATGCTACGCAGAGGAAGATGCTTACCTCCACTGCTAATACACGCCCAATTGAAGCCTCCGATTCATTCCACTTCATTTGGTTAGAGAGTCCCTGCCTTCCACCAGCTCGCCAGTCGAGAATGCCAAGGAGCACATCAACAAGACCAACCCTATTTCGATTCATAGTACAATACAGAACAAAAATTAGTTATTGTAGCAGTTGAGCATGACTTCAAACAAAACTCAGTTCCACTGAATAGCAGCAGTTCTGCCACTGCGGAGAGAGAGTGATTCTTTTGTTTTTTGAAGTGATGCGGTTGGCCTGTGATCATGATGCCTAAACACTCTTTCCTTTCAGTGCAATGATATAGAATTTTTTTGAGTAGTCGAGGTAAAATAAGATGAAACAAATAGGCAGGGGTAGTTGTAGGTCCATGTTAGGGTTTTTTTTCATTAAAAAAAAGCATCGATAATGATGGTTTAATCTAGACAAAAGGCGTTTTTCCATGATTAATCAGCATACAAAAATAGATGTTCATATGTTTCACTTCTGTAATGTCAGAAGAAGGGGGTAGAGGTGGATGCTGAGATGCAGCATACCTAATTTTCCAGTTAGAGAAAATAGTTATACTTAGCAAGTTCTGATTACAAAGTTTTCAACAGAAATCATGCAATAAATTCCATCCTTAACGTAGCATATTTACGCAAATCTTATTTAAACAATGTATTTCACCAACGGAAATGAATAGTTTAGAGTTAAGAGAACCAAATGATATATTTGGAAACGGAATATTATATTTTAGATGTAAAGCTGGATATTTAGGAAGTTAAAGCAGCTTACTTTAACCCCTGTGCAACAAGCGCATCTCTAGCTCGATTACCAGCGCCAACTACACGCTTTAGTGTCTCTAATGCCAGTATACTTCCACCTTGCCATCCAATTGCTTTCATAAGCAGTGCAACAACCTACAAGACAGTTCAAGAAATAATAAAAGATCAAGATGGCACTTTGGATGAGAATCGTGACAAGATGTGATATATATCTCAATTGTGTTGGAGTTGCTCTTTTGGTAAGTTCTACAGAATAATATACTTTCATGCTATAAAGGCAAACTGCTTTAAATTTAAGAGGCAAATAGTTATGTCGAGTCAAGATATCATAGCTACTAGAAACTATAAGATGCCAGATAATGAATTTTCACGGGCATAATTTCTTTAAACACCTAGATTCATAATGAACTTAGTGTTATCCAGCTTTGTCATGAAAATTCTTGAAAATAAGTCAAATCACATTAGTCGCCATGCTGTTGTATCAGCAAAAGATAACATGGAAAGTTCAATATGCAATTTGTCCCTAAAAGAGTCATACCTTAACCTTAACAAAGCCTTTTGTCCCAAACAAGTTGGGGTAGGCTAGATATGAAACCCTGTCATGAGAACTTCTCAGGAGGTCACCCATCCTGGTACTACTCTCGCCCAAATGGGTTTCATATCCATGGGACTGGCTAGTTTTTACGTTGGCTCGCCAAGCCTATCACAACCCTAAAAGAGTCATAACAAAGACAAATAAGATTACAATTCAGTACCTGAGGAGTTCCTGCACTTGTTGCTGCCATAGCTTCAGCACAAGTTGTGCTAGACGCCAGCTGATGTAGTACTCGCAAACAACTAAGGCGAACCCGCTCTTGTGGAGTCTGCACGGTGGCCTCAGGGACACCATCAGAGTTGTCATGCTTAATAGGTTCTTCTTCCCTCGTAAGCCATAGCTGCAACCAGCTTCGGAACATAACCTAGGTAACCAACATGGTCTGCAAGTGCCGGATGAACACGCAACAAGGAAACAAGTGCAGCAGAAAGCAGCAAAGGAAGTTCTGGATCAACAGCATTTGCTTCATAGTGGGTAGCAGCAACTGAGGAAACATACTGATCCAAAAGCCCTTCAAGGAATCTTTTCGGGTTTCTCAGTGGAAACTTGGGATCCTTTAGGAAGAGTCTCACGTAAATTCCACCAACCTGAAATTTCAACAGCATGATAACACTTAAGCAACGTTAAATGCAGGTACTAGGATAATTCTGGAACAAGCGCTACCTGTGGTTCATCCTTCATAACATTTTGTCCAGATGTTTGCTCCGGCACATCCCAATCAACAAGGCGCCCTTTCATCTGCTCTTGGTAGAGGTCTGCCGCCATGGTAGACAGCTGCGCAGATAGAGAAGCTGCCATTGCAGGTGTCCATACAAGTTCAGGAGTTTCTGTCGTCTGTTCAAGAGATGAAACAACAGCTTCACCAGGTCCATCTCTAATTGCAGAAACCAAACCATCGGGCAAGAATCTAGCAAGTGTGATGGCCACCCTGGGACCATGCATCGGCTGCCCAGCAAGTTTGCCCAATAAGGATGCAGCTGCAGCTCTTTGCTGCATAGGGATTTCCTCTACATGATATAAAAGAAGTGAGCAATATGTTGTTCACAATTGATCTATATAGTGGTAGTAAGTTAAAAATGAAAATCAATGTAACCACAATCAGTTCAAAATAGGTTTGATAAGCACATCAGGCTCTTTATTGGTGGTGGGTCAGTGCAAGATAATGGTAAGAAGTTCCAACTACATTTATAAATTCAATTAATTAAACATACTGCTGTGCATGAAAACAACAGCAGGTACCAGCAAAACAGCAAGAGCATGAAGAATGTTAAACATGTAAAATACATTTCCGTTTCGGAAATAGCAACATCATAACCACATATAAATATCTAAATATAGCAAAAACGTGCCAAAGTAAAGATCTTCACCTTGAAGGGGTAAAATAAGTTCGAGAATGTAAACTACACCACCATGCTTGGCAGCAGCCCAGGCCAACTCTGGTCTGCTGGCCAAAGAATAGAGGACAGCAAGTGCTCCGTCCCTGCAAGAAGGATTGCAGTGCAGTATCTGAAATAGCAAAATGAGACTCGTCCTTTCTGCAACCATGGCCTCCAAACAAGGAGCATGCTTTGTCAAGAGAGAAAGAACACTTAAACAAATTTGTGGGATATTGCTTTCAGGAGGGACAGGCAGCGCAAGGCATTCAAAAAGAGGTGTCAATCTTTCCTTGGAGGCAAAAACGGCAGCCAAGCCTGGATTGCTTGTCAAAAGATTCTGCAGCAAAAAAGAATTGAACACAAGTCAAAACATGTGCAGTATGCACAGAAAACTTGAGAAAACTGTTCCCAAAGGAGTACCTGAAGCGATGTTAACCCACTTCTGAGGTTCATAATCACTTCACAATCTCCACCCGTTTCATCTTTACTGTCCTTCTCAACTAAATTATTCTCTCTTCCCTCATTAGCCGAGTCACTGGCTTCACCATTTTCAGTAGATGTATCAATCACCGAATCATCTTCAGGCATCATATTTTCGTCTGAATTTATGGAATTCCACTTTTGTACTAACCCTGCTATGAACTTAAGCAGAGCAATGCAAAAGCCTTCCTGATCACTTATTTCATAATCTGGCTGATTGTTGTATACCCTCAAGTAGACATCACCAACATTCAATTCTTTTGACAGAGCTTGATAGGTGAAAAACTGTGATTCTGTCAAATCGTATGAACCATCAGGGCCTTGGCTAGTTCGCTGCTGATCTACAAATTTGAGGAGCTCTCCTCTGGTTGAAGAATTCCATATGATCTACAACAAGGAAAGTTTCTTAAGCTAAATATCATCTCCACGCATACAACTAAACAGTAGTAGATTGTTATGAAATAATCTCTGGAGCAGTGTTACACGCAAAAAAAAAACCTTGCAATTGTTCACCGTAAAGCAACAACATATGTAAATGAAACAATATAAGAAGCAATTACGTCATGTATATTGATTAAGCAAACCTTAGCATCACTAAGTGTGCTTTTCATACCCATAGGAAAACATCACTTCAATACCAACTTAATATCAATAATAGAAATTAGGATTAGATATTGAGTATGCCTATGAAACCGCTCGTGCTACATCTTTGGAGCTGGAAAAATAAAACTAGATCCATCACATGGAATTCCTTAAGTTGAGTGACATGCGTGCATGAATAATGTGCCAGTAATAATAATAATGTCGTATGATGCCTTTCCACTTGTTACAGGTGGAGTAAACTTAGCAAACTGCCTACAGATTTGCAGTTCAACGGTTATGGTGAGTAAATACAAGATAAAAAAGAAAGGGCGTACCCAGTGCGAGAGCTCCCGCACTGTGTGGGGTCTGGGGAAGGGTGTCAGTGGCAAGCCTTATCCTCGCCTTGTGCAATGCGAGGAGACCGCGACTCGAACCCGGGACCTCCTGGCTACAGGCGGTAAGACTCTACCACTGCACCAGGCCCGCCCTTCTAAATACAAGATACATATGCACAAATGATATACTTTCAGTGACAGACAGTATGGCAATGTTTTTGGCTAGGCATATACATAATATAATACGATTGAAAACAGAACATGATACCTCTGGTGACTCCAAGTTTGAATTCAGATTCGATAATAGCTCTTTGGGTGCGTAGTTTCTCAGCATATCAGCAAGCCTAGGAGTAAGCAGTGCTCTTAGTGTATTGAAAGCAGGAAGGTTAGATGGGCTAGATATTCCGTCACCACCAAGACCACAAAGCTTTGACAAAGCCTGAGCTGCATGTACTGCATGAAGATTTTTGGCAATCTGCACCCTTGCCCCAACACCATGTGATTCATTTGTCTCAGTCTCTTCTGCCGTCGAATCATACTGAAGCAGTAAGGGCAAGACGAACCTGCAAATACATTTGCATTTTAGTACCTTTTCCTTTGCTACTGTATGCGTGTTTTAATTTAGTCAAATGTAATAAGTACAGAAGAATTTGTTTAGTACTAACTACATGTTGTTATAGCTTCTATTTGTAGGAGGGAGGGGGAATATTAGCAAAAGGACGGCAGGGCAGTACCATAAAAAGCCAGCTGCTAGCAGAGCATTTTGCAATTCAGATGAAACTGAAACATTTGCAGCTGTCTGCAGAGCTGCATCCACAGCTGAGGGAACAAACTCAAGTTCTGTACAGTGCACAATGTCCTCAACAAGGCCACCAAACTTAAGAATCTCAACTCTTCCTGACTCAAACTGGCTGAGCGTTGAGAATGTGTGCATTATATTGGTGACTATTCTTGCAGATGGTTCATGCGCGGGAGTTGTGGGCTGAACGATGCACATGCAACGTGAAAGCAGTGTTGCCAACAACGGTATACCACTGTCTCGTATAAGCTCTTCTCCATTTAGCGAAGATGACACACATCTGGCAGAGCATGAGAAGAATATGATATGAAGGATATTCAATGAAGTTAAACGGTTTCCGAAAAAAGACATAAAACAAAATAGTTAAAATGAGTTTATTCTAGCTTACGTCAGCCAAATTAGCTCTGAAGCGGCTATCAGAAGAGGGGCCCTATCAGATGAAAGAAAATTGCTATCATTCTTGTCTACAGTAACTGCATTTAGCAACATAGGATAGCCAGCATATTTGAATGGTTCCAATACATGTCCATATCTCTTGTACAAGATGCACTGTGCCTTAAGTAAGAGTATCAGCCTCCAGACCTGTGGTCCCTGCAATCCTTGCATACTTGCCTGCACGTATAGATATTTAGATTCACAGTAAATATCTTTATCCTAAGAGTACACAATATTTCTGCATGTGCTACAGTTGCCTTATTCCAATTTTTAGGATGCATGTTCAACCATTCGTTTTGTGCACAGAAGAAATCTGCCCGTACAATTACCCCGATAAAAGAAAAAGGACAACCAATTTTATAATAGATAAGAAACAAAAAGGCAAAACACAGACAATAGTTTAAACAAATTCTTCAAAAAATGCTTTTCCGTAAGCAACAATAATTTCGAGATATTCCACAGGACAAAACTTAAGCTAATGTAAAAGAAACACTTTACTGTCTTCCTAAACTATCTACTAATGTAATAACACAAGATTTACTACACTCATTTTACGTTGTTAGCAATTATCCTCCTCGAGAAATTAGTCCAGGAATAATCCAGTTATAGCAGCCTTTGAAGAGGCTCAAGGGGGTTATATAGTTACTAGATCCCTACTCCATATGGCTAAGTTATTTATCTTTTCATTTATGATGCATGCAATTCGATTAAACTATAACAAATCAAGCATGCAGAAGGTGGCATGGTATCAATGGCCATAGAAACTATGGAGTACCTGCAATCGCTCATAAGCCTTTTGCACAGCAACAAACTTTTCTCTTCCCTCAGGGTTCTTGTCTGGATGGTATTTTATTGCCAGCTTCCGGTATTGGCGCTTAAGCTTCTCTTCATCAATGTTTTCAATCTTTTTTGCCAAATTGGCCAAATTTAACTCGGATGACTTCCTGTTAGTACCATTCTCACCGATTACAAGATCATCAAGAGTAATCTCCAATATCTTGCATGCTTCTTCTTCAGACAAATCCATTGGACGGCGAGTTAACTCTTCACGCCACATTGCCAGTAATGACTGTAAGAACTCTACGTGTTCAACAATGGGCCAATTAGGAAACCTGATATCATCACATAGGTTCCGAAGGTAGTAACGATGGCACCACATCTCATCTTTCAGATTCGGATAAGTCACAGGTGGCATGGGAGCATAATCATACAATGAATGGCAATGCTGAGCCAATTTCTGAGAAAAATCACCAAGATGCTGCAGAACCTGAAAACAAAAATAGAATGCACGAATATAATTAAAAATAAGATTAAATGCAGAAGTTTCATTAAAAAAATGTCTTCAAAGTAGGCAATGAAGGCTACAGGCAATAACCTGACGGATAAGATGTTCTGCCCTCATCTTGTGGGTCCATATAATTTCTGGTGTGTCAGAATCAGACACCATTGCAGCCGCAAAAGCGGAAGGACCACTGCGTTCTAAGACATAGAGCAATGATTCTGGGAGCAGGCCACCTAGTACACTACGCTTTGCCAAAGGCAATGACGAAGAAACGGCTGCCTCTTCACCACCATGAAAGGCTTGATGAGTATGTGTGGCCGAGAAAAGTTGTGCAATTGATAGGAGATTTGAACCAGGGTATGCCAATGCAAAGTAAAAAGCACCGGTACTATATAATCGAATCATGGCCTTGGGGTTTCTTGTGACGATAGCCTTAAGCAAAGAGGCAGATACTTCAACAATGCTTGGTTCCCCAGTAAGCATGGCCTATAAATTTTCAAAATGAACTTTTTGGTCAGTGGCTGATCGCTAAAATTATTCAAAAGGAACGAGAAACAAGTCACAATAGAACAACCGAAGGGTTACATTTATAACAATATGAAACATGAGTTTGACTGGTAACAACAACAGATTATCATAAACATAACTGCTAGATTGGTAACCGTGATAAGTACACTAACAGGTTTACTAGGGATTTACAATTCACAGGTTATTAAGGGGATTGTTACTTCATCCACAAACGTTATCACTTAGATTATGTTTAACAGACATTCCTATTCCTATTTTTAACAGAATAAAAGTCCATATCATGCACCTGTATGATCTAGTACAAAAAGGACATCCAAAAAGTAGTCTCCGCTGATAATAGAGAAACAAAACAAACTTGAGGTCAGAAAAATACCTGAGCAACATGAGGAAGGCATCTTGGACTTGACAATATACGTTTCACCCTAGGAGTTGGGGTCACTATCTCGCCCGCGTCATCAAGATCAGAATGTGCAGACGCCATACTATGCAATATAGACAATGCAGCATCCCCAATCTGTGAACAGAAAACATTTTTCATGAGTCAACGACACTAGAAAATATTACATGGCCATGCACGTGCACATGATCACAAAGATGCAGATTGAATACCTGAGTAGAAGTAAGAACAGGTGTTCTAACAGATAGTGCCCAACGCAGCTCTCGGATGTCACGTAATCTTTTCCAGTCAGACATACTGGAAGCCCAACATTTTGTTGTCCAATCAATTGACTTCTTTGACCACAGCCTTCTGATAGCATCCTTTTCAAGTGGGCCAACTTTTGTACCATCTTTGTCAATATACATCCACTCTTTTGAAGGCTCCATAAATGCGGTTGAGGCGATAAGATTAGACTGCAGAGGAATAGCTGTCCGCTCAGATGCTTCATGAGCAACAGTTAACAAATCAACAGCCAAAACACAGCCTCCAACAAGAACACACGCTTCAACATTTGAAAGGTCATTCATGAAGGCCTACAACAAAAAGGGAAAACAAAGAAGGGAGATTTATCAGCATGCAAAGACATGTCACATCAGCAAACCCCATATTCCACTGTATATAAAGCGCATTGATGTTTTCATGTCAGGTATATCTTATGTCATCTTACCGGATGATAAATAAATAAAAAAGAAATAAAAGGCGAAGATATGGTATAGTGCAACCAACCTTTAACAACAGTAGCAATCGGTGTCTTAAAACCCTGTCATCTGTTCTATCTAAGAGAACTGTAATGTGTGCCGTGCCATCAAAAGGCCCAATAACTTTGTAATGCTGTTCATAAACTATAGCCATTGCTCTTGAGCAAAGCTCTCTTACTGACGAACCTCCACCCCCACCAAAGCCATCCGATCTTCCCATGTCACACCAATCATCAGATGAACCCAGTTCATCAGGAACTGCACCATCCACAGTGAGACCAATGTCTGCATCACACAAGAAACGGTGGCATAGAGCTCTGAAAAAAGCAACAGGGTCACGTAGTGGAAAATCCTGTGCTCGATAGTTGCTTCCACTTTCAAGCAGCAACCGTAAGTAATATTGCCCCACACAGACTTCTCTTGATAAGCTAGGGTAGCTAACCAAAAATTCAGCATAATTCCATGAAATTCGTGGTAAAGTGTCACCACCACCATCGTCCTCACTGACTGGACTTCCCGGGACAATATCATCAGTTCTTTCTTTCTCAACATCAAGGTTGTGAACTTCAGCTTGCAATGACTCCCTTAATTCTTGTCTTGTGCGTTCGTTCCATATCAAATCTGCTCTATTGTGATCTAGACTGAATGCTCTCCAGAATCCATACCAGTTACACAGTAGTCTGCCAGATCCCACAGGAGTGTTTTCCACCACAACCTGTGCAGGTACCGAGAAATCTGAATGTGAGGACTCAATAAGGTCACCATTGGCAGTGGAGTCCACCGAATAAGGGTGTGAGTTCAGCTGTGGTATTCCATGTTGATGATTTTCAGAAAAAGCCTCAGGTACAGCACCATGTGGAACTGCATGAGAAGGGTCGATACCTGTCGCATGAGAAGGGGGGTGGGCAGTTGAGAACTGACTGACATGTCTCTGATGGACATCTGCTCCTCCATAAGGACTCACACTGGCGTGCCTCACGAAATCTCCATCATCAACACTATTGGGGGCATTCCTTGTTCTGGTGTTTCTGTACTCTTACCACCAAGAGCCTTCCTCTGCTGAAGTAAGCGTCTTTGCCTTCTGCTTAGCGGTACTTCATCATACTGGTTCTGAGAATCTTCATCTGACCTCGTATGAAGATAAGCAACAAGTCCAGGAGGAAGTATTCTTGACAGCAAATCCAGCGCAGGTTGGTAAGAATCGGCCCACAGAGCAACAAGCTGCCGACTAACATCACGCCGCTCGCCGGCAGGGAAGAAGAAAGCATTTAACAAATGCCTCAGAAGCGCACCATCCTTCAAGGCAGCATCGCGCATAGACTCTGCTGCTATTGCATCTTCCTCGGCAATTGTACGCATAATAACAGAAATGGTTTCTCTAACACTTTCAGCAGGGTGTGCAAATAATGCAAACAATCGACGGCGCAAACCAGCAACTTGACGTAGTAACTCAACAAATGTGGCATGTTGGGTTGTTTCACCATGGGGATCACAAAGCATAGCTTCAAGGATTTCCACGACAGACAAAGAAAGTAAGGGTGAAACTGATAGTGGCTTCAATCTGCTAACAAGGACCGGAACATAGATCGGTTGTGCAAACAGTACAGACTTTGCATGCATGTAGGTAGCATGGGACTCTCCCCTTGTATCCATCAAAATTGATGTATCACCAGGACCACCACCAATTAGCATAGCCACAAGCCCTGCAGCCTCAGCTGCCACTCCCTCTGAGCCATTCCTAAGCAAACCCATTATTCTCCCAACAGCAACAGGAAATGCCATCACATGCGATGACACACTTCTTGATGTAAGTAGCCTTCGTAAGCATGCAACAAACCCCATTATTGTTGCTGCTGCTTTTGGTGATGGAGGCGGAAGAGGAGGAGCATCAGCAGGAAGGTTTTGTGGTGTGGCTGGAAGAAGACTAATTAAAGCCATTAGGACCACCTCAGGCACTTCAATATTGATGGGCACTCCAGTATATGGTATGCATGCATTAAACTCTCTTATTCTACGCCATAATCTGATTTTTGCGCCAGGAATAGTGTCAGATGAAGCTACAGCCTCTTTCGCAACCGCAGCCAAATGTTTTATGTACATGTTAGCAGCTTCCACATCAACAGTAGCATGATGAGGTGTCTGAAGATGGGAAACCCCACAAGGTGGATCTATACGATGACCAGGCATAGTCAACCTTGGCAGCACTGGAATCGCACACTGCCTCTGCAAGCAACAAGAAGACCAAAATAAAAAGAACGCAAGGCCTCACAAAGATCAAGGTGGGCAGAGTAGATAAACACATGCAAGACAAGCATCAACTAATAAGAAAGGAAGCATGAATCATGATATGCATTCTAAACATGTGACATTGATCCATGCTAGAGTGGAACTGTAGAAGCAACTCACATTATGGGCACAAGAAAGATAAGTCATAATATTACAAAACAGAGCTATACGACAGTTGTGTAGCAAGTCATTATGTGCTCCTCGAAGTGATTTCTCTCATGTAAGACTACCACATTAGCTCATCAGCAACTATGCGCTACATATACGACATGTGAAACTACAATATGGTAGTGACGATTAAGTGTACAAATTACAATGGGCAAGATATGGTACTTATCCAGCAGTTCGGTGTTTGCACTAAGGAATTACTAGCTTCTAAGCTGTATATTGTGTATACATAGGACGTACATGTGAAGAACCTGCTCTTCATACAGCAGATCAGGCTCAACTGGAGATAGTGAACCACAAACCAAATTCTAACCAAATGGTGTGTATTTGTTTTTTCATTGAAAAGTAAGACTTGTGTGCTAAAAGTACAAGTGAGCTCCTGGTTAGAATTTGGGAAGGAGAAGGACCATAAATCTGAGCACCTAAATATATCAGGGTCCCTGGTATCATTTTCTGCCTCCACAAAACACTATATCAACACCATTTTAACCTCATGTGGTGCAAAGTTAAAAAAGATCAAAGACATGATACCTGTGTTTGTAGAACGTCAAGAACTGTTGCAATTAAATTATCACGGGACGTACTTGCATATACCTGAGTGAGAAACAGAGAATAATTACAACGTGTTCCAACTTCCAAGCATTGGGTATAGAACCATTATTGCATACTTACATGAATCGGACAACCATCATTGAATTCAAATGCAAACATCTGTGGCTCTTCTGCAAATCGTACAAGGGCACTTACTGCTGACAGGGGCCTGACAATGGTAGCCTGGAAATGATACAGCACAAACAAGTGAGAGACCTACCATACACAAGATATAACAGAAAAAAAGAAACAAGCAATCAAACAGAAACATATCCACAGTTAATGTAAGTTCCCTTATGCCTTGTACTCAAGACTGCCATTTCAGTGGATTTGCCAGTGGCAGAACAGTTGCACCATGTGTGCGTATGCTATCAAAAGTTTTAGTATGAATGTTTATGCAAAAATGAGGACCAAAAATTGTCTACCTCATAATTTTCAGGGCGTCTTTCGACAAGTGATGTGTCTGTAAGAACGAGCTGCCGAGAAACAGAGTCACCCTGTTCTCCAAGTCCTCCCCGTGGTCCAATGCCCAAACTCAAGCTCTCAATGCAAGCAGTACCATGTGCAGCAGGACGTAATCTTATTACTGACCATTCTCCATGTCGAGTTTCAGCAGCTCCAACTGCCTCATTAGCTAAATTGAAAATCAAATGAGACGATAGTCACAGACAGCATAGAGAACATCAGTTTGAGTTTTATTGATTTGTTGCATAAGACAGATTTAGGTTTGATGGCATGGTAGATAGCTTGAAACTAGTGTGTGAAATAAATGTGAATTTATCGGCCAATCTGAAATTTGGTGATTGAAGCTGTATACTGAGAAAAATGCATTGAAGCTTTACATAAGTAATATATTCATGTGCAGCGTCATCATCATACAAGAATAGTCACCTAAAATCTACTCAATATCCTTGAGAAAACTTCAGTACAAGTAAAATTTTGTCATCAATAGAGATACAACGTTTACCTCTCCTTGCTATAAAGTCAGCAGCTGTCATTGACTGTGAATTGTCCACAGAGAGTGATAATCCAATCGATGACTTGGCAGTTTTTGTCTAAAAGACAGCCAACATTAGGATGCTACATCAACTTTTAACAGACAAAGAAGCAACTAACAAAGAGGAAAATAGAAGGGTGTACCAGATATGATATGATCACAGTGTTTGTACTGCCTGATGCAGCCATAAATGCTTTCGACTTCCTTCCATAAAGGGGGCGTAGTACAAAACCTCCACCTTCAGCACTCCTCCTCCCGTAGCTATCCCCCAGGAGCAAGATAGCAGGAGAATCCATATCTCTAAAGTCCAAGCACCAGCGCAGATTACCAGAATGTACTTCAAGGAGCTCAATTCCCAAGGAAGTGACCTTAATTTTCTACATAATGTTTTTCAAAGCCAGTAACCAAGGTATTAGACGTTAAACAACCGATTATTACAAAAACAGTAGATTCCTAGTGTGAGTAAATGACATAAGAGGTGCTTCACAATCAGCTGTCCATGTAACAATGCATCAGCCCAGTGCAGGGACATTCGTTTATTTATACTAGCTACTTGAATGCTTAGTTTCAGCAAGTATTGCAGGCTAGCGAATAGCCATTCATTCTAGCACAATTTAAAAATTGGCATTCATTTCTAAATTTCCGTAAATATAGAGATTACAACCAATTGCGTAATAAATACTATTATACAAGTATGCTACACTATTTTTACCTCTCCTGCAGTTGGTAGCCTTGTAGACTAAGTTTGGAACAAAAAAGATGGATGTATGACACAATCTGATGACCATCGCTTTGTAAACTAATTCCCACGCCAATAATATGTATACTACCACGTGACACAATCTGATTATCAGCAAGGATTTTTTATCACTGGGATAGCTACAAACAGCAAGTTATTTGGTTTCAGTACAAATCTAACAGACTGCCCTCTTCTCAATCGCACATCATTTGGCCAATTAGACAATTCTCTGGCTAGTTAACTGATGCATCTATTTAGATATAAATTTTCAACAATGCAGTTATTCGTACTACACACCCCAAAACAGGGTTGGATTGGCACGGAAGAATCAGAGATGTTAAAACCCAACCATGTATTATTAAGAACAGTAGAACAGCTGAAGATGCAGAGCGCGATGAACTTACGAAGGGCGCCCACTCTTGGGTGCGGCGGCGGAGGTGGAGGACGGGGAACTCGACAGCCGGGTGCACGGGGCGCAGGCGGTGGAGCTCAGTGAGGATCCCTGCGCGGAGCGGCGAGGAGAAGCGCATGGCCTTGAACTTGCCCTTGCCATCAGTGCGGACACTCAGCGTGAACTCGGCGGCGTTGTTGTCGGGCGCGGCGCGGTCGAATTCGGCGCCGAAGTCGTAGGAGTTGGTGACGGCGAGCGTGCCCGGGTCGAGCGTGACGACGCCCGAGGCCTCGATGCAGAGGATCCGGCGGTACCTCCCGCGCCACGAGTGCTTGACGACGAAGTACCTGGCGAGGTACTCGGGCTCCTCGGTGACGGCGGCGGAGGAGGAGGAGGAGGCGTCGGCGGGCGGCGGGGCCGAGGCGGTGTGGCGGCTGGCGAAGTCCATGTCTTCTAGGAGGCCGCGGCGGCGGGCATTAGGTCTCCGCCAGGGGAGCGGGAGCTGGAAGAAGGGAGGGGGCTGCGCCTGTGCCGCCGGGGAGTGGCGGGAGTGATTCGCCCCCAGCGCGCCCGATCTGGGCGACGAGATCCCCTCACCCCGACGAGCCGATCGCCGGAGGGTGGTGGCCGGAGATTGAGAATTCCCTTGGCTTTTTCGTTGGCGTCTGATTGATTTCCGTTGAATTGATTTGGCTTTTGTCTATTGATTTTGTGCTTTTGTTGAGAGAAGCTGTACTACCTTCCCATCTCGTTTTTTTCCGAGGCCGTAAAAAGATCATGGTCGGATCGTGGAAGGAGAGATGACTCGACTCGACCCCGACAAGTTCTCTCTGTTGTCAACTTGCTACCACATCAAATTTATTAAGCTTGTATAAACAAACTAAAACTAAGCGAGCTAAGCAAATCAAATTATTAAAACATGCCCTCTGTTCAACATAAACACGTTAACAATTAGAAACTAATCAATAAAGTATGCCATGATGGCTTTTCCCTACAAAAACACGTACTCCTAAGTTGTATGTCTCGAACTTAGAGCATTTCTACCGGCACACCCAATAACGCTTATTGGGCGCACCGGCATAAAACCCCCCCACCGGCGCTCTGAGAGCGGCACATGTCGGACGGCCCAATAGAGTGTCCGACAACCACCCTTCGCTCCCTACTCTTCGGAACGCAAGCGGATGTGCCAGCAACCACGGTAGAGCTTACCACGCCGAACCGGCCCATATGTCATCATGTGTGCGCATCATCCATTGACGGAGTTTTCTGTGGCTAGGACGCCGCGTGTGCATCGTGTGTGCACATGACACATTCGAAGACATGCACACATAAAAGGCACACACTGCACAATTTTCGAGATATCTCTAAGCAAAAAAAATTCTAAACAATTTGTCTTGAAAAACAGTCGGCAGTTGACCTCCGTCCTACCCCTCACCATTGTGGGTGTCTTCATCGTTTCATCGTCTTGCTGCTTAACCCAACAATTCTCACCTCACCAATCTACTATTTAGGGCCACTGACATCTATGTCAATCTTGGTCTTCCTCGACAATCTGGAGGAGGGAGGTTTACCCAAAAAAGTATATTTAGAGGAGACAGGTGAACCCTTATGAGAGGTGGTGGTTGTTGGTCATCTCCTTCTTAATCCATTTCATTAGCACAAGGTCGTGTGATGGTGAACTAATGATGGCCCAAGTGGTAGAAACATACACAACAGTGAAACCAACTTACATATCGGATCCCAAACTTGCACACAAGAAGTAAACAAACAAGTACGAAATACCGACAATTAAGCCTCGATAATGAAGGCCAATGAAAAGGAATAAAAGCCAAGATACAAAAGGTACATCAAGCAACAATAACACCCCAGAACACTAAGTCCCCGAGGGAGAGAGTAAAATTAACAATATTATCAGAAATGTTGGCTCAGCTCTAATTCATATGACCACAACGGACCAAATCTCCCATCCTCGATAGGCATGCCATCTAATTGGTGCACAAACGCTATACCCACCCGAGAGGAGCACGCCTCACAGTGACAGTCGAAGAGAGTGGGACACCTAAACATGTCACCATTGTCATCCCTAATTGTCTCGGGGCGACTTCTGCACAAGCATGAGCCTCTCAAGATTTGAGCTCAGGCAACCATCGAGACGTCCATGATACCGCCAACATGAAACACCACGTGCTATATCTAGCCACCATGCCACCCACATGGCCATGCCACCAGCTAGCAATCAAGTCGTTTCCCTATTATTACTTCCCCACAACTAGTATACATCCAACAGGCCGCCACAAAGATTCAACACTCTGCAAGACAAAAGCCCATATATGCCATGTCTTAATGACATGAACTTTTCGTCGTTGTCGTTTCCAGGGATGACATGTCAAGAGAGAGTTTGGAGAGGAAAACCTAACCCTAAAGGTGCCACAACCGCCATAATCACCCAAATGAGAGCGTTTTGTGCCGAAAATTATCTACCATAATAACAACAAACGGAGAATAGTCATTCTAACAATAAGGAGAAGCTTTTTTCAGTCTATAAGAGGCAAAGAAAAAATCATGTCGCCAAATAAATCGAGTTAAAGAAAACTTAGTGGAGTGACACGACTACATGAACCATTCATGGCTGTATGTACGCTTGAAGCATTCACCCTAGGAACTCAACGCCAATTTCGTAACTAATCAAGGAGCATAAGTGCTAAGTCAGTCTTACGTACAATAAGTGGTGATCGAGAAATCAAATAATCGCCTTCCGTACACGAAGCAAGCAATAATAAGTTGTTGGTAGGCCTGGGGGAGAAATAGTGCCAGTTTCTTAGTGATTGTGACCCGAAAACAAAGTTTTTTTAGATGGACCTGAAAACAAAGCTTATTGGTCTCGGTACCGGTCATTTTTTATTCTTTGTTGCTTATATGGTCCCGGTCTTTAGCACTTTTTCTTCTTCTACGTTATGGAGCATTTATATATGCTTCGTTTAATTTACCATGTAGTACGTTGTATATGTGGTAAGGTATCGTAATAAAAATCAAATATTAAAAATAATCCATTCCATGCAATAATTCAGGATGTGTTTTGACTCCCGAGCTCTAGTGTGATCTCGGTATTTTCTTTTTAACGAAAATGATATTTTGATGTTTCAAAAAATCTCCGAAAAAAGTTGACACATGCTACATACCCGAGGAGTTTTGCTAGATCCAGCGCAAAAAAGAGTTGGTAGATTATATGTTATATTGTAAGCTACACAAAAATCAAAAATTGTGAGTACAAAGACAAAAATGAACTCATGTTTCCTTCCAATATTTTTCTTTTTGTGCGCATAAAAAATGAAAAGTTGTTTTGATTCAAATTTGTTCATAGATATACTAGACATTTATATGAATTTGTATGTCTTCTCTCGGAGAATATAAAAATAGTTTTCAATTTTCTCAACTGGATCATTTGAGGTCGGGCGCTACAAGTGATTATCAGCAAGAATCCTCCTACTTCAGCTAAAAAAAACAGTTCTCCAACTTAGTTTTGCAGTGGAAAATTTTATAACCAAGCCCCTACCTTAATCAATTTGATCGAGGACACATAAACACGAGGGAACTGAGAAATCAAACAGAGGAACTAGTTAAAGCGCATGCACGTACGCATGAATCATGATGAACACCTTGCCTACTACTATTTGCTAACAAAAATAATTAACCTGGAGATCTGGAACTCAGCTAGCCTCACATGCATATACATGCACCGGCCAGGACAGTAAATCCTTCACCTCTCTTGTTCTCTGCACGTATCCACGAAGTCCCCGAAAATGAAGCATGATGAGAAAACACATCGAAAAATAATAGTAAAAGAGAAGCTAGCTCCGATTATTGCACGCATGCATGTCATGCATGCATGGATGCGTCGCGATCGATCGACATGGATCCACGGCGGATCCACCTTGTGCCACCCGGGTGCACAGGACACCGGGAAAAAAATATTTTCCTTTGTAAAATAGCAGTTTTTCACCACATATGCACCCCAAAATATGTTTTAAATGTGTTATGTCACCATGTGTGCACCCTGGTTCTAAATATTCTAACTCCGCCACTGCATGGATCCATGCATGCTGATCAAGTCAGCTGGTAATCGGGGAACGTCGTCCTCATCGCCTCCACCATCGACGGGGAGTACACCGCCCCGGCGGCGTCGTGCATGTTCGCCGCGCCGTCGACGACCATCGTCGGCTGGTAGTGGCCGTAGAGGCCTCCCCTCGACGCGCAGAGCAGGTGCTGCTGATGCTCCGAGGCGCCGGCGGGCCCGAAGAACGGGATGTCCGGCATGAAGTGCGCGGCGTGATCCATCGACGCCGGCGGCGGCATCAGCTGCGGCGGATCGGCCATGTAGTGGCCGGGAGGCGGCGCCGGCGCGGCACCCGCGTGGGCGTGGGCGCAGCTCTCGGTCGACGAGGAGGAGGACTCGTCCTGCGACGCGCCGCCGGTGACGGCCGAGGAGCCGGCGGCCGCGGCGCTCTCCTGGCCGGTGAGCTTCTGCACGATGGACATGAAGTCGCGCGGGCTTGTGCGAATCACCTTGGGGAGGTCGTGTAGATGATGACCGGCTGCTGCTGCTTGGCCCTCGGCGCCGGGCGCTGCTGGCTGCCGGCGCCGGGGAGGAGGAGACGGAGGAGTTGGTGGAGGAGGAGGAGGGCGGGGAGGTGGACGCGGACGAGCCATGCTTGTGTATGACGTGGGAGTCCCGGCGAACCTTGAATGGCATGGGAGTGGCGGCGGCTTGCTGGCGCGCCCCGCCGGCGCCGGCGCCGAGGCCGGGCTGCCGAGGCGACGTGGGGCTCATCGATGGATTGATCGGGGTTGCAGTTAGGTAGCGAGTGGACGCGCGCGCCCGGTGCGTGTATAAATAGGGAGCGCCGGGGATTTGGCGCTCGCGCGTACATGTCGTTTCGTCAGTTGCACAGTTGGTTACACACTTGTACCAGATCGGCTCGAATGGCGGGAGCGGATCAGCCACCGTTGGCCTGAGGGAGAAGATACTCTTTCAGGCAGCTTGCAAATGCACTGTTGGAAAAGGGGACCGAATCAAATTCTGGACTGGTCGTTGGATAGCTGCTCAAAGGCTCAAAGCCCTGCTCAGATATCCCCGTCTCTTCTTGAGTTCGTTCGGGGTCGTGGAGCTTAGTTCAGATTAGTGGCTGATGCATTACAAAATGACCAATGGATTCAAGACATTAGAGGGGCCTTAACTGAAATTCTGGACCTTAGGAGCCTGAGATTTTTTTAAAATAATACGATTTTATATAAGAATTTTGGACAATAGCATGCGTGGAGAGGAAATTCGAAAAATAGCGTGCCGTCGGCCTAGGGCGCGCCGAAACTCGACTTTCGGTCGAGGCCGGCCGAAAGTAGGCCTCTGCGCGACAGGCCTCTGCGCGGCAGAGCGAGAAGCGACAGCCCTCTGCGGCCTCTGCGCGGCAGAGCGAGTTTCGGCCAGGAGCGGGCCGAAACTCTACTTTCGGCCCAGACAAGGCCGAAAGGTATCAGCTCCCGTCGTCCCTGCTTTCTTCTTCCCTTGCCATGATCCGAATTTGTTTCACGGTCCCGGCTTTGATCCGAATTTGTTTCGCGCTCCCGGCTTTTATTCCGCCCTTCTTCTCCCGCCATATTTCTCCCGCCATATTTCTCCCGCCATTTTGTTCCCGCCATTTTCGTCCCGACTTTTTTCTCCCGCCATTTTTCTCCCGCTCTTCTTCTCTCGGGTGAGCCTATATATATACCCCAGTAGATTTGGTGATGGAGGAGGGGTGTGGTGCGTGGTTATTTCCTCAGTCAGATAGGAACGATGTCTGGTAGTTCGGGTCCTAGTTCGGAGCATAGGTCGTGGTGTGTTTTGTATCACGCCGCAATATGGACTGAAGGAAGTATTAGGGAGGGTAGGCCGAAGAGCTGTTATAGGGAGCTAGTTAGTGAGTGGGGGAACATTCGTGAGGTGGGAGAAATTATAGCCAAAAAAACCAAAATCCAGATGACCCCTGAAGAAATTAGGGATGAAATTGATGGGTGGCGGTGGAAGTGGCAGAGAATTAATGAGCTAAAAGCTATTGAGGCGGGGCTTAGGGACATGCCTATGACACCTAAGTCAAAGATAATCCATTTTTCGCCGGAGGCCTATGCATATCATGTGAAGGTAACTGAGTACCGAATTTATATTATGTTAGAATCTAGTGTTATCGTACTAACTTTTTTCCCCTGATTTTGTGAATGTCCAGCACTGGCCTGCCGAAGGACAGTTTCTGAACAAAGAGATCCCTCATTTTGGTTGGATGGAAATGCTTTTTGGCGCATGTCGTGATGGTCCTGGAAATGCCCTTCACGCTGAAGCAGTGAAGAGGGCTATATCAAAGGCGAAGAGTGGTGGATCATCCAAGAAAGCCGTTCAAGATGATAGTGATGATGATTTCATGCCTCCTAAACGAGCCAACTCTAGACGTAAGTTGAAGAGTGTTGGTGCATCCAAGGCTGTCGTCGATGAAAATAGTGACGACGACTTCATGCCTCCAACACGAGCACGTGGCAGAGGGAAGTGAAGTCGTTGATTCGAATTAGTTATCATTGAGTTGCATGTAATATTTGTACCAGTAGTTGTTCTATGCAGTGTTTAAAACTAGTGAAGTTGTAACGTGGACGTGTAGTGTTGTATGTTAAATTAATTTATGCAATGTGGAATGTTTCGTACATAGATAATAATATGTCTCGTACATAGATAATAATGTCTCATACAGACGAACATAAATATGAATATGTCTCACATACAAATAGATATACGGATATGTCTCATACACCTAAGTACCAGTATGTCCCAAATATATCACTGACCCCTGCGTGGCCGAGCCTGACGAGGAGGGGGCTGGACGGGCGTTGATCTGCCGTACCTGTGAGCTACCCTCAATTGACGAGGCACTGTCAACTCCACGTCATCCTGTCGCGGCTGCGTCCACTACCTTGCAGCGGCGCCTCCTCGTCCTCGTCCTGCGTAGGCTGTGTGACGGGCGGTGGCGTACAGTACATCGGATTCTCCTGGTCAAATCGTGGAGAGCTGTATGCCGAACCACCTCCACCTGCAGATGATAGTATGTTAGTATGTGATGTTGATGAACAAGAGTAATATGTGGAAAAAATAAAACATACTAACCGAGATGGAGCATTGGCTCGGTCATAGGCGGTGCAATCCCGCTCCAAATCATCTCTGCATAAGACGGTTGACCGAAACCTTGATCACGTGGCATGCCCCACTGATGCATACCAGGCTGCTGCATCATCATATGAGGGGGCATGACCCACGACGAAGTACCCGGCTGGGAAGGAACTGGCTGAGAAGGACCCGGCTCGAAATGCTCTGGCTGGTGAGATGATGAACCGACCTCGAACTGGGGTCGTGTGCTCCTAGGCTGAGGAGGTGTAAAACGAGGTCTCGGGTCGTGCCGATGTGTGTACTGTTGGGAAGGTGATACCTGTGGATCCGGAGTACGTGTAGAGTGGCGCGGAGGACGCTGAGCTGGCTGACGTGGCACAACATCGGCAACACGGGAACAGGTAAGTAGACTGTACGCACGTCGTAGCTTGTCCTCTAGTCGTCTGAACCATGGCGCACACTCAGGTGGCGGGTTGTATGTACTCACATCACGCTGAATCTCTGATATCAGCTCAGCCTGTTTAGTAAGGAAAAAATGTTAGAAATTTGTATGAAGGCATAGATTATGCAATGGAGGCACATAAATTTAGTACGTACCGCCGAGTACCGCGGCCCCCCAATACCGTGTAGTGGGTACGTGTCGATCACACTAGCTGGCTGCATCTGATCAGGCTGTAGCGTCGGAAGTAACCGTATGCGAGTGGATTGTCTGTATGTCTGGAGGTACTGATCAAAATCAGCACGCACAAACGGCTCATTGTCCAGCCATAGATTTTCAATCGCGGTCGCAGTCGCCCATTCTACCATGTACGGTTGGAGCTTCTGTAGCCAAGTTGCAAGTGGTCTGTCTCCTTGACGACTTAACCTGTAGCATATATACGTGTAGAGCAATTAAAAACAACTAAGTGCACACACAGAATAGAAAAAATAGTTTCATCTAGGAGAGTTACCTGTGCACGTGGGGAGGGAGCTGAGGTCGAGTAGGAGGCACCGGCAACTGCCGACCTCAAACTGTCTCATGATCCGATGTTGTGCCATCTGCTCCACCGAGACGTCGAACACAATACGAGCTGTAGTCAACCAGTACCTCCGATCTCTCGTGCACAGGTCAGAAATCCCGCGGGGGAATCTACTCTGCCTTGCGGCATCCCCATATGGCTCCCATATAACCTGGTGGTCCTCAAGCGCATCGAACCACTCAGTGAATGCTCCATAACAATTCCTGACTTGGATTCCCCTGAATCTTCTCTGTACATAAACAAACTAGTTAGTTGACCCTTCTGCACTAAAACAATTAAATATGTTTAATGGAAATGAGTTAGCACCAATTTTTACCTCTCGATGTGCCCATGTGCTGCCAAACGTAGGCGCTTCGGCTAGGTTATGCTCCACGAGTGTGTAGTCCCAGGGGATGTGCGCATCCACGTCAGGTCTACCAACAGGAACCTCTCCCAAGACCAAAGGTGCAGAAAAAGTGGACATCCAAGTAGTGAAGATGTCTTCTCGCTCTTCACGCACGCGTTGCACATCGCTCTGTAAGTAGCGGCTAAGAGTGCAGACCCGAAACTCCGGGGCACAATGTCCTCCTCCCTCTGCGCCTCTGCAATCTCGTGCGCCACAGGTATCCAGCGTGCAGTAATTGTGTCCTGGTGAGTCTCGGTGAACATCACCTTGCCAAATAGCCACAGTAGATAGGCCTCCAGACTTCTAGTAATCTGCGGCTGACTCAAAGCCATCTCAGGGTACCCTAACTCTGCAATCTGCAATGAATAAGAATTTTAGTTAGTATTGACGTACCGATCGATAAAGACTAAACATTACAAATAACGATGGGTTTATCTGAAAATTGTTCAGCCATGCCTGTCTCACACCATGAGAACTGTACACCAACTGTGGATTGTCCGGATGCACGCCTGCGAACCGTGCCTGCATGCCGTCAAGCAAGTCACGTCCAGCCATCTGCATAGTATAGATTAATTAAGTACTTCATAATAAATTGCCCGGCAAGACACATAAAAACATAGTCTTCACGATTTATTACATATTCGAACATAGTTATGACACGTACAAATAAAAACATAGTCTTCACGATTTATTACATATTTGAACATAGTGATGACACATACAAATAAAAACATAGTCTTCACGGCATATTACATATTTCAAATAAAAACCACGTGCTAGCCACGTTGTGCACGCCCTCGTCTTCCTCTGTTGCCTTGACCGCGTGCAGGAACAACTCTCGTTGGTTGGTTCGAAGGACCGGCCCCTTGCGGATATTTAGGACAATCCTTTTCCCTATGGCCGAAATGAGTGCAAAGTAAGCATTGTCGAGTTCTTCCACCTGCTTCAGACTCGTCCATATCATTCCGGATGCGCTGTGACTTTCGTCTCCCTCTACTTGTCCTTTTGAGACCCGGATGAGGAATGTACATTCGCTTTGCAGGATCAACCTTGTTGAAGTTACCGACAACTCTATATCCTGCCATCTCCCCGGTCTAGGTATGCACCACTGCCTCCTTCCTGTAATACGGTGACACGAAATAGTACGGGTTCAAACCCATCTGCGCACAGACTGCCAACACATGAGAGCAAGGGAGGTGAAGTAGCCTCGGCTTGTTGCATGTACACTCACAAGATGGCGGTGCTTCGTCAGTAATTTTAACCTCGTGGGTTCTCATCTCATTAGCAGCACCAAATCTCGCAGTAGTTAAGCGCACCTCATACCTGGCTTCTTCGTTACCAATCCTAATGACGCCATGCAAACGTGCCTTCTTGGTCTTTATCTCCATGTAAAGCCTGATCTTCCTGCAATATGGTGTGTTCGGGTAACGTTCAATATGTTCGACAGCTTCTTGACGTCTATCTCTGAAATATGTCATTGTTCCGTGCATAATTCCCTCCACAAGTGTTGTAAGTGGCAAACCCCTGTTACCTCTAAGTACGAAGTTATATACCTCAGCAAGATTGGTTGTCATGATGCCATATCGTGCTCCATTTGTATCGTGCAACAAAGACCATTTCACGGGTGGCTCTTTTTCTATCCACTCTACAAAATTCCGTATTCGGTTTCCTTTCTTTCTCTTTGTTCCCGGGGGTCAATTCCAGGCAAGTCACACAATCCAACAGGCTCCGATTCGTCTGTTGCTGATACAGACGCCTGCAAAGCCTGTGCAGCTCTCAACTGCGCAGCGATCGTTGTTGCCTGTGCAGCTCTTCTTTCCTTCACTTGTTTGTTCGTGAATTCAGTGAGTATTTCCCACAAAAAATTGTACTTCCTTTCCTGATTCATATTGCAGAGTCTTTTGAACAGATTCATCAGCCGCTTACTCTTAAAACATGAGTAAAAATTCGCAGCAAGATGACGCATACACCATCAGCTCTGCAAGTCAGTCCATGGTACAGGTTCGTCCCCAGCAGGCTGCTGTAATGCCTTGATTGCCTTCAACATACCTGGATGTCTGTCATGAAGTATGCACACATTTGGCCGATCCTCCACAACCCCCTTTTTTAATTCCCTCAGAAAGAATAACCAGCTCTCATAATTCTCACCCTCTACGAAGGCAAAGGCAATAGGAACGATCTGTTGGTTACCATCCACACCAATGGCGGTCAGTATCTGTCCCTTGTACTTGCCTGTCAGAAATGTGCCATCGATGCAGAGCACTGGACGACAATGTTTGAATGAATCGATGCATATTGCGAACGAGAAGAACATCCTGGCAAATACAGGATAGTTCGGCTCCTCGGGAAGATTATGTATTTGCAAAGCTACATGAGTGCCAGGATTCCTATCGCTCAATGTGAGAATTTGATGGACAACATTATCATATGCATCATAAAATGTCCCAAACCTCGACTCCAGAGCCTTCTGCTTTGCTCTCCATGCCTTCCCAAGCTTAATGGTTGTTTTCCATCTAGCCTTAACTGTCGCGATGATGTTTCTCGCCACCATGTCTTTTGTCCGCACTATCTCATCATACAAGAGGCGTGCAATCAGAGTTGAAGCCAGGTTTGGATGGTCACTCAATGTACTCTTTATTTCACAAGTGTGCGGCTCGAAGCCTGAAACCACCCACATCACGTCAAACTTCGGTAAGTGACCATGCACCCTTCCTGGACAGTTAATGTCAACACAACTCATAGTCAAATATTTTTTGTTCGAGACTTCAGTGCGGAAAACCCTTTGCGTGGACAAAGCCCACTTAATCACGGCTTCCCTAAGCTGCTGCTTTGTGCTGTACTGAGCACCGACTTGAATATTATTCATGTGATACTCCCATGACGAAGAGTTTCCGTCTTGCACTACTGTCATGTTCGACTTGTCCTCATTCCAAGAGTCCGGAATAGGCACATCGTCAACATCCTCTTCATCATCTTCATCATGAGCATCATTTTCATTATCAGAATCAAGATCTTCTGCAAGGCCATCCTCATCTTCCTCCAACATCTGTTGCTGCACTGTTCCTGCGTACTCATCCCCATCTGCCTCCCCTACCTGCGCAGGTCCTGCCGACTGACTACTAAGTGCCGGCTCATAATTTTCAGAAATATCTTCCATGGAGCCAAACAAATCAACATTCTCTGAGCCAGTACACTGACTACTCTCTCCATGCTCAGGACCCCCGCCACCGTGTTCCAAATTGTTCTCTTTCAGATAAAATACCAGCAGGATTTCAGGTTGTGTACCTCGGCGTTTGCATGATGCTAGCCAAGATGTCCACTGACTTGTCCGATCAAGCGGCAACAACTCCCGAAAAATATTTGTACGGGATTTGCTCCATACAGACTGAATCTTAACAGCCCAGATATTAGGATCAAACCGGAAATTTATCGTGAAATACTGCTGAATGGCAGCTATTCTCAAATTCACTGGGTCTGTAAGCTGAATCAACATATTCCCAAATTCACTCAAATCAACACCTGACTCGTTTACACCCACATTACCGGCGCCATAGTGCACAACAACATCAACCACTTCCATGACCTAAACAAATTTATTGCATCATCAGATGTCGTTCACTCAAAAATATGACGCACAATTTATTCTAACCGATCGCAAAATTTATTCTAACCGATCGCAATATTTATTCTAACCGATCGCAAAATTTATTCTAACCGATCGCAAAAAAAATTCTAACCGATCGCAATATTTATTCTAACCGATCGCATAATTTATTCTAACCGATCGTAAAATTTATGCTAACCGATCGCAATATTTATTCTAACCGATCGCAAAATATATTGCATCATCAGATGCCGACCACTGCCATAATATTTATTCTAACCGATCGCAAAATTTATACACTGCATCGTGCAACAAAATAATAGTACTATAACATTTCTACAACGCATCCACCAAATAAATTATTCCGACAGTCATACTAACGAATCCACTGACTAAAAGTGTCTACACTACTACTAACGCAACCACCAACAAAATACTTAATATGCATCGGTCCACTAACAGAGTATTATTAAACTAAACAATAATTGTCTAGTGACTAATAAGGGTTTACCCTTGAAGCGTGTCGATCCGGTCAGCGCTGCTCTCCGGCTTCAATCTACCGCCACCACTGCTCCACCACAACACCACCTTCTCACTAGGCACCGTTGTTGACCACCATTGCCCCCAATCCTCCACCTCCACACCTCAAAACCACTCCACAATAAGCTATCCCATCCACAGATCCTGCATGCCCCGTCCCCTCTCTCTTTTTTACCGATCAAATCTCTGGCAGCACAAATTTTTGCACTGCATTTGGTGGAGGGAGGAAGAGCAGGAAGAGGAGAAGAGGAAGAGGAACCAGGGAAGAAGAGGGAAGAAGAGAAGAAAGGGGAGAAGAAAGGAGGCGCGTCGATGGGGCTGGAGGTTTCGGCAGCTTTCGGCTCGCTACGAGCCGAAACCTGCGGGCCCCGCCTGCCGCGCGCATGCAGCTCTCGTCCCATCCGTCGCCGACAGCCTACGCAGCCTAGTTTCGGCCCGCTCCTGGCCGAAACTCGCTCTGCCACGCAGAGGCCGCAGAGGGCTGTCGCTTCTGTCGCGCAGAGGCCTACTTTCGGCTCGGCCTCGACCGAAAGCCGAGTTTCGGCGCGCCCCAAGCCGACGGCACGCTATTTTTCGAATTCCCTCTCCACGCATGCTATTGTCCAAAATTCTTATATAAAATCGTATTATTTAAAAAAAAATTCTTAGGAGGCTGATCCAAGCCCAACCGCCCCTCAATGACACAGAAGATTACTTCAGTTGGTGCCTGACCGCAAATGGAGTCTACCACCCTTCCTCTGCGTATGTGGCATTCTTCTATGCCACCATTGAGCCAGATTGTGCAAAGTCCCTGTTC
The DNA here is from genome assembly GCA_947311845.1 of Poa pratensis. Classification (NCBI taxonomy): domain Eukaryota; kingdom Viridiplantae; phylum Streptophyta; class Magnoliopsida; order Poales; family Poaceae; genus Poa; species Poa pratensis. The sequence goes on along the minus strand of CAMZMU010000035.1, from coordinate 76,659,386 downwards.
AAGAATCATGCCGAGAGTAGACTAATGGCCTTTTAAAAAAAAATCGAAATCGGCACTTTTTAGTTTCTAAAAATCGAGAAAAACTCTCAAAAGTGCAAAATTTAAAATCGAAATATGTTGTATTGTGGGCTGCACAGAAACGACAAATGGGTGGTGAATAGTACAAAATTTTAAAAACTTGAAATTGTTCCCAATTGTCTTTTTTTTGCAACCTAAATATAACAAATTTTAAGTTGAAATTTTACATGTTTGTAGATATCGACACTATCTTCACACGAGAATTTGTTTTTACCGTTTTTGGAAACTCAAAAGGGAAAGCCTGGTTATCCCCCGGGGATCGTGCGCTCGCGTCCTCCGCCTCGCGCGTTTGACGCGTGTCCCCGCGGTTCTCGCTCGTCTTATCCAAACGTCGTCCTCGTCCACTCGTTTTCTTTTCCTCCGTCGGTCCATCCCTTCTCCTTCCTCCCGCACCTGCGCCGTTTACCTACCGCCGCCGCGCACTAGCGCAGCCTCGCCGGCTCCCGCTCACCTCCCCCGCCACCCGCCGGATACAGCTCACCTGCCCACGACCCGTCGTCTCCCGCTCACCTCCCCTGCCCCAACGGCGCCCTTCCTTGACGGCAGCTTCTACGGCAGCTTCTTCCGGCCAGTTGCGTACCGGCGGCGGTGGCACGACCAAGGGGCCATCAAGACGGGAGCAAAGGCTCACCCGCCGTGGGTTCTGTAGGCCGGCAAGGACGACCGGTGCGTGCTGCAGGCCGGCGTGGAGGACGACGGGTACGTGCTGCAGGTCGCCATGGCTGGGGATCTCACGGACGTCGCCGCGTCGACGCCAAGCTGCCGCCGCTCCACACGCGCTTCGGCCCCAAGGCGCTTCAACCAGCGCCGCATGGCCAGTAAGGAACGCCGGCTCGTTTTTTTAGCTTGAACCGGCGAGCGGCGCGGTGCTGCACATGGTCATCGTCGCTACCTCGACCTCCATGTCCGTCAGCCGCGTCGCAGGAAACATGCCACGGAGTCACGTGTGTTCCATGTCCTCCTTGTGATTGTAGCAGATGATGCTACTGACGGCGCGATGCTCCAAGTAGCAAGACGCAAATCCACTGATTTGTACAGTAGCAATTTGTCCACTCAGTTATTATGATGCAAATTTTTGAAAGATTTGTAGCAAACAGATCTCTTTTTTAAATGCAAGTCCACATAATTGTTGTAGCAAATATCCTTATTCACATATTGCAGTTTTGGGCACGCACCAATTTCTACCGACGACGTGCGTCGTTGCTACTAACGAGACGAGACCAACGGTATCAGACAACAATGCTACGAGCGGGTGCTACCGACGCCTCGCAATGTTGCTACCGACGGCGTATGACATTGCTACCAACGAGTCGACGTCCGGTAATGCTACGAGCGGATGCTATCGACGAGCCAACAATGCTACCAATGCTACGAGCGGATGCTACCGACGACGTATGACATTGCTACCGACGAGCCTGCGTCCAGCAATGCTATGAGCGGATGCTACCGAAGTCTCGCAGCGCTGCTACTGATGACTCAACAATGGTACCGACGGTATCAGGCAACGCTACGAGTGGGCGCTACCGATGGCGCATGACATTGCTACCGACGATGCTACCGACGACGTATGAAATTGCTACCGATGAGCCAACGTCCAGCAATGCTACGAGCGGATGTTACCGATGTCTCGCAGCACTGCTACCGACGAGTCAACGATGCTACCGACGGTATCATGCAACACTACGAGCGGGTGCTACCGATGACGCATGACATTGCTACCGACGAGCCGACGATGCTACCGTGACATTGCTACCGACGAGTCGGCGTCCAGCAATGCTACGAGCGGATGCTACCGACGTCTCGCAGCGCTGCTACCGACGGTATCAGGCAACGCTACGAGCGGGTACTGACGCCTCGCAATGTTTGCTACAGACGAGCCATTGATGCTACCGACGGCGTATGACATTGCTACCGATGAGCCGACGCCCGTCAATGCTACAAGCGGATGCTACCGATGGCGGATGGCATTGCTACTGATGCACCGGCGATGCTACCGACGGCGCATGACATTGCTACCGACTAGCCGGCCTACCGATGACGCATGGCATTGCTACCAATGAGCCGGCGTCCAGCAATGCTACGAGCGGATGCTACCGACGAGTCAACGATGCTATCGACGGCGCATGTCATTGCTACCGATGAGCCGACAATGCTACTAGGCGGGGGCGACGTTGCTGCCAATGACACGCATCGATGCCGTGCGTTTTGCTCCGTAAAAGTATCTAGGATAGTGTGAGTTGGCGATGCTACAAATATATTTTTTTCTCCATAGAAGCATTTGCTACGAGAAAAACAAAAAGATGCTACCAATGGAACTTTTTGCTCCGTAGAAGTATTTTGTTCGATTTGAGAGAAAATTGGATTTTTGCTACAATTGTACAAAATTCTTAATTCAAACGAACCTTTTTTGCTTCATGGAAACATTTTTGGGATTTTGGTGGAAATTGGTCATTTTGCTACGGTAGTAAGAAATTTTTATTACACACAAACCTTTTTACTTCATTGCAGCAAAAGCAGGATTAGGGGAATTTGGGAGTCAAAGAGGGGACAAGTGTCCTATGAGGTATATCCGTGTCTTTTTTTTCAATTTTTTTGATTGAATCATTTTTGCTACAAGCTAAAAAAAAAATGTTGCCGCGCTGCAAGCACTCCAGCCAGAAAAATACCAACTTAGTACTTTAATGACGAAAATATGGCAAAAATATTTCCGTAAAATATGCACACATCCAGGCAACACTCTCACGTGAACAGAGGTCCAATCCCTCTAATCGCACATTTGTTTTTATCTCTGTATAATGGTGCCGGGCGGACAAGGCAAAGACGGAAGAGTCAGACGTGAGGAGCGGAAATCGACGTTTTTGTTTTTTTCTGCATGCGAGTCTGCTACACGAGGCTGTGACGAGATCCAACCGCACGTTCGGATCCATCAGACGGCTATCCACCCGGGGATCGGTGCGCGAGATCCCGGGGGACGCCCAGCGCTAGCGCTGCCCAACTCAAAAATGAAATGACCTCCATGTAACCAGGGAGTCATTTGCCATTTCCGAATCATGCCCCACTATAAGAAAAGTTGTTCTGACGAGGACATCTCGGTTGGCACACTAGAACGACTTAGGATTTTTAATATTAAGTCTGAGCTAGTGTCAATATGTATGTAAAAGGGATTGACGGGCTGCACGCCTAATTTGGGCCAAACCTCTTGGGATCTCGGTTTATATCCATTCTGAGTCGAACCAGAGTGGTCTACGTGCTATGTTATTTTCCTATCCGCCCCACTGATCACTGTATAAACAAAGGGGTGCGTCTAACTTAGGTTAAGTTAAACTATGTAGAACATTGTATTTCGAGTTATGAACCATCCCTCCGGGGTTGGCGTGTGTTGACGGTGTCTCAGATGTTTGCCTAGTTATCCAATATGTCATACTTTTTTGACGTGACCGCGTGAGGCTTGTTGTTCCTCGCCAAGTAATTTGGTGGATTCATCTAGTCGTGTGTGCATGGTTTGTTTGCATCGATGAGTTGCTTGTAGGATTGACGCTTCCTCATCATTACATTACGTGTATAGCCACGTGATTGGGAGATTGGTATCTGACCCACTGAATCAGAACGTGCATCATGATTGGGCCAAATCATCCGTATGATCTTGGTATTAGATCGTCAGGTTGATCATGATGCAATTGTTGTTGATTGACAAGATGGTGAGTTGGCACGTGATACCTCTAAAACATATTTTTTTTTTATTGTTTCATGCCCTACATCATTGTAAAATGTTTCTACTATGATTAATAGTATTTTATTGAAATAACCTATTAACGCAGTGCACTGCCAGTTTCTGTTTTTCATTGCAGAAAAGGGGAAAAATAAATATTGTGGAAAAATACGAAACTTTCGGAGGAATTCTAACTTTCCGAAAGAAGGCCAAAGACCAAAGTGAACACCTCGGGGCGTTGTTGGGGAAATGCCTTCAAGGTAGGCCCATGAAGGGGACTTGTTGACAAGGACCAGAGAGCCCACAACTAGCTCGTAGTAGTCCGCTTCCTTGGACCTACGGAGTTGGGCCGACATGTTGGGGGCGAGCCTATGAAAGGATACGTATGGCCACCTAGAGGGGGGGTGAATAGGTGCTACTCAATTTTTAGTTCTTTTTCGAGTTTAGGCTTGATACAAAGGTAAATTCTCTAGATATGCAACTAAGGTGAATTTACCTAAATGTCAAGTTAACACTATACTAGGCACGATACAAGTAAGAACTAGCGAGAAAGGAGTAACCGAACGGGAAGCACGCGGAGACAAAGAGTTAATCCCGAGTTCCTCCTTTTTAGGGGAGTACGTCTCGTTGGAGGGGTGTGAGTATCAAACTCAAGACGCCACAAATGGCCTCACCCTATTCTCCGATGAACCTTGCCCAAAAGCTCGGTTCACCTTCCTTATCGGAATCCTTCAAGGCGGAATCCGGAGCCCTTACAACAACTTGAGGCACAACCCACAAAAGGATTGGGGGCTCCCAAGCACAACAACACCTGCTACACAAAAGTAACAAGCAAGTGAGAACAACAAGATGCCTAGGTTTTCCTAGTGGAAACCCTAGGCTCAAATCCCTCAAGTGAATGAGGGGGAAATGAAGAACGCTTCGGTGGAGTTGTAGATCCGGGCCTTCTCCTTCAATCCTCCAAGTATGAGTGAGTTTGGGTGGAGGGATTGGGAGATCTAATGATTCTTGAGCTTGCAACAATGGTGTTCTTCTCTTTTGGGCGAGCTAGCTTCTTGGAGAAGAAGCAGTCGAACCGTTATGTGCAGAAAATAGCACAGCGGTACTACCGCTGGGAGAGCGGTACTACCGTTGCCTGGACGCGCAACGGTACCAAGTGCACTGCACGGTCCAGCTGCAGCGGTACCGCTGAGAGGTACCGAAGCTGCCAGGACTGGCGGTACTACCGCGGCACCACCGGTAGTACCGCTGGGCTCCTTCGAATAAATTTGAAGGAACCCAACGGTAGTACGAGGCGGGTACCGCTGGGTACCGTAGCGAGTCCAGAGAGCAAATTCGGCCTAGCGGTACTCCTGGCGGTACCACCAGCGGTACTACCGCTGGCTGACACCAGCGGTACCGCGCGGTACCACCGCCAGGAGAAGTACCAGCTGAGCTGCAGGAGTCCCGCTCCAGGTGGAGCGGTACTACCGCTGCGCCAGCGGTACTACCGCCAGACACAAAAAGCTCTACTGCATGGTTTTTCCGGGCCTCTCGTTTCCCGACTCGACGTTTCATGAACATGTGAATTCCCTGCATATGTCAAGCACATATTAGACACGTTGATGTGTTGTCATTAGACTCTAAAAGAGAGCTAGAGCAAATATGCTCTTTCAATCTCCCCCTTTTTGGAGTATGATGACAACACATCAAAAAAATGGTTCACAAAATATAGACGGGCTCCCCCTAACAATATGCATTAGTATAAATTTGCTTTTGAATGCAAAATGCATATAAGTTAGGATCAACACTCCCCCTAGATTTTGGAAACCGAGCAAGATCAAAGAAAAACACAAAGGTAAGACAAGAGATAAACAACATACATAGTCTTGCACACATAGTCTTACAAGAATTTAAAGTTCTCACATGTCTTACCCCATGAGTTCAACGAAAGCAAAATAAAAACGAGGAGCACAAGCGATAGACAAACACCAAATATAAGAAACGAGCTTGTGCCCTCAACCATGCAAAACCCCGGAGAACCTAATAGAACACTCTCCCCCTTTGGCATCATGACACCAAAAAGGGAGAGGCGATGCTAACGACCCTAGTGGAAGTCACTCCTCGCCGGAGTCTTCATCGGAGGTAGTGGCCGGGGCGACCTCAGCACTTTTCTCGGCAGAATCTGTACCATCACCATCATGTGCATCACCATCCTCATCATCATCATCAGACACTTCTGTATCAGCATGAGCAGTGGAGGAACCAATCTGAGTGCGAGACCAAGGGATATCGGGCTGAGATGAGGAAGCATCATCCTGAAGATCGTAATCCACCCAAGGGCGACGGTGCTTGAGCCAATCAGCTTCTGCAGTAATTCTGTCCTCAGACCCGGGCTGAACTGGAACGCCTAGGTGCTCAAAACGCTGACGAGTGAGTTGACGCTCTTTCTTGTTCCTAACATGTTCCTTATAGGCCCTCTTGTCAGCATCGTCTTGGCGGCAAAAGATGGTCTTCATAGCACCAGCCACCCACTTTTTGAAACCTTTATCTTGAGCATTCGCCTTGGGAGGAAGCTCAAACAAGGGATCATCTTCATCATTGGAGGAGCTTTCGTCTTCATCGGGGATAAGCGGAGCAAGATGTTTCTTTATGCTCAGCTCCTTGACCTTGTGCTCAGTGGGATTCTCCTCATTGTCCAAGAGAGCCAAAGGAAGTTTCTTCCTCGTCCATGTGAATGATCAACTGCATAACGTGAGCACCAAAAATGGAAGGTCTCCTTTTCATCACCACAGCATACATCTCATGCCATATGATGTCCATCACATCAAGTTTCTTGCCTTGCCCAACCATGATAGAAGATTCAAACAAGAGATCAATAAGTTTTCCATGGATTTGGTCAAAGTTGCCCACACGGGGTGCAACGGTGTTGCGGAAGATCCTGTGCATGATGTCCCAAACCTTTAGCAAGTTCTTTTGGAACCCCACCAAGGCACGTCCTTGGATGTACAGATCATAGAGGACCTCGGGCTTCATCGGTTGTGAGTTATAGTTGATGCGGAAGAATTGTTGCTGAGCATCTTCATTCAACACAAAGCCATTGTCAACTAAGCCAAGAAGAGAGGCAAACTCACTCCACTTGGCCTCAAGAATTACATCTTTTGACATCCATTTGATCCGCCTTGGCTCGTCGGAGAAGAAGTGAACAGTGGCAAAGAACTGCATGACAAGGTGATCATTGAAACTCTGTTGCAGCCCAATATAGTCATAAATCCCAAACTCCTTGCAAATGCCAATAGCTTCTCCAAAGTACCCAAGGTGCCTCTCCATGTGGTCGGTGTCAATGCAAAACTGTTCAACAACCTTGGTCTTGTGCTTGGGAAGGACTTCATAGAATATTTTCTCTTGAAATAGATTGTGAAACCCCGGAGTGGTGAAAGTGCTGAGCTTAGGAGTGGCATAGGGATTCATCCGCCTCTCTCGAACAAAATCCTTGGATGACATAAGGTTGAGTGACTTGCTTTGAGCAGCTTTGGCCTTTGCAGCATTAGACTTCTGCCGACGAGTGGTCTTCTCAGGCATAACTTCAGGTTCATCATCTTCTTCACGAATGCCTTTGCCTGAACGAGCACGCTTAGCAGCCCGCTTGGTGTGACTCCCACTAGCCTGCTTGCCAGCACCTGTGACAGCAAAGGAGGATAGCAGGGAGGATAAGTATTGCAAAAACATCTGAGACCAAACGAGAAGAATCCAAACTGCACAGTTCTGGAAACAGCCAGTTCCAGCGGTAGTACCGCTGGTCCACCGGTAGTACCGTTAGAGCGGTAGTACCGCCACGGAGGGCGGTAGTACCGCTACCTTCAGATCTAGCGGTTGACTTCCCGGTACTCGCTCGATCTATGGAAACTTCCAACAAAACTTTGCAATGAGGATCCTAGACTAAGTACCATCTATTTCCTACAACTTCTACCACAAGAACTACGGAAAAACCTAACTCCATTGCATCTCAACGAATCGACTAGGTTGAGAGGTAGGAGTGAGAGATTACCGGAGCTCATCGCGGAGGAGAGGAGGAAGAAGAGGGTGCTTGAGCTTCCTTCTGGCCGGAGAGGGGCTATCCAGGCCGGAGGTGGGCTCCCCGGCGACGAATCGTGGCGGCGGCGGCAGCGGTGGGGTGTGTTTCGAAAAGGGGGTCGGGGTGGAGAGGGTAGAAACTACCGCTCCACACCCAACTTAACCCCTGGTGAAAACGCACCCAGCGGTAGTACCGCTGACCCAGCGGTAGTACCGCCCGCGCTGGTACTGACGGTAGCCTGCGGTTGTACCGCTCCTGGGATGGAACGGTAGTACCGCTGACCACCGGTAGTACCGCTACCTGGTACTATTGACTTCCAGCAAAAATTGCTGTGAATCAACGGTAGTACTAGGCACCTGGTGACTACGGTACCGCTCGAGGGACTGCTGTGCCTGGAAACTCCAGGCAGCGGTAGTACCGCGAGGGCACCGGTAGTACCGGGCACTTTTGCCACGAAACGTCGACGGGTTGGTCACAAAGTTTTACAAATAGAGAGAGGTGTTTATGGGATAGGATATTGGCTTAGGATAGAGAAAGTAACTGGGGGAAGAGAGGCAAACCAAGTTTGCAAGAATCAAACAAGAAAAGCCAAACTTGGTGCTCTCCACAAGATACACAAGAGGTCCAAATAAAATCCAAAAAAAACAAATAAGATCCAACTCCTCACACAGAGGAGGGCGGTGGCCTAGGCCACCATGTATGAGATTATGGCGTGACACCGCGAAGATGTATCTTGGGTTCACAACCAACACTCGTCATTTAAGCTCACATTTTCATGAATTGAAAATAGAAAAGCAAATGAAATCTTACTATCGGCATAATGGGGGGAGGGATGGTCCAATGTATTAGGACCGCACTCCCCCTATGTCCATGCCTACACCTAAACACAATAGATAGTTAAGACATAGGTGTGTATGCAAAATAGTCAAGCCACACTCCTTGAATCCACGATATTTAGCTCATTCCTCAAATAAGTGAATCTTGCTTCATCAAGAGGCTTCGTGAAATATCGGCAAGTTGGTCTTGTGTAGAAACATGGCTTAACTCAATATCACCACGGGTAACATGATCTCGAATAAAATGATGACGAATCTCAATATGCTTGGTTCTTGAATGTTGTACCGGGTTGTGGGCAATATTGATAGCACTTGTATTGTCACATAAAAGAGGCACTTTGTCACAAATGACACCGTATTCCTTTAAAGTTTGCCTCATCCATAACAATTGGGTGCAAGCACTTGCGGCGGCCACATACTCGGCTTCGGCGGTGGAGAGAGATATACAATTTTGCTTCTTGGAAGACCAACTCACCAAGGAGCCACCAAGAAATTGGCAAGCCCCGGAAGTGGACTTCCTATCATCATGATCACCGGCCCAATCCGAGTCCGTGTACCCACAAAGAGAGAAAACCTTGTCCTTAGGGTACCACAAACCAAACTTTGGGGTATGAGCCAAATATCGGAGGATTCTTTTGACCGCCATCTCATGGCTTTCTTTAGGAGCGGCTTGGTACCTTGCACACACCCCTACACTCAACACAATATCGGGTCTAGATGCACAAAGATAGAGCAAAGAACCAATCATGGAACGGTATACCTTTTGGTCGACATCAAGACCATCTGGGTTGAGTTTAAGATGAACCTTTGTGTCCATTGGAGTGCGCTTCTCCTTAACACCAACCATATCAAATTTCTTGAGCATGTCTTGGATATATTTAGCTTGAGAGATGAAAGTCCCTCCCCTCAATTGCTTGATCTCAAAACCAAGGAAGAACTTCAACTCTCCCATCATAGACATCTCAAACCTATCGGTCATAAGCTTTGAAAATTCATCATTGAAAGCTTTGTTAGATGAGCCAAAGATAATATCATCCACATAGACTTGGCATATGAAAAGCTCCCCTTTTACTCTCTTGGTAAAGAGAGTGGGATCGATTTGCCCAACCTCAAATCCACGGTCTACTAGAAGCTCTCTAAGGTGCTCATACCACGCACGTGGGGCTTGTTTAAGGCCATAGAGTGCCTTATCGAGCTTGTAGACATGGTTAGGGAGTTTGGGATCCTCAAACCCCGGTGGTTGCTTAACATATACTAATTCTTTGAGTGGACCATTAAGAAAAGCACTTTTCACATCCATTTGTTGCAAGATAAAATTATGATGAGAAGCATATGCAAGGAGGATACGGATGGACTCAAGGCGAGCCACGGGAGCATAGGTCTCTCCAAAATCAATGCCTTCAACTTGAGAGAACCCTTGAGCCACCAATCTTGCCTTGTTCCTCACCACCATGCCATGTTCATCTTGCTTGTTCTTGAAAATCCATTTAGTGCCTATAACATTGCGGCACTCTTTTGGCTTCTCCACTAGCTTCCACACCTTGTTGCGCTTGAAGTTATTGAGCTCTTCATGCATAGCATCCAACCAATCCGGATCTTCAATAGCTTCAAAGACTTTCTTTGGTTCCACCAAGGATATGTGAGCTTGATGGGCACTAAAGTTTGCGCATTGCCTTCTAGTCACAACCTTGCCCTTCAAATCACCAATAATATTGTCCAAAAAGTGTTGCCTTCTCAACAAGGTCTTGACATTTCTTGCACGACGACGGGTGTTGATGTCCTCACGAGAGCTTGGAGGAATTTCTTGATCATCTTGTTCATCTTGATCATCTTGATCATTTTGTCCCCGTCTTGACCGGAATGATGACCTTGGTCTTCAATATGCACACCTTCATCACTTGAAGGGGAAGATGGACCTTGGTCTTGATCATGGCTAGCATCAATGATTGGAGAACTTGGTTCTTGCGTAGCAACTTGATCAACTTGAGGAGGGTCTTGAACTTGTTGTTGGCTTGGTGCTTCATTTGCTCCATCGGATGGTGCGGTGTCCACTTGTGATGATGATTGCTCCACATGGGTGGAGCTTGGTCCTTCTTGAGGCGCCTCATGAGAGATCTCGATTGGGCGAAAGAATCCCACGCCCATTCGCCTTATTGCATCTTGAGGTTCCTCATCATCTACATCATCTCGTGGGGCTTGAAGGGGTATACGCAGCGGAATATTGATGACGAATTCCCTCTTCACTAAGAAACTCATTTAGGGTGTAGTTCTTGAACTCGGAGCCATTGTCACTTCTAATGGCCAATATAGGAACATTGTGTTGACGTTGCACTTCATTGGAGAAGTCAATGACGGCTTGTTGGGTCTCACTCTTCAACTTGAAGAAATAAACCCATGTAAATCTTGAATAGTCATCGACAATCACCAAACAATACTTCTTCCCACCAAGACTTGGTTGAGGCACGGCACCAAAGAGATCAACATGAAGAAGTTCCAATATCCTCGTTGATGAAATGATGGTCTTGTGTGGGTGGGGAGAATCATGCATCTTTCCTTCAACACAAGCCCTACAAAGACGATCTCTAGAAAAAGAAACATTCTCTTTTAGTCCAAGGATGTGGCCACCCTTGTGAAGACTTTGCAAAGTTCTCATATTGACATGGGATAAGCGGCGATGCCACAACCACCCCACGTCGGCCTTTCCGAATAGGCACATCGTTTGAGAGTTGGTTGACTCCGAAAAGTCTACCACAAACAACTCATTTTCGACATACCCAACGTAAGCGACCTTTAGAGTCTTGCTCCACATGAGTACCACAATATCAAGATCAAAATGGACGGCAAAACCCATCTTATTAACGGCACGAACGGACATTAAATTATAACCAAGGGACTCAACAAGCATGACATTTACAAGGGTGATATCCCTTGCAACTACCACCTTGCCGAGGCCCGATACCTTTCCTTTTGAGTTATCTCCATAAGTGACGGTTGCTTGATTTAAGCTTGTTCTCAACTCCGTCACGATCTCCTTGCTTCCGGTCATATGACTAGTGCATCCACTATCAATCACCCATTTCGATCCACCGGAAGCATAGTCCTACAAGAGATCATTGCTTGGTTTTAGGTACCCATTTTGCAATGGGTCCTCTTTTGTTAGCAACAAGGGTTTTAGGGACCCAAATAGAGTAAGCAATGTAACCATCATAAGGACCAACATATTTAGCATACACATCCCCATAATAATCAACATAAAGAATATAGTTCGGGTTAGCATGTCCCGCAAAGTCACTACGAGGAGTGTCGCCCCTTGTGGCTTCACTACTCGCAATGGTAGTCTTCTTTGCTTGTGCGGGCTTGGCCTTCTTCTTGTTCTTCTTCTTCTTCTTGGCAACATAGCCAAGGCCCTCCTTCCCAATGTGTGGCTTTTGCGCAAGCAAAAGATCAACAATAGGCTTACTTTGGGGACTAGAGGCCTTGGCAAGTTCATTCTTTAACCTAGCATTTTCCTCAATGACATTTGCATGATCACAAGGAGTAGAGAGAACTAGCAACATTTGATTTAGATGATTGAATTTGAAGTTGTTCAAAAGACTTGGTGAGAGTAGAGTGTTCACCCTCCAAGGCCTTGTGAGCCTTGGTGAGCTTCTCTAGCTCCTCGGTTAGTCTATCATGACCAACACCAAATTCAACCTTCTCTTTCTTGGAAAGCTTATATTTTGCAATTGCAAGGTCACGTTCTTTAATGATTTGAGAAAAGATTTCATTTTGTGACTCATCAAGATTTTTAAGTTTCTCCTCAAGAGAAGCACTAAGCTCATGCTCTTCCTCAAGAGCCAAGGTGAGAGAAGCAATATCATTAGCATACTCTTTTTCAAGTCTTTCCTTTTCATCAAGCTCTTCTTGAATCCGCCCATAATCACTCAAGAGAGATTCGAAACGAATCTTGGCTTCACCTTGCAAGTTAGTCAAGAAACGATCCAAAGCAACATTTTCTTCCTTAACTTTAAGACTCATAAGATCATCCATTTCATTTATAGTCTTGGAGGGGAAGGAGATGATACCTCGGAGGCCTTGGCCATGAGACACTTGGCGGATTGGATTGGCACATTCTCATTGGGAGATTCGAAAAGGGATGAAGGTGTTGAAGAAGCAATAGCAATAGCGGCCACTTCACTTGTGGGTTCTTCTTCATCACTCTCACCCCCGGACATGTACTCCTCCCTTGTCACCAATACCATTCTTGGAGGAGGCCTCTTCTTCTTGAAGAAGGGTTTCTTGCTAGAGGATGATGATGATAAAGTCTTCTTGAGAACAAGCCTTCCTCCATGATCTTCACGGTTCTCATAGGGGCACATGGCAACATAGTGAAATCTATCTTGGCAATTGAAGCAAGTCTTCAACTTTGGGTTGCCATCCTTGAAGCCACTAGATTTGGCCTTTTCTTCCATTTGGGCTTTGGCTTTGGATGGATTCTTCCAAAAGGTCCTTGCCGCAAGAGCCACATAGTCCCTATGAGAGCTCTTGAGTTCTTGGGGGTCCATGGAGGACACATCTTCACAATCTTGATCTTCATTGTGTTCAACCACCTTGGCCTTCAACGCAAGAGAGGCTCCTTGTTGCATTCCAATAGCTCGGGCACGAGAGTCTTGAGCAATCTTGGCTTGAACCTTGAAAGATTGTATCTCTTGCATGACTTCGTTGGAGGTCATTTGAGGATAGTTGAGCCTTCCTTGAAGACTCTTCAAGTCGGCCCCTTCAAAGGGCAAGAGAGCATTCACATACTTCCTTTTGACCCAAGCATCATCCACATGAGTCCCACCAAGGGCTTTGTAGGCATTGGCAAGAGACTTGAGTCTTCGGAACATTTGCTCATGGTCTTCTCCATCTTCCATGAAGAATCCTTCGGCCTTGTTGCTCATTTCCTCAAACCGGTTTCTCTTCATGCTTTCATTTCCAACATACACCTCAACAAGGCACGCCCATGCTTCTTTGGCGGTGGTGCAATGCTCGATGTGAGACATATCATCTTCTCCCACGGCATCACGGATCAAGTCAAGAGCGGTGGCATTTAGTTGACAATCAACTACTTCTCTTCTTGTCTTGTTGGATTCATCCACGGCTTGATACCCTTGCTCAATGATCCTCCAAAGCTCGATAGAAGCACTGTTCACATAAGATCTCATAGAAGATTGCCATTTAGTAAACAAAGATGCATTTAGCTTAGGTGGGTTTCCCCTTAGATGAATAGGGGATGAGGGATAATAGGGTCGGGAGAATATGGGAACGGAACGGAACCATATAATCCCGAACCATTAGGTGGTTTAGATGGGGTGCAATTTTATCTTGTTCATCCCCCTTTTTTTCCCATCACCCACATCCTTCTCGGGTTTGTCAACCTCCGACGAACGGGGGGTGGGTGGAGGTGAGATACCCTTCGCTTCCATGAGTTGCATGATCATCTCTTGCAACTTGTCCATTTTGGTTTCCATATTGGACTTCAAGGAATTGAAGTCCTCCACGGAAACCGAAGTGGGCACGGAAGGAAGCTCGGGTATCTCATTTCCATGCTCATCAAGGGCCATACTACTCTTAGGCGGTTAAGCCCGAACAAGAGAACCTTGCTCTGATACCAATTGAAAGGATACGTATGGCCACCTAGAGGGGGGGGGTGAATAGGTGCTACTCAATTTTTAGTTCTTTTTCGAGTTTAGGCTTGATACAAAGGTAAATTCTCTAGATATGCAACTAAGGTGAATTTACCTATATGTCAAGTTAACACTATACTAGGCACGATACAAGTAAGAACTAGCGAGAAAGGAGTAACCGAACGGGAAGCACGCGGAGACAAAGAGTTAATCCCGAGTTCCTCCTTTTTAGGGGAGTACGTCTCGTTGGAGGGGTGTGAGTATCAAACTCAAGATGCCACAAATGGCCTCACCCTATTCTCCGATGAACCTTGCCCAAAGCTCGGTTCACCTTCCTTATCGGAATCCTTCAAGGCGGAATCCGGAGCCCTTACAACAACTTGAGGCACAACCCACAAAAGGATTGGGGGCTTGATACGTCTCCAACGTATCCATAATTTCTGCTATTCCATGCTCATATTATACTATTTGCTACATGTTTTATATACACTTCGTATCACTTTTATGCATTTTCTGGGACTAACCTATTAACAAGATGCCACAGTGCCAGTTCCCTGTTTTCTGCTGTTTTTGGTTTCAGAAAGTTACTTCTGGAAATATTCTCGGAATTGCACGAAATAAAAGGCCAGTCCCTATTTTTCCAGCACGTACACAGAGTCCGAAGGAGAGACGAAGGAGAGCCACGAGGTGGCCAAACCACCTGGCGGCGCGGCCCCCCTCCAGCCGCGCCTGCCTGTGGTTTGGGCCCCTCGGGTCCGCCGACATCGCCCCTTCGCCTATTTATTCCCCGAGACGCGAAAACCCTAAACGCCGAGCCTTTCATCCAGAAGATTCCGCAGCGCCGCCGCCATCGACGACAAGTTTCGGGGGACAGAATCTCTGTTCCGGCACGCTGCCGGGACGGGGAATTGCCCCCGGAGTCATCTCCATCGACACCACCGCCATCTTCATCGCCGCTGCTGACTCCCATGATGAGGAGGGAGTAGTTCTCCCCCGAGGCTGAGGGCTCTACCGGTAGCTATGTGGTTCATCTCTCTCTCTCACATGGTGTGATCTTTATGTGATCATGTGTATTGCTAGTATCGCTGAATACATTAATAATGTTTATGCTACTCAAGTGATTTTGTCTAGTTTCTGGAGTCGTTGTGACAACACGGTATCAAGGTGACAGTGTGGGTACTTGTGTGACTCTATGAATAATTTAGACATTTATCATGGCTTATTCTTGGGAATTGTGGTGTTTGTTTACTCAGACTTTGAGGTGTGCTTTGCAGCCCTACGCATAGTACTCTTGCTTCATCAAGAAGGAGAATAATCCCGAGCAGTATTTACTTGTGTTCAGTTGTGCTAATCTAGTTGAATATGTAGATGTTACTCTTTATCTATTATGCACTCTATAGGTTACTTTAATATGAACTCCGGTACTCTCCACGGTGTAAAGGTGACAGTGTGTGCACCGTGTGTGATTCCTTTATGACGTTGTGGCGCTTGTTTACTCCGGCTTGAGGTGTGCTTTTGTAGCCCTACACAATGAATGGTGTTTGTTATCCAACAAGAGAGTGTTTAAGAGTAGCTTTTACTTATTCAGTTATGAGATCATTGTTGAGAGTGTCCACTAGTGAAAGTATGATCCCTAGGCCTTGTTTCTAAGCATTGAAACACCGTTTACAACAAGTTCTGCTACATGTTTGCTTGCTGCCATCTTTATTTCAGATTGCAGTTACTACTTATAATCATCCATATTACTTGTATTTCACTATCTCTTCGCCGAACTAGTGCACCTATACATCTGACAAGTGTATTGGGTGTGTTGGGGACACAAGAGACTTCTTGTATCTTAATTGCAGGGTTGCTTGAGAGGGATATCTTTGACCTCTACCTCCCTGAGTTCGATAAACCTTGGGTGATTCACTTAAGGGAAACTTGCTGCTGTTCTACAAACCTCTGCTCTTGGAGGCCCAACACTGTCTACAAGAATAGAAGCACACGTAGACATCAAGCTATTTTCTGGCGCCGTTGCCGGGGAGGTAAGGTAAAAGGTATTCACATCCTCTGGCTACTAAGCTATTTTCTAGTTTGTTGCTAGTGTGTGAGTGCTCGAAGTTATTTCCTTTAGATTCTGCAATTATTCTTTTTGTTTCTTGTTTTTATTTTCACTAGTTAGGCTTAATGGAAAACAACAAAAAAATTAGAGATCTTTATGAACTTTATATTGAATTAGGACATGATGCTTTTGAAGAGAAAATTAAAAAACCTATGGAGGCTTGTTTGCATGATGGTAGCAATGTATTACTATAAATTCTTTGAACACCATTATTGCTAATGCTATGCAAAGTCTAAGCTTGGGGAAGCTGGTTTTGATGAATATGATATTTTTAGTCCCCCAAGTTTTGAGGAGAAAATTTTCTTTGATGATACTTTGCCTCCAATTTATGATGATTATAATGATAGTGGTATTTTGGTGCCACCTACTATGGAGGATAAAGTTTATTATGATTATACTATGCCTGCAATTTATGATGATTACAATGATGGTTGTGATAGTTTTACTCTCACTATTACTAATAAATTGATTATGCTTATGTGGAGAGTAATGATACTTTTATGCATGTGGATCATGATAAGAATGCTTTATGTGATAGCTATATTGTTGAGTTTATTCATGATGCCGCTGAAAATTATTTTGAGAGAGGAAAGTATGGTTATAGAAATCTTCATGTTACTAAAACCTCTCTTTATGATGAAGTTTTGAGCTTTCTCTTGATTTGCTTTTATTTGCTGGGTACTTTAAGACCTACTGGTCCTTATGAGAGAGGGAGACACGATTTCATATATCACAATAATATTAAGTCTTCTCTCTTTATGTTGAAATTTTTGAAGTTACACTTGTTTTGCATTTCTATGCTAGTCACTTTGTTCTTCATTGACTTGTTTTCTTACAAGACTCCTATGCATAGAAAGAGTGTTAGATTTAAACATGTTTTATATATGCTTCTTGATGCTCTTTTATGTTTCAACTCTCATCTTTATGTGGGCATCATAAAAATCACTATGCCTAGCTAAAAGGCTTTAAAGAAAAGCGCTTATGGGAGACAACCCATTGTTTTTATTTTCTGTTATTTTTGCTTTTCTTTTTGTTTTGAGTCAAGGTGCTTGTTACTTCTGTAGCAACTCCTTTGTATCTTTATTTTATGCATTGTTGTGCCAAGTAAAGTTCTATATTGAAAGTTGATGCAAGATTTGGATTTCTGCGCAGTAACAGATTTTTAGCTGTCACGATTTGAGCTTATCCTGTAGAAAATTCAAAAATTCTGAAAAAATCACGCATATTCCTGAGATATGTACGCAACTTTCATTATTTTGGCCAGATCCATCTGAGCAACTTAAGTGCCTCGAAAAAATTCGTCATTCCAGACTGTTCTGTTTTTGACAGATTCTGCCTTTTGTTTTGCATTCGCTCTTTTACTGTGTTTGTGTGGATTTCTTTGCTCCACAAAGCATTGGTGGCTGTAGCTAATGTCCAGAAGCTTTGGGATTGATTGTATCATTACAGAATATGAGAATTTTTGATTATGCACTAACCCTCTAATGAGAACTGTCTTGAGTTTGGTGTGAAGGAAGTTTTCAAGGATCAAGCGAGAAGGGTGATATTATGTGATCAAGAAGAGTGAAAAGCCTAAGCTTGGGGATGCCCCCGTGGTTCATCCCAACCATATTCAGAGAGACTCAAGCGTCTAAGCTTGGGGATGCCCAAGGCATCCCCTTCTTCATCAACAACTTATCAGGTCATCTCTAGTGAAACTATATTTTAATTCTTTCACATCTTATGCGCTTTACTTGGAGCGTCTGTGTGCTTTTTTTTTGTTTTTGTTTGAATAAATTCGGATCCTAGCAATCCTTGTGTGGGAGAGAGACACGCTCCGCTTTTTCATGTGAATACTCATGTTCTTCACTTATATTTGTTGAGTATTCTTAACTAGCTACTGCAGTGCTTTTAGCTCCTGTTTTTCATGCATCTCTTCGAGCTGTTAGCACTTGTTTATAAATACTCTCTTGCTGCATTATATTATCATTTGGAGAGTTTATGTTTAAATAAATTGATTGGTGTTTGTTTGGAAGAAAGAAAATGCTACATGTAGTAGTTGGTATTGGAAAAGACATATGCATTCTTGTAGATCATTGTCTTGTTTCGATTTGATGCTTTGCAATTGTTTTGAGCTCTCAAGTAGATCATGTTTAAGCTCTTGCATCATGTAGTTAAAGCCTAGTAGTGGAGAACTACCGTAGAGCTTGTTGAGACTTGGGATGCATATTTGTTCTCTCTAAGGTCTAGATATTTTCTGGTAAAATGTTTGAGCAACAAGGAAGACAGTGTAGAGTCTTATAATACTTGCAATATGTTTTTATGTGATTCTTGCTGTACCGGTTTATACTTGTGTTTGCTTCAAACAACCTTGCTAGCCTAAACTCTGTACTGAGAGGGAATGCTTCTCGTGCATCCAAAACTTGAGCCAAAACCCATGCCATTTGTGTCCACCATACCTACCTACTATGTGGTATTTCCTGCCATTCCAAGTAAATATTTCATGTGCTACCTTTAAACTATTCAAAACTTTATTACTCCTTATTTGTGTCAATGTTTTATAGCTCATGAGGAAGTATGTGGTGTTTTATCTTTCAATCTTGTCATTTACTTCTGACAGACTTTCACCAATGGACTAGTGGCATATACATCCGCTTATCCAATAATTTGCAAAAAGAGCTGGCAACGGGGTGCCCAGCCCCAATTAATTACAACTTTCATTAATAATTCTCTTCACATGTTTTGCCCTGATTTATCAGTAAGCAACTTAATTTGCAAATAGACACTCCTCCATGGTATGTGAATGTTGGAAGGCACCCGAGGATTCGGTTAGCCATGGCTTGTGTAAGCAAAAGGTTGGGAGGAGTGTCATCTATAAAGAAACTAAAATACATGTGTAAACAAAAGAGAAGAGGGATGATCTACCTTGCTGGTAGAGATAACGTCCTTCATGGGAGCCGCTCTTGAAAGTCTGGTTGACAAGGGGGTTAGAGTGCCCACTACCATTCGTTGACAACAACAAACACCTCTCAAATACTTATTTTGTGCTCTCTATATGCTTTCGAAAACTTAAAAAGCTCTAGCACATGATTTAATCCCTGCTTCCCTCTGCGAAGGGCCTATCTTTTACTTTATGTTGAGTCAGTTTACCTACTCCTTTCTATCTTAGAAGCAAACACTTGTGTCAACTTTGTGTGCATTGATTCTTACATTTACTTATTGCACTTGTTATATTGCTTTATGTTGACAACTATCCATGAGATATACATGTTACAAGTTGAAAGCAATGCTGAAACTTAATCATCCTTTGTGTTGCTTCAATGCCTTTTACTTTGAATCTATTGCTTTATGAGTTACCTCTTATGCAAAACTTTTTGATGCTTGTCTTGAAAGTACTATTCATGAAAAGTTTTTGCTTATATGATTCATTGTTTACTCTTTATCTATTTGTTAGCAAACTATAGACCATTGCTTTGAGTCACTTCATTCATGACATGAGCCTTGCAATATATTGATCAAGATTGTGTGAAAGCATGTCTCCTCAGAAATTATTTGTTGTTATCGTTTTACCTACTCGAGGACGAGTAGAACTAAGCTTGGGGATGCTTGATACGTCTCCAACGTATCCATAATTTCTGATGTTCCATGCTTATATTATACCATTTGCTACATGTTTTATATACACTTCATATCACTTTTATGCATTTTCTGGGACTAACCTATTAACAAGATGCCACAGTGCCAGTTCCCTGTTTTCTGCTGTTTTTGGTTTCAGAAAAGTACTTCTGCGAATATTCTCGGAATTGCACGAAACAAAAGGCCACGTCCCTATTTTTCCAGCACGTACACGGAGTCCGAAGGAGAGACGAAGGAGAGCCACGAGGTGGCCAAACCACCTGGCGGCGCGGCCCCCTGCCGCGCGCCTGTGGTTTGGGCCCCTCGGGTCCACCGACATCGCCCCTTCGCCTATTATTCCCCAGACGCGAAAACCCTAAAACCAAGTTTTTCCAGAAGAGTTCCGCAGCGCCGCCGCCATCGACGACAAGTTTCGGGGGACAGAATCTCTGTTCCGGCACGCTGCCGGGACGGGGAATTGCCCCCGGAGTCATCTCCATCGACACCACCGCCATCTTCATCGCCGCTGCTGACTCCCATGATGAGGAGGGAGTAGTTCTCCCCCGAGGCTGAGGGCTCTACCGGTAGCTATGTGGTTCATCTCTCTCTCTCCATGGTGTGATCTTTATGTGATCATGTGTATTGCTAGTATCGCTGAATACATTAATAATGTTTATGCTACTCAAGTGATTTTGTCTAGTTTCTGGAGTCATTGTGACAACACGGTATCAAGGTGACAGTGTGGGTACTTGTGTGACTCTATGAATAATTTAGACATTTATCATGGCTTATTCTTGGGAATTGTGGTGTTTGTTTACTCAGACTTTGAGGTGTGCTTTGCAGCCCTACGCATAGTACTCTTGCTTCATCAAGAAGGAGAATAATCCCGAGCAGTATTTACTTGTGTTCAGTTGTGCTAATCTAGTTGAATATGTAGATGTTACTCTTTATCTATTATGCACTCTATAGGTTACTTTAATATGAACTCCGGTACTCTCCACGGTGTAAAGGTGACAGTGTGTGCACCGTGTGTGATTCCTTTATGACGTTGTGGCGCTTGTTTACTCCGGCTTGAGGTGTGCTTTTGTAGCCCTACACAATGAATGGTGTTTGTTATCCAACAAGAGAGTGTTTAAGAGTAGCTTTTACTTATTCAGTTATGAGATCATTGTTGAGAGTGTCCACTAGTGAAAGTATGATCCCTAGGCCTTGTTTCTAAGCATTGAAACACCGTTTACAACAAGTTCTGCTACATGTTTGCTTGCTGCCATCTTTATTTCAGATTGCAGTTACTACTTATAATCATCCATATTACTTGTATTTCACTATCTCTTCGCCGAACTAGTGCACCTATACATCTGACAAGTGTATTGGGTGTGTTGGGGACACAAGAGACTTCTTGTATCTTAATTGCAGGGTTGCTTGAGAGGGATATCTTTGACCTCTACCTCCCTGAGTTCGATAAACCTTGGGTGATTCACTTAAGGGAAACTTGCTGCTGTTCTACAAACCTCTGCTCTTGGAGGCCCAACACTGTCTACAAGAATAGAAGCACACGTAGACATCAGGGCTCCCAAGCACAACAATACCTGCTACACAAAAGTAACAAGCAAGTGAGAACAACAAGATGCCTAGGTTTCCTAGTGGAAACCCTAGGCTCAAATCCCTCAAGTGAATGAGGGGGAAATGTAGAACGCTTCGGTGGAGTTGTAGATCCGGGCCTTCTCCTTCAATCCTCCAAGTATGAGTGAGTTTGGGTGGAGGGATTGGGAGATCTAATGATTCTTGAGCTTGCAACAATGGTGTTCTTCTCTTTTGGGCGAGCTGAGCTTTTTGGAGAAGAAGCAGTCTTTAAATAGGGAGCCAGAAAATCGAACCATGATGTGCAGAAAATAGCACAGCGGTACTATCGCTGGGAGAGCGGTACTACCGTTGCCTGGATGCGCAACGGTACCAAGTGCACTGCACGGTCCAGCTGCAGCGGTACCGCTGAGAGGTACCGAAGCTGCCAGGACTGGCGGTACTACCGCGGCACCACCGGTAGTACCGCTGGCTCCTTCGAATAAATTTGAAGGAACCCAACGGTAGTACGAGGCGGGTACCGCTGGGTACCGTAGCGAGTCCAGAGAGCAAATTCGGCCTAGCGGTACACCAGCGGTACTACCGCTGGCTGACACCAGCGGTACCGCGCGGTACCACCGTCAGGAGAAGTACCAGCTGAGCTGCAGGAGTCCCGCTCCAGGTGGAGCGGTTCTACCGCTACGCCAGCGGTACTACCGCCAGACACAAAAAAAACTCTACTGCATGGTTTTTCCGGGCCTCTCGTTTCCCGACTCGACGTTTCATGAACATGTGAATTCCCTGCATATGTCAAGCACATATTAGACACGTTGATGTGTTGTCATTAGACTCTAAAAGAGAGCTAGAGCAAATATGCTCTTTCAGCCTATACGAAGGAGTTCACACATAAGGAAGGAGTCCTAACTTGGAAGCCATGGTGTAGACTCGAGTAGGAACCGACTTCTGGAACAAGCTGGAAGTCACCTATATCCCTAGGGGATCCCTTGTATATAAGGCGAGCTCCTAGGTCTTCATAGACAGACAATTCTAAATCTTGATAACCGAGTAGAAGAATCACACAGTCTGGCAGAGAGGAGTCCGTCGACACAATAGAGATCGAGATCGATGCCATAATCCTAGAGGAACATCAAGTCATCCAACCCCTAGAAGAGGAGCTGATGCTAATTCCATTCGGCGAGCCAGATCAGTGTCATCTATGATCTAGCGCATGAGATATGGCTTACACCTTTATTCATTGTAAACACAGTATCGAAGGAGGTAAATGGGGTGCCCCCAAGGGCTCTCACAGCGATTAGGGACTCTCGACCGTCGGATCGAGCAGCTACCGCGCGATCTGGAGCGTCCGTTTGCGGTAGCAGCTCACTTCTTTCCTGCGCCGTCGTGGTGTATGTTTGAGTGGTAGTATCGACATTTCGCCGCATCCCTAGCCGCCATGACCCAATCGGCACGCGCATCTCCTTCCCCAATCCGCTCCTGCGCCTCCTTCCCCTACGCCCTTTTTCCTGCGGCCGCCGCCACCCTCCTCCGCCTCTCCCGCATCTTCTCTTCTGCGGAGGCGAGCTTGCGCCGCTGCTGCGCTTGTCCAGACGGACGAACAAGCCCTCCCGCCTCTTCTCTTCCATGGAGACGAGCTCATGTCGCTGCTGCGCATGACCCGAGTGAAGAACGAGGAGACCCAGCCGGTCACGCCGCCGCTATTCTCGCCAAGTCGCCGCTGCTGTTGGTGTAAAGATGGAGACGAGGACGACATGCCGAGGTATGGCGTCACCGATTCACGGCTGCCAGCCCCCATCTTTCTCCTGTTATATGCAATCTCTCATCCCCTTGCTCCATAATAGCAGGAAGACCACGGAGCAGCGCAGCTCGCCGCCGCACGGCGTTCTGTCGCCAGAAAGAGTGGCTTGTGGCTGTGGGGTGTCTCTGAGGAGCCGTGCATCTCAGATCCGTCATGAAGGATGACAGGCAGAAGCACAACTACCTGGCCTCCTCCACTTCTTCCACCAACGCAGCAGCATGGAGCGTTTTGGATCTGGTGAGCCTCTTTTGGCTTGAGTTCTTTCTTATCCCCTCTCCATTCTGATTTCCTGTCATTGATTTGCATATGGGGCCTCAAGGAGTGCAAGGGTTTGTGATTATTGGCAGTACGGCCATATAAAGCAGTTTGCTATTAGTTACAAACATCATTTCTGTATATGTATTTTGGTAGGCCTCTTGGAGCAAACGCATCCCCAATATCTACCACCTAAGATTTTTTTTATATGACTGCATTTCAGTTTCAGGTACAACATGGGTATGCACCAAAGAACGTGGAGGTTTCTTCAAATTTAAGTGGTAAGCATCACATACCAATTTCCCGTTTGTTACCTCAGTCATGTGAACATATGTTTTGTAAATAAAAATCTATACTGGCTTGCAGGTTGATCTAGAGGCTGCCACTGAACTGGACGAGGCCGCTATCAGGTTTGTCTCCTCTTTGTGACACAGATTGGTTGTATTCTGATATTGAATCAGAGAGATAAAAATCCATGTATCCCGTGTTATGGGTGGTGCTGAAATTATTGTTTGCCCTCATAAAAGAATGAATAGATGGTGCTATCTGACTAGGATTTTTTCATCAAAACCAAGAAAATATAAAACAAATCAAGTATTTGTAAATTAGATTGAAATTATATCCTCTATTTTTTCTGTTTCTTTCCTGTATGGGAGGTCTAGGCTTTATTTTGCCAATTTTCATATTCCTTCATTGAATAATTAGCTTCAATAGATATGATGTGAAAGATTTTCTTCATTTGGTTCAAATATTTATAGGCACTTACTATATCCAATTCTTGCAGGTTCATGAATAGCATCTGATGGATCTGCTCACAACTCTGGAACACCTCATCATCCCACCCGTAAAAGAATGATTTGAAGGTCAGTTGAGATGAAGTCTATCTCCATAGCTTCCCACTCGAATCAGTTTGCCATTGGAGATGATTTAAAGTTGGGAACTTTATTTTAGTTTAATAAAATTACATGCAGCTTTACCATCACATGCTTGATTTGGTTGCATTTATACTGCACATTTATACACATTTCATTAGCGACGCGATTTAGTTAAATGACATTGTACTAAATGATTTTTTTGGCATTGTATTGCTACCGTGGATGTCGGTTCCATGTACTTCCTCAGCATTGAAAAACCAAATAAATCTCACTATTAATATAAAGCCTATAATTTATAGGGTAGAACTGATTTCCCGGTGGTTTATTTATTGTGTCCTCTTTTGCAGCATGACCGGCAGAGATTATCCGCTATCAAGAGACTGATGGTGCTGACCACAACATCTCCCGTGGGATAGACCTATAGGAATTTGACGTTTTTACTTTGCAAGTATGTTGCCTTCAAATATAGCTAAAGCTGATCCACACAGTTTTTTTTTGTTCATGAGTATTTGTGTCTCTTCGCACACCCCTAATGTTTTGATTGATAATCATCAACCTATTTTTGTGTGTTTGCTAATGATCAAAAGTTGTGAAGGATTTTGATCCCAGGGTGTTTGCAGCACTTTAACCAGCGTCTTTGACCTCAAGAAGGGCAGCCCAACCTTCAGTGGTCTAGGTTCAGTTCCACTGAAGGTAGTTTGCTTTCATTTTGCCTCACTTGCAGTCTTTGAACACTATTAGGTTCTGAGGTGTATTTTCAATAACCTCGATATTTGTATTTCGTTATTTTCTTATAATGTGTCAAGATGGTTCATTTGTTGTATTGTCATCAGGAGTGTGCAATATGCATGTTTCAACACGTGCTCCCAGTTTTGTAAATTGTTGACCGTGCTTTTAATTTGTTGGTATATATAATATGCTTTCTACTCCTTCAGTTAAAAAAGTGCAAATGCATTTGATGACTAATAGAAGAAACAGAAGAAGCACAATTAATTTTTGACATATTTCCACTTCTATCAGTCCATCACTTTTTTACTGTTAAACCTAAGATTGATCTTGCGTCACCTTATGCTATGCTTTTATGTAAAAGACAATCTAACGATTTAGCAATTTGGCTGCTAATTACTGAACATTGTACCGTTTATTTAAGTGTAGGGTATGTTATTAATTGTATTCATTTCACTTTGGGTTTTGCATATGGATTTCAGGTTTGCTTAGTTGACTTTCTTGCTGCCAATTAGAAGAAATCAATGTGCTTTCCCATGAAATGTTACTTTGCAGCTTCACGAGGTAGGACATTTTCTCTTTTGTGTTTGCACCATGTAGTTGCACCTCCCTCTGTTGTTATTCTGTCATCTCCTTACATGTTTATTTTGTCGCAGAGTTTCTGCTACCGGTATACATTTTACTGTACGATGCAAATTAAATCATTTGTTTCTACTCCATGTTAAATGAGTGGGCAAGTGTTGGCATAGCTATGGAAGATTTTTGTGTGGATGATGAATTGCCATCTTTTCCTTGCTTGCCATCATTCTATGATACAACAAATTCCACACGTCATTTCTACCCTTCAAATCCTTTGGCCAATTGTGAACTAGGCTAATGGGCTCCATTCAAGAGTTGCAATGAAAAATCTGAATAGTGGAAACTTAGTCGATTATGAGATTAAATTGTTTCTTAATTCATGTCAATCTCATTCTAGGTTATGTATTTGAGCCATCAATCATGTTAGGTTTACCTTTTATTTATTGAGCTAGCTTTCTTAAATTCTAGAAATTTCAGTGCATTCTACGTTGAAGATTGCCTAGCTGTCTGTGATATATTACTCGATCTGTCCAGCTAAATGTGGCGCTAAGCTGATATGTGAGCCAAAAATCGGTTGAGCAAGGACAAAACACAATGACGAACATGCGATAGTTATGTTTATTCATTTCATGTTTATTTAATCCATCCATGGCCTCGAAGAAGTCATACTTAGTGACAATAGATTACTGTCTCTGTCTCTCCAAGACAAGAGGTATATGTTGTGACCAATATTTTACTTACACTTTTTGGCTATATGTATTGTATTTTTAGGAACTAATTATTACGGGATAAGTTAGGAGGGATCAGTTTCTTAATAGGAGAACCGTGGAGTTGTGTATGACAAGTGGGGGAGACAAAATAACAGTACCATTCTTTTGTTTCATGTACATTACACATTTTTATGCATGTGCCTCAAAGATTTGTAGGCTTTTGATGCTTCAATACCATTTCTGTGTATGCGGGGCATTTTCCTATTTGTTTCACAGATCATGGGCTTAGCACTTAAGCACGAATTTTTTTTGCTTACACACAGTATCATCATTGTAGTCCTGATTACCTCCCAACATTTTATTGCCGTTGGAACTTCACTGTTGATCAGCAAACATGACAACTTTAAACAACATTGCTAGATAAATAGCTGGAGCAGATTTTGCTAGAAAAAATGATAACTTCAAAGACCATGTTTTCTCATGATGCTTATTGGATAGGACAGCCTATGTCTCACCATTATTATATTCTCATGTCATACTAAATATTCTTCATGGATGTATCATTTAACTACACACTTCACACTTGCCCAGTTTGTTTTTTGCAATTATTTTCGACTAATCTGCATTTTCCCTTACATTTTCTTGGTCGACTACACGTGCAGGTCATCACACCTGTCCCTATAAATCCTTACTGAATGAGATCTACCTGGTTCGTGGTGTCGTACAATAATCATCTCAGGTACAGTGAAAATTACCGCCCTTTTTCATTCAGTTCCGGCGTTGGTACATTCTGAAATGTCTGCTTCAACCCTTTGTTTTACAGGGTTCTGAACTTGCCGATATCCCTGCTCTGCCATTGGTGAACCCTAAGCATATTGAAAGTGTTTTTGTTATCTGCATGCTACGCTGGCCGTTCTTTTACAATGTGTAAATAGGTAGTTCTTTCTGAAGTGAAAGATGTTTAGCTCATGGTGTGGTATCCTGTCGAATTCTACTACTATGGTACTAAGACAATGTTAGGCCTCATGACCTAATCCGATCCTCTGCAGTCTTATTTCCAATTTTTATATGTAATATATTTCTTTTTTCTGCTTGGCAAGTGAGTAGTATATTCCATCTTATATTTGTGCATGTTTTCAAATTAATTTCTCCATTATTTCAAGCTTAGTTCCCTCCTTAAAAATAAGCTTAGTTCTTTGGGAGAAGCAATTCTGATTTCTTAAATATACAAGTTTACCTCCTATTCTTCATGTTTTATAGTTTTTTTGGCTTGGAAACGCTCTCTGCTTTTGATTTTGTAAGATTTTCTCTTTCAGTTTTCATTCCCATTGTGATTATGTTTTCAAAACCGATAACCTATGCGAAAGGTGGTGTGCTATGTGTAGGAATTATTGACTGTTTTGTCATAATATTGGTACTTATGTTACTATTTCGTAAGATGGTTACCACTATGCTATATTTTAACGTTCCACTATATGAGTGTTTGATTGTTGGAAATGTTGTAATTCAAGACCTATCTACACAAGAGCATTATGTTTTGCTCTAAAATTATAGTGCCATCTATATGTATTGAAATAGTTTACTGTCGTGGCATATTAATCATGCTAATCAAGACGTTTTACCAAAAGATTAACGGTGTGGAAGGCGGGTGGCGCGCGGCAAAGCCGCGCCGGGGGATCTAGTGATCTTGAAATTGGAGGTGCCTATCGAGTGGAATGGGTATGTAGGGTTGTCGCCTGTCCGGATATATGTAACTAGCCCTAATGGGCCCAGATTTCGAACCCACTATGTTTTTATCTACATAACTGAAATGCATGGGCCGTTCATGGGTAAAGGCATACCGTAGGACCATATTTTCTTTAAAGGACCGTCTTTCGTTCGCTTCTCAGCGGTATGTGTCTATGAATGTGGCTTCAGTGGTATGTATGGTTCAATCGGGAGAATCTGTCGAGTAGAGTGAGACAATAGGGTTGGTGCTGGTTAGAATATATGCAACATACCATATAGGCTTGCGTAGTAACGGGCCTTGGCCCAAAATTAGGAGCTATTGTCGTTTTGTCTACAAAAGTGGAATGCATTGCTCGTTTTTTTTTTTTTTTTTTTTTGAGAACACAGTACAACACAGACGCTCACAAATACGCACATACACTCACCCCTATGAACGCACGCACGCACACCCTACCCCTATGAGCACCTCTGAAGGACTGAGCCGGCAGATCTTGAGGTTGACGAAGTCACCACAGGCGCCTCGCTGTTGACGGGCACGTCACCTACCACTGAAAGAATAGCGCCGGATAATCCTGGAATAAATCCAGGTAAATGCAAACGCCCATGCCAAGTCTAGGACTTGAACCTGGGTGGGCTGGTTCCACCACAGGGAACCCAACCATCAGAGCCAAGCTCCGTTTGCCATTGCTCGTTGATGGGTAGAAACATATCAATGTAGTACATACACGAAGACAACCTTTCGTTTGTCGCTCAACGATATGTATCTTACGACCTTACTTGAACATGATCTGTTCTATAGGATCGTACCGTTGCATCCTTGACTAATAAGGAGGCAAGCACTTAATCCTGGTTGATGAAGTCTGACCTGTGGGCCAGAGCGTGATTAACGGCTCGGATCAGTTGCTGGTCCATTGGCTGTAGAGGATCGTTCCTGTTCAGCTCTGTCTGATTCAGGGTGTCCCACAGGTTGTCTGACAGGCTCCCAAAAAAAAAAAGATATGTATCTTTGTCGGTGTCTTCGAGGGTACCTTGCATCGAAGGACTAGCGCGGCATGACGCCTTGCCGGTCTTTGCTAGTGAATCTAAAAACACATGAGTAGCAAAAAGTAAGGAAATAATAGGAATATATGTGCAAAATAGAATCGAAAAAATAGGAAATATGTAAACTTGTTTGCTTGGTTTGCGGAGATAGATAAAACACAATATCATCATTAAACGTGACCAAATTAAAGTCGAACCACTTGAAAGTATTTATTAGCATGTTTTTATGCCCATGGAGATGTAGGTTTTGTTCTTCTCGTACCATTTTTTAAAGAGAGGTACACGAGTTTGTAAAATTCCTGTTTTTTTCTTCTTTGGAGCTGAAATCGAAGAGAAAATTTGACGAATGAGTAGTGCAGCCGAAGAAAAAACTCCTATTTCTACATTATTCGCCCAAACTTTTCTTTTGAACCCCTATGCGGAAAATAATTGGTTTCCCCGCTACGCTGCTCAATCCCACCTCAAATGGTGAGCCCACCTCCTCTTCCCTGACTCGAGCTCCCTCCCAGCGACGCCACCACCATTTCACCACAACCTACACCCGCGCGCGCCCCGGCGGCTACCCGCTTTCTCTCATCGGCGGCGGCAGGACTCCCCCCCACCCCCGTCTCCTCCGGCTCCTCCACGATCTAGGGTTACCGTACGTACGCTCGTTACTCCTTTCTGCTCTTTATTGAAGGGACACCAGCGGATATTCATTTCTGGATTGAAACAGGAAAATAACTAGCGGCGGCTGCCCAATAACAAGAACAAAGGACCCGCAGAGCCGAGGACCAGCAGCTTCGAGAACTGCAGTCAGAGGTTAGGGCAACAACCCCTCTAATTTCCGTGTGACCAGTGGCGGAGCCAGGAATTGAACTGAGCCGGGTCGAACAAATAAGCTCTAGTTTTTTTTGCAGAAAATCAATTGTATTTAACACCGTAAAGGTCCAAACTGATTCAATTTCATATATCATTAAGCACAAGTACAACCTGGACAACAAAGAACAAAAAAACTATATGCAAAATAATTCTACATTTTGATAAGACTAGTAGAAGGGCACGTGCAATCGCACGTCTAATATATCTTTAACCAAATATACTACAAACTTAATTATTTCCATGTCCAGGCCAGCTAGACTCTAGCAGATAGGATCAGGACGCGCCGGGACCGAGATCCCGTGCCTTGCTTAAGGCGAGGCACACGTTGCCTTGAGGCCCCCAATCCAACGTCCATCTGCATCCGACGGTCAGAACGAAGCAACGCGAAAATCACTGGTCGTCCCCGTCCTGAGCTCTCACGCTCGCGACGCAAACAAGCAGCGCGGGAAGGGGGACTCTCGCGAGCAGGGAAGCCGAGCTCTGCCGCCATCGCCGCCATGAAAAAGGGAGCCATGCGAGCTCCGGCGGTGGCCACCGGATAATCCGCGCCGGCAAGCCCCTTCGACCCCACTGGATTTTCCTCCCGGCCCCGTTCGACGTGCTCCTCATCCGCGTTGTGACGGCGCCCTCCGCTTAGCTCCGACGGCGCCCTCCGCTTAGCTCCCACGACGCCCTCCGCACCCCTGCGACTCCTCCTCATTCCCGCTGTGCCGGCAGCTGTCACGAACGGGCACACGGCAGGAGACAGGCAGCTGGTGGTGGCAAGGGAATCGCTGATGTGCCGGCAGGAGACAGACATACAACTCAATCCATGTACTTGCAATTCGATTTTGTTCAGAACATAGTTTTGCTGAAAAGCGGCAAGGGAATCGCTGTTGGTGTCAGGGGTCGGAGGGGGCGTCGGAAGGGAAAGAAGTGGGCGCCGAGCGGCCCTTGGAGGGAGTTCGCCGGAAGGGAAGCAGGGGCGCCGAGGGGCCGTCGGATGGGGCGGAGCGAGCCGTCGGCGGCGGAGGTGCAGCCTGCGCGATCTCCTTTCCCACGGCGGCGGCGGCGGCGGAGGTGCAGGCATTGCGGCTCCTTTCTCACAGCGCCGGCAGCAGCAGTGCCCGTCCGAGAACTCTCGACGGTGACGAAGCCTTTTCTCTTCCCGTCCCTCGTACACAGGCAAGCGTTTGCACTGATGGTCCAAGTATGCGGGAGGACGAACGACCGGGCGTGACTACTCCTGTCCGTCGGATGAAGGTGAACGGTGGATGCTGGGCCTCGAGGCACCGCGTGCCTTGCCTTCAGCGAGGCACCGGATCTCAGTCCGACGCGCCGGTCCATTCAGCTCGATGCCAGCCATTCTCCAGGTTCTAAAATCTTCGACGAATATGTCGTAGATGTCCAGCAGCAAAAAGGAAAAATGCAGAAGATATGCAGCCTGAGATTTCCGTCCGTGCCGGCCATTCCCGCTGCTCCGGCGAGCGGCGAGCTCCGCCGGCGACGGCCAAGGTGAATCGAGATCGAACGTGCAGGTCTCCGACGCGAACACGACATCGCCGTTGGAGGCGCTCGCAGGCGTCGCAAGCATGGCAGATCCGCACACGGAAGGACTGCATGCAACTAGCTAGCTTCAGCGGCTCTCCAATCGGTCGATCCGAACCAAGCTGGCAGGCAGCCGGCAGGTGGATCGATTGATCCGTCCACCGAACGTCCTGTATCCGTATCCATTCGACCAATTCGGCCTCTTCGTCGGCGTTCATGGGAGCGGGGCGCACTGCTGTAGATGGAGATGAGATGGGGCGCCGGCTGCCGGGTCTCCGGGAGTTGGGGCGCCGGCCGGTCGGGGCGTGGCGGTGGCCGGTGGGGGGCGACGGCCGGGCGGGGCATGGAGGTGGCCGGGGGGGGGGGGGGGGGGGGGGCGACGCGGACTGGCCAGGCAGGGGTTGGCGGTGCGGCTGGATCGAGCGGCCAGGCTCGAGGTTGGGGACGAGTGGACACGGGTGAGTTTCCTTCCTTTTTTTTACGTCGGACGGGTGAGTTTTCCTGGCACATGATTTTTTTGTCGCCCGATCTGAGCCGGGTCGACCGACCAGGCTCGACCCCCTACTGGCGCCGCCCCTGCATGTGACCCTTGCTTCCTACAGTTCCTACGCGTGTTTTGCCACACGGATACGGCTGGCTTTAGTGGTGTTGGGGGCGAAGAGGGAAATGTTAGTTTAGAAGGACTTTTAATGCCCAAGAGGGAACTGAAGCGGTTGAAAATTTATGTCCCAATGCCCGCTCAACTCCCACATTTGGTGCACCATTCAGGTTCAATAGGCACATACTGATTCTACAGTTTCGATAGGCACATACTGTTAGGTAGGTTTTTTGAATCTATTCTGTCTTGGATCATTAGCCAAAAGAAGAATTTTTGTTTGGGCAAACATGGGGACTGTGAAATCCATTTGAAAGGTTCAGGAGCAGGATTAGTTGCCATAATAGCCAGGTACCTATTAATAGGACCCGAAGAATTAATATCAACTAAAAAGGTATTATGGCAATTGTGAAGTCATTTAGAACACCCATCAGATTCTGAATCTGAATTTCATCTACTGGCATTATCAATAAGGTATCATCAGCGTATTGTAAGATGGGATATGTCTGTCCATATGACTCTTCCATAGGTAGACTGATTAGGCCATTTTGCCATGCATTATTCACAACAACTGAAGCAACTCTGCATTACCCAATTCATAGAAAGAATTTAACCTATTTATCTTTCACAATGGCTGAGGCAAAGCCTCACTTATGTAAATGTTTATACACAATTTTTATGAAGTGATAGCATAGTAGGAGCCTTCCTACTGTTTTGCATGTAAAAAAGGTGAACAGTTTCCCAAAACATTAGCGATGCATGACCTTGCTTGAGGAAATGATTAGTCTTCATCATCTAATGTTAGGGTTACCACATCAATAGAAGAGTTTCAACTTGACACCACATATATCGGTAGTACAGTGCAATTTGGAGCACATGAATATCAAGGGAAAACGTGTGGTACTCCATCTAGATATGCTGCCTATATCAAGCACATTATGATCTTGGAAGCACATCTATGTACGCAGTGGCTGGAAAATAGAGCACTTGCTCTATGCTTGTGAGATTGAATCAACTTATAAATGCTGGAAAGTACAACACCCATCTAAGTATTACTCTGACTGACTCACTAAGTCAGAATTCATGTCTTACGGAATATCATGATATAACACTGGTGAATGGGTGCATTAATCTACGATAAGTAGTTCACGTAGTTGGTGAGTCATGCTATTAGCTTTTTAAATTATTTACACCTGCAACTTCTTAATCACCTGATGTGGGATAGGTCGCTGTAACAATTGTGGTACTGTAAATGTTTGTCTTGGGATTTGTTCCAAGTCTGAATAAAAGGGTACTTTTATGGTAGAGTGCTTTCTATACTGAATATTCTGATTGATGAGTAAGATATCAGTTCATTTTGCATTTGTCCAAGAAATAAAAGAAGCCAGATGTTGGCGAGTGTCATGCATTTGGATTTAGATTTTTTTTTTTGGATTCGTTGCAGGGAGAATGAATGCAGACTATGTGCGGCTGAAGAGCACAGTAAATGGACAGTACATCCATGCTTCTGAGGATGCAAGGTCTGTCCACCTTGATGCTGCCCAAGCATCGCGTAATGCGGTATGGGCGGTGGAGGAGTGCCACACTGCTGGCAAGGATTATGTTCTTCTGCGCGGCGTTTATGGCCGTTATCTTGGCTCCGCTGGCATCTGCCCCAATTTCTTTTCATTCCCGTTGGTCATTGCTGTGCAGCGTGATTTTGACATGCCGGTGTTGAAGGAGATAATGTGGGAAGTCGAAACACCAAGGGTGGGAGTCTCTGAGCTCAGGTCTGCCTCTGGTTCATATCTCCGCACCGTCTACATCTCCAGATGCCATACTGACACTGTGAAGGAGTGGAACATGTATGGCGTGGAAACGACTTCCGAGATACCACCTGTGAGCTCCTTGCCCTTTATTATGTCATTGCGCGATTCACAGTAGTAAATTCTAATTCGTTTGTTTGTTTGTTTGTTTGTTTGTTTGATGTGCAGGCACCGCCTTCCTGTGTGAACGCATGGCGTCGCCCTCTCAAACGTGAGATCAACTGGGTGATTGCTGAGGAGTCTGGAGCAATAGAAAAGGATGATTGGGGCAATTTTGTTTGTTTGTTGGCAGGGACAAGACCAAGCTGGAGGACGAGCTCAAAGATGTTTACCTTAGACTATCCCTATGAGTCTCTTCATCCGGGCTGGCCAATATGGAACCCTAACGCCTATCTCAGTTAACCTGCCCCGCAGCCAGGAGCCACTCTCTGTGGTTGCTTTATGGGGTCAAACAGGTCCGTTGACTAATTCAATAGTACCTATGGCGCTTTTGGGTAGACATGAAAACTTATTTTTTATTTTTTATGTAACACACCGAACCTTTTCCTGTCTCTGCAGCTACTGATCATCAAATTTTTCCCAACATTGATGAGGACACTTCAGCGGATAGTGAAGCTGGTGACGTTGAGTTGGGCAACATGACTGGGCATCAGCAAGAGAGGAGGCCTCTGATGGGTCTAAGCTTTCCTAGGAAGGATTGATAACTGATGTTTTGTCTAAATACCAGCAAGTATTATTCAGCGAATGTTAGCTGTTTTATACCCGATTATGACTAGCAAACTAAAGATGATATGATTCTGAAGGCTCTGCTTGTCCTTAGCATTGCTTAGCTAGCATCGGCTCTAGCCATATACTACCTCCGTTCCAATGAATAAGGCCTATATTATTTTTGAAAAGTCAAACAACGTGAAGTTTGATCAAGTTTTTTGAAGAAATTATGAACATGTACAATACAAAATAAACATGGTTAGATGCATCATGAAATATATTTTCACATGATATTCATATAATATTATAGTTGTTGATAATTTTTATCAAAAAGTTTGGTCAAAGTTACTTAGCTTGACTTTCTCAAAAGAATATAGGCCTTATTCATTGGAACGGAGAGAGTATTCTAGGATTTGAGCAATTCATTCATACTACTGTTGCTCAGTTTGCACCGTTCTCTCCTAGCCTAGCCCTTCGATCAGAGTACTAGAAAGATGTTGTTTCAATGTAATGTATTTACTATTTCAAATTCAGACACTCTACTTTCGGATTAATCTTGTTCTTATGCGAACAGCTGTGACACATCTATGGTGACCAAGTACAAGCCCAGAACCATCAGCAGCATGTTAATGTAAACTTTGCGCAAGTGAGGCCATCAAAACTTTTTTACTGTACACTATCACTTGCACTAGCCAATATTCTGTCCCTGCCTAGATCAAATGCTTAACACAACTCAGTCCCTTTCTTGGCACCTCCACTAATTATTCCTTGTGCCCTAGAGCACCCGTTTGAATGGGCACTATCACAACTGAAAAAGGTTTGCATATAAATCAAATATTAAAAAAATGGAGACATCCATGCGAATAATGTCTATTCTATTTTATCATGCTTATCCACGGCAGATTTTTCAATGATGGATTGTGTTTTGTAGTTCTCCCACCCAATAAGTTCATTTGTCGTTCAACTGATATCATAGTTCAGCCGACAAAAACAATACTGAAATTGCTATGGAAAAAATACACAGTTCGCATTTTTTTACTTAGCAATGTGGATATTGTTTTTAGAATTGTGTAGGTGGCATACATATAGGATTTGTGTTCTACATACACAAGTTTCCTACAAAAGCATGAACATACATAAGTTCTTCACACCATATACTGAAATTTTATACTGCACTAGTTGAATGCCCGAGGGCGTTGCTACGGGCATCTCAAGATGCATGATTCTCTTCTCTCATTATACCTTCTCATATTCCTGAATAACGATGGATATGATTCAATCAGTACAGAAAAAACATCACTTCTCTTCAGCTGGAACAACTTTTGTTGTACATAAAGGTTAACTATGTTGTACAAGAATACCATTTTATACCAAAAACCATGCATACGAAAAGGAAAATAGGAGATTTTTTTTGCACTATGGAGTGGATCTACAATACCAGAAAATGATTTGCATGTTGTAGGCGGCTATTGGGCATCCAAAAACTCTTAGTTCCAACGCAGAAGAATTGGTGTCCCTAAGCTGTCACAACCGCATGTAAGGAGAAATCACAGGGTTCACAAGCCAGGAAGCATAGTTAAGAAACACGGGCAATCTGCATGTCCTCCTCTTTTACATTTTGTCTGTTTGTTATGTAACTCCTACCATAACAGAAAACTCCAAAACCTGGACCAAAATAATAAGCATACATAGTACATAATCTTCAATCAAGAGGAAAACAAACAAGATAATCTAATATTCACAGAACATACATGACCAAAAACAGTAGGTCTATTATATGAAGAAGTTTTCAAATCAACTTGCCATTAAAACCGATTACGAACAGGTTCTCTTCAGGAAGTTCTTGCATCTAATGATCTTGTTGTCTCTCCGATAAGTACATGAGCTTGTACATACTTCAGATAAAACAATATATATTTCATCATTTTCCTGAAATTCGAAAGCTTTCATAGCAGTGCAAGAGAAAGGTTATTCCTAATAGCCATCTGTGGCGCCCCGACCCGACTGCTATACAGTGATGCTGTGTGTCACCGGTTAAGCGATACAACCGGAGGTTACGGGTTTACCAATCCCCGGCCAAAACCTTTGGCAGGCGTTGCTGGGTACACCTCACTCCAGACAACGCAACACCCGATTGATGCCTTCACACAGGCACAACTATCAAAGCATAATAGTAAGATCAAGACTTGTGGAACAACTGGCACATCACAGACTCTACGACACAAATCATATAGTTCAACTCTTATACAGAGAAAGATAGCAAATGACAAACAGAGGTCACAGACCCAACATTACAACAAGCGGAAGCAAATTAGGTTGTTCTAAACAACAAGATCCAACATATGGCCTAAGAGGCCTACAGATAAACATCACAGCGCCAGCTGTTCCAGGATGTCCCAAGCTGCCACCTGGGAACCCCAGACTACTCGTCGATGTCCACAAAGAACCCACCTTCGAGGTCGGTGAAGTCCTCTCCTGAAAAATAAGCAAACGACGTTGAGTTCGACGAACTCGCAAGATTAAGAGCTAATATATGCTCCATGATTGGCTTTCAAAGGTTTTATGGTTGTTTTGCATAAAGCTGATTTTATTTATAAAACACATCTCCACGGCATCGACTAATCAGATTATTTTTGAAAAGGGGTAAGAAGTAACTCTTTTCTTTGAGATCACCCTTCTCAATCATCACCAACATCACCATTGTACCTGTTCATCAAAGGCACCTCCCCGAATCACCCTCGAGGAAGTCAACCTTACATTCGTGAAATTGGTACCTCTAGTACCCAAGTTTTAATCATTCCGTTTAAGTTATTCTATGATCATCGTCCATTCCCAAGTCGTCCGTAACCGTGGACACGGCTTTTCGAAAAGATTTATCCCTGCAGGGGTGTACAAATGTTTGCCACGCGTACCGCCCGGCCCATTACCTGCGCATTAGCTCTCTTCCTTGGAAAGCCGGCTGGGTGGGAACGGTGTCGACTTCTCCCTCGTTAAGGACTTTCCAGGATCATCAGTGGCGGTAGGACTGCCAGGATCACCACACCCCGCCCCACGGCCACTTATTTTCCTAACACCACCATCCTCATCTCAGTTCAACACCATCACGCACGCGCAAATGGAAAGCCAAACTAGAGGACCCTGGCTAGCCCGCTCGAGTTATTTAGTCTAAGAGGGTTCCTGCACTGCGAATGCATAGGCCTCACGCATGGTTGCACGCTCAGTCTTGGTTCAGGAGGTACAGAACTCGCACCTAGGCGGCAAGAACGAGACAACCCACCACATTCCATGTGGCCTCTCATCCCCACCTTCTTAGCATTTTATTATCCATCTCCACAATTCTCCACCATCAACATCACTGTCACAAGTTAACACCTGTTTCCAGCATTCACCATCCCTAGTACAACTAGGCATTTCACTAAGCATGGCTAAGCACTTGCATAGCATAGTAGTATTCCATGGCCAACAATACAAACCTATGGTAATAGGAAGGTAAAACAGGTATTGGCAACAGGATTCTAATGCAACTAGTAGGATACTCTAATCCAGGCAGAAGACATTTAGAACCGCATGCAATATTATAGTGGAGAAAATAATTGCGGAAAATAGGATAAGATATGCTCAGAGGGGGGATTACGCTTGCCTTGTTCAGAGTGCTGGTAGTACGGATCGTCACAAGACGGGGGTGGCACTTCACCTCCGTGATCTACCGATGCACAAACAACACCGGAAAAACAATCAACACATGGCAATTGTGCAATGCATACACGGATGATGATATGACACTTCAAATGCAACCTAAAGGCATTGAACAGGATCAACTAGTTAAATGGGGTCCCCGTTATATTTATTGCATTATTCGGGAAATCAACCCCATATTTAAACTTAGTGATTACAACTACTACTAAAGCACATTATTGTAATGGTGGACAATTATGCATGAGGATGAAGAGTTTGGATTACTCATGTTTTTCTGATCATTTTGATATAAGGAACACATTTTTCGGAGGTCCCGGTAAAAAGTTATTAATTTTAAAAGTTTCTCTTTTTTTTAAACGTATGATTTTAATATCACTAGAAGCACCACATTTCAAATGTGATCAAACAAGCGTGATAGTTATTTTAAAGTTTTAATCACAATTTTCTGGGCATTTTGGTATAACACCCGCATTTTTCGGATACACCGATAGAAGTTACTATTTTTATCAATTCCTTTTTGAAATGACCTTTAGATGATTTATTTAGCAACGATACGATTATTCATACTTTTAGGGTAGCAGAGTGAGAGGGAAAATACAATTCAGATCAGAATTGAAATCCCGGATTCCAGCCCGGAAAATTCTGGGCTGTGCACCGGGTGGAAAAATCAACCCGGAAATATTTCCGGCCCAAATCCGGTTATGGACCGGGCCAGAACCTCCGAGTCCAGTAGCTCTTTTCCAAATCCGGTAAATAAACCGGAAAAATCCGGGTTCTC
Organism: Poa pratensis; assembly: GCA_947311845.1. Classification (NCBI taxonomy): domain Eukaryota; kingdom Viridiplantae; phylum Streptophyta; class Magnoliopsida; order Poales; family Poaceae; genus Poa; species Poa pratensis. Next base: position 76,620,103 of record CAMZMU010000035.1, on the reverse strand, counting down.
CACCGGACGAGTCAACTCAACGCAGCGGAGCTGCGGAGACGATGATGCTCGGCGGCGTGAACGCGCGCTGGCGCAAGAGGGGAGAGGGGAGATGGTGCTTCGGCACGGGAGGCTCACCGCGAGCAAGTTGGCGAGGTCGGGGTGGCCGGAAATGGCTCGGCGGCGCCGGAATCGGGCGGCGGAGCGACACGGTGGAGCTCGGACTGCAGCGGCAAGAGGTGGACGGCGACGGCAGATGCGGCGGCCCCGCGTCGATTCCCGCGGCCAGGGGGTAGAGGAGGTGGCGGCGGAGCTTTCTCCTGTCCTCGATCTGAGCGGGAGGCTCTCAGGCGACGGCGACGAGCACGGCGGCGGCAGTGGCCATGGCGGCCCGCGGGAAGAGGAACGGGGAGAGAAGACGGAGCAGGGGCGAGAGGAATGGGGAGAGCACGTGGGGGTTCTCCTCCTTGCAGGGGTGAGGGCAGAGCAGGGGGCCCGGAGGCGAGGCGCACGGCGGCATGGCGGCGAGGTGGTGCGGCGCGAGCCCTGCGCTCGGTCGCAACAGTGAGGAAGAAAGGAGGTTTTCGAGAAAACCCCCTGCGCGAAATAAATTCATCACGGACAGATCCTCCCATATTTACAAACAGGTCCTTTTCTATTTTAAAATTAAAACCAGCACATGTTTTGAATTAATTGAGGCATCAAAATAATTTATAAAAATTTGAGAAAAATTGGGGAGCCTCCCCATATAATATAGAAGTACCACAAAAATTGGTTTTGCAAAATAAAATGTTTTGAGCAATATTTGTTCATAGGGTTTGAATATGGCATTTTTGCTAGAATTCAAAATGTTGCTCCTTTAACAATTTGGAGCAAGTACAAAATATTATCCGAACTCTTGGAACTTCCTTGACAATTATACAAGATGTCAAGAATTTTTGTTGTGTAAGCTTGAGTGCCTTCTTTGTTGTGAAATTGGTTGGGACAAGTTTTGCATTATTGGTTTTCAATATTGATAATAATAAATTGGGTGTGGTTTAGCAATTTCAAAGGATGCAATGATGCATGCATGCCATGATGCAAAAGAGGACACAAAAGTGAAAATTTGGTACTCAAATTTTGGGGCTGTTACAATTCTACCCTCCTTACAGGAATCTCGTCCCGAGATTCTAAGATTGCGGAAAGAAGTCGGGATACTCCTCACGTAGACTAGACTCTCGTTCCCAAGTTGCTTCTTCCTCGGAATGGTGCGACCACTGAATCTTGAGAAACTTGGTAGTCTTGTTCCGGGTCTTCCTTTCAGCTTCATCCAAGACACGGATAGGATGCTCACGATAAGTGAGGTCTTCTTGAGATCTAGCTCCTCATGATTAACTCCATGGATAGGATCCTTGAAACACCGGCGGAGTTGGGAGACATGAAACACATCATGCACATTTGGGAATTTGACCGGTAACTCCAACTTATAAGAAAGATCTCCTCGCTTTTCAGAACGGTGAAAGGACCAACATAGCGAGGTGCCAATTTCCCTTTGATTCCGAAGCGGCGAACGCCACGAAGGGGAGAGACGCGGAGATAAGCTTTATCACCAATTTCATAGTGAATTTCCTGATGGTGCTTATCATAGTAGCTCTTCTGCCTAGACTGAGCAATCTTCAGATTCTCTCTTATGATTCGAACCTTCTCCTCAGCTTCATTGATCACATCGGACCAAAGAGTGCTCTCTCTCCGGTCTCGGACCAATTCAGAGGAGTGCGGCATTTTCTTCCATATAGAGCCTCGAATGGAGCCATGCCCAGACTAGCTTGATAGCTATTGTTGTAGGAGAACTCCGCGAAAGGGAGATACTTTTCCCAACCTTGGCCAAAAGAGATGACACATGCCCGAAGCATGTCTTCCAAAACTTGATTCACTCTTTCAGTCTGACCATCAGTCTGGGGGTGGTAAGCGGTACTGAAGTTGAGACGGGACCCCATAGCAGTTTGGAAACTGTGCCAGAACTTGGAGACGAAGATACTTCCACGGTCCGATATGATCCTCAAAGGGACCCCGTGCAATGGAACAATACGAGCCAAATACAACTCGGCAAGTTGACTTGCCGTATCTCGTCACGGACGGGTAGGAAGTGCAACCTTGGAAGACGATCAATGATTACCCAAATAGCATTGTTGCCCTTTTGAGATCGGGAAACCCGGTGATGAAGTCCATACCAATTTCATCCCATTTCCACTCGGGACTGCAATAGGACGAAGAGTGCCGGCAGGTCTTTGATGTTCAGCTTTTACCCGTCGACATGTGTCGCATTCAGCAACATACTTGGCAATTTCTCGTTTCATACGAGTCCACCAGAATTGTGGTCGAAGGTCTTGGTACATCTTGGTACTACCAGGATGAATAGAGAGAGGAGATTCATGAGCTTCTTGGAGGATCAGTCCTCTCAGTTTTTGCTTCTTTGGCACAACCAAGCGGTCACCAAAATAAACAACTCCGGATTCATTGACAGAAAAACATTTTGCCTTCCCGCTAGCAATGTTCTCTTGATTTTTGAATACCCTTATCACGTTTGAGCATCCTTAATCTGGTCTACAAGAGTAGATTTGATCTCCAGATTTGCTAGATAGCCGGAGGGAACCATTTCCAAGTTCAAACGGAGAACTCTTCATAGAGGGCAGGTTGGGCTTCTTCAATCATCAGATTGTTGCAATAGGACTTCCGACTTAGCGCGTCAGCCACGACGTTTGCTTTGCCGGGTTGATAGTTCAGACTCACATTGTAGTCCGTGATTAACTCCAACCAACGCCTTTGCCTGAGATTTAAATCCGGCTGGGTGAAGAGGTACTTCAGACTCTTGTGATCCGAGAAGATCTCGCAACGGTTACCAAACAGGTATGGTCTCCATTGCTTCAAAGCATAGACCACGCGGCAAGCTCTAGATCATGAGTAGGGTAATTGAGCTCATGCGGCTTAAGTTGGCGAGAAGCATAGCCACACATGGCCATCTTGCATTAGCACACAGCCCAAACCTTGTAGAGAGGCGTCACAGAAGACGACGAAATCCTTGCTGTGTCCGGCAGGACAAGCACAGGAGCGGACGTGAGCTTGGCTTTCAGGGCTTGGAAGCTCTCTTCAGCTTCGGCAGTCCATACGAACTTTCTATCCTTCTTGAGAAGGTCAGTCAATGCCTTGGCTATTTTGGAGAAAGCTTCGATGAATCGGCGGTAGTAACCCGCCAATCCGAGAAAGCTACGAATGTCCTTGACTGACATTGGAGTTTTCCAGTCTAGAATAGCTTGAATTTTGTCGGGGATGACTTCCACACCATTGGCAGATATTACATGTCCAAGGAAGACAAGTTTATCCAACCAAAACTCACACTTGGAGAACTTGGCATAGAGACGGTGTTCACGAAGCCGTGTCAGAACCAACCGAAGGTGTTCATCATGCTCTTCGTCGGTTTTAGAATAGATGAGGATGTCATCGATGTAAATGACGACAAACTTATCAAGATAATCCATGAAAATGGAATTCATGAGCCTCATGAAAGTAGCTGGAGCATTTGTGAGACCAAAGGACATGACGGTATACTCATATGAGCCATAGCGAGTAACAAATGCCGTCTTTGGGATATCCTCCTTTCTGATCTTTATTTGATGGTACCCTGACCTCAGATCCATCTTGGAGAATACTCTTGCACCAGCTAACTGATCCAACAGATCATTGATACGAGGGATAGGATACTTGTTCTTGATTGTCACCGCATTCAACGGTCGATAGTCAGAGACAAGACGAGGCACGGTAGAATCCCTCTTCTTGACAAAGAGTACCGGACAACCCCAAGGTGAACTGCTAGGCTGGATGAACTCCTTAGCTAACAGCTGATCAATTTGCCCTTCAACAGAGCCAACTCTTCCACCGGCATGCGGTAGGGCTTCTTGGAAATTGGAGCAGTACCGGGAAGCAAGTCTATGACAAACTCCACACTTCGATCAGGTGGCATGCCAGGCAATTCTTCTGGGAACACATCCGGGAAGTCACACACCACGTGTATGTCCTGGATTTCAGGAGGGGACAAGCCTTCCATGAAACATAGGGCGATCTCCGGGGAGAGGGGATTGTCTGATGATGGAGGTCCTGAATATGTAGCCCAAAACTGCACATCGTAACCGGAAGGGTGGGTCACGGTGATGGACTTAGCAGCACAGTCGAGATTAGCATGGTATCTTGCTAACCAGTCCATGCCCAGTATGGCATCAAGGCCCTTCGACCTCAAGGCTATCAACGGGAAAGGGAAGGACAGGGATGCTATGATAATCTGGACCTCAGGAGTAACGCCATCGGTTTGCCATTTGGAGCCAGGGGTAGAGATCATCAAGGGACTGCTCATCTTCTCAAACGGTATTTGGTGATCTTTTGCAAACGCAATAGAGATGAATGAATGCGATGCTCCAGAATCAAACAAAACGGTAGCAAGATGGTTGTTGATTCGAAGCTCACCCATAAGGACGCCAGGATCCTCTTCAGCTTCTTCAGCAGAGACGTGGTTCAGGCGACCACGCACCAAAGGTCCAGCCTTGCCAGTTGGAGTGGCAGGGGCTCGTGCAGGAGTTATAGCGAGAGGTGCCTTCTGGGGGCACTCCCTGGAGTAGTGACCAGCCTGGCCACAGGTGTAGCAAGTGAGTCCAGGTGGAGCAGGTAGCATAGGACGGTACCCACTCCGCCTATCCCAAGTGTCGAAGTAGTGGGACGCGGAGGAGGTGGCCTATATCCTGCTGCCCTCGGCATGAAGGGAGCACGAGGTACGGCGCTGTAGGGACAAACACCCTGCGCTTCTTGCTCTCAGAACCCGAGGAACTCTGGTGATCCCCATGTGCGGGCCTCTTGGAAGCTTCAAGTTCTTTCTTCCTTGCTCAAGAGTGAAAGCCTGGTTGAACAGCTCCTGATAGGTCTGGAACCTGAAGGGCAATAGCTCATAGCGGAGCTGCGGATTCAGACCCTTGCGGAACAGCTCTTGCTTGTCAGCATCATTGGTCACGTCCCTTGGGGCGTAACGAGAAAGATGGTTGAACTCACGACCATAAGTGCGGAGGTCCATCCGTCCCTGTTGCAGATCCAGGAACTCCCTCCTCTTCAAGTCCATGATAGGCTGGGGAATGTACTCCGCTCGAAAGGCAGTGCGGAACTCAGCCCAGGTGAAGACATGGTTGGCTGGAAACAAAGCCACATGGCTCTCCCACCAACAGCCAGCAGCACCAACCAAGAGGTAGGTGGCAAAGTTGACTTGCTCGCCAATGGGACATGCAGCGCGGAGAACTTGCGCTCCAAAGCACGAAGCCAATCATCAGCTTCCAGTGGCTCCTTAGCATCAGCAAAGTGGGTGGCTGCGAACGCAGGAACTCAGTGAGAGTGTTGCACTCGTTCCTCCGTGCATTCTGCTGCACCAACTGCTCAAGCAAGCGCTCATTGCGCCCACGGTTCTCCTCAATGGCCATCAAGACTTGAGCCATCGAGGGTGGTGGCGGCAGATCATCCTCATCATCATTGTGGTTACCGCGACCACCACGGCCTCCACGACCTCCTCGAGCCATTCTGGAGATTTGACAATGACACGGTTAGTATCTTTCTCCGAATGGTCGAACAATAGCATTAGCGTCTTCACAAGTACACAGACTAGGGACGATAATACTTTGCGAGAAGGAAAACAACAAGATAGAACTTGGGTCGAAGATCAGCATCATGTGCTACTAGTGAGAGTTAAGAAATCACAACTTAACACACTCTAGTTGGCACAATCCGGGACCTTATGTTCAAGTCCGTGGGTTAAACCCAAAGAAAGGATCAAATGATTGACTCGGTAGAACATCTGAGTTGATTTGGGATTGCAACGCAGCGGGAGCAACGTGACACATAACACTAAAGGTCGAACCCACCCCGTTTCTCCTAATTTTGAAGTAACAGGTGAGAAGTAAAACCTTTAAACTCAAATCGAGGTAAGATTGCTCCGAGATTAGAGGGTAACCAGATAAGGAGTAAAAAGAATCCTAAGATGGTTTTCACAACTCATTTTTAGGTTAAAATATTTTCACAAACACTAGACTCAACATCGACCAGTAGAAGGGTTTCCTACAGGCAGTACTGCTCTGATACCAACTTGTGGCGCCCCGACCCGACTGCTATACAGTGATGCTGTGTGTCACCGGTTAAGCGATACAACCGGAGGTTACGGGTTTACCAATCCCCGGCCAAAACCTTTGGCAGGCGTTGCTGGGTACACCTCACTCCAGACAACGCAACACCCCGATTGATGCCTTAACACAGGCACAACTATCAAAGCATAATAGTAAGATCAAGACTTGTGGAACAACTGGCACATCACAGACTCTACGACACAAATCATATAGTTCAACTCTTATACAGAGAAAGATAGCAAATGACAACCAGAGGTCACAGACCCAACATTACAACAAGCGGAAGCAAATTAGGTTGTTCTAAACAACAAGATCCAACATATGGCCTAAGAGGCCTACAGATAAACATCACACGCCAGCTGTTCCAGGATGTCCCAAGCTGCCACCTGGGAACCCCAGACTACTCGTCGACGTCCACAAAGAACCCACCTTCGAGGTCGGTGAAGTCCTCCTCTGAAACAAAAGCAAAGACGTTGAGTTCGACGAACTCGCAAGATTAAGAGCTAATATATGCTCGATGATTGGCTTTCAAGGTTTTATGGCTGTTTTGCATAAAGCTGATTTTATTTATAAAACACAACTCAGGCATCGACTATCAGAATTTTCAAAAGGGGTAAGAAGTAACTCTTTTCTTTGAGATCACCTTTCTCAACATCACCAACATCACCATTGTACCTGTTCATCAAAGGCACCTCCCCGAATCACCCTCGAGGAAGTCAACCTTACATTCGTGAATTGGTACCTCTAGTACCCAGTTTTAATCATTCCGTTTAAGTTATTCTATGATCATCGTCCATTCCCAAGTCGTCCGTAACCGTGGACACGGCTTTTCGAAAAGATTTAACCCTGCAGGGGTGTACAAATGTTTGCCACGCGTACCGTCCGGCCCATTACCTGCGCATTAGCTCTCTTCCTTGGAAAGCCGGCTGGGTGGGAACGGTGTCGACTTCTCCCTCGTTAAGGACTTTCCAGGATCATCAGTGGCAGTAGGACTGCCAGGATCACACACCCCGCCCCACGGCCACTTATTTTCCTAACACCACCATCCTCATCTCAGTTCAACACCATCACGCACGCGCAAATGGAAAGCCAAACTAGAGGACCCTGGCTAGCCCCGCTCGAGTTATTTAGTCTATGAGGGTTCCTGCAAATGCATAGGCCTCACGCATGGTTGCACGCTCAGTCTTGGTTCAGGAGGTACAGAACTCGCACCTAGGCGGCAAGAACGAGACAACCCACCACATTCCATGTGGCCTCTCATCCCCACCTTCTTAGCATTTTATTATCCATCTCCACAATTCTCCACCATCAACATCACTGTCACAAGTTAACACCTGTTTCCAGCATTCACCATCCCTAGTACAACTAGGCATTTCACTAAGCATGGCTAAGCACTTGCATAGCATAGTAAGTATTCCATGGCCAACAATACAAACCTATGGTAATAGGAAGGTAAAACAGGTATTGGCAACAGGATTCTAATGCAACTAGTAGGATACTCTAATCCAGGCAAAAGACATTTAGAACCGCATGCAATATTATAGTGGAGAAAATAATTGCGGAAAATAGGATAAGATATGCTCAGAGGGGGGATTACGCTTGCCTTGTTCAGAGTGCTGGTAGTACGGATCGTCACAAGACGGGGGTGGCACTTCACCTCCTTGATCTACCGATGCACAAACAACACCGGAAAAACAATCAACACATGGCAATTGTGCAATGCATACACGGATGATGATATGACATTTCAAATGCAACCTAAAGGCATTGAACAGGATCAACTAGTTAAATGGGGTCCCCGTTATATTTATTGCATTATTCGGGAAATCAACCCCATATTTAAACTTAGTGATTACAACTACTACTAAAGCACATTATTGTAATGGTGGACAATTATGCATGAGGATGAAGAGTTTGGATTACTCATGTTTTTCTGATCATTTTGATATAAGGAACACATTTTTCGGAGGTCCCGGTAAAAAGTTATTAATTTTAAAAGTTTCTCTTTTTTTTAAACGTATGATTTTAATATCACTAGAAGCACCACATTTCAAATGTGATCAAACAAGCGTGATAGTTATTTTAAAGTTTTAATCACAATTTTCTGGGCATTTTGGTATAACACCCGCATTTTTCGGATACACCGATAGAAGTTACTATTTTTATCAATTCCTTTTTGAAATGACCTTTAGATGATTTATTTAGCAACGATACGATTATTCATACTTTTAGGGTAGCAGAGTGAGAGGGAAAATACAATTCAGATCAGAATTGAAATCCCGGATTCCAGCCCGGAAAATTCTGGGCTGTGCACCGGGTGGAAAAATCAACCCGGAAATATTTCCGGCCCAAATCCGGTTATGGACCGGGCCAGAACCTCCGAGTCCAGTAGCTCTTTTCCAAATCCGGTAAATAAACCGGAAAAATCCGGGTTCTCCACCGGACGAGTCAACTCAACGCAGCGGAGCTGCGGAGACGATGATGCTCGGCGGCGTGAACGCGCGCTGGCGCAAGAGGGGAGAGGGGAGATGGTGCTTCGGCACGGGAGGCTCACCGCGAGCAAGTTGGCGAGGTCGGGGTGGCCGGAAATGGCTCGGCGGCGCCGGAATCGGGCGGCGGAGCGACACGGTGGAGCTCGGACTGCAGCGGCAAGAGGTGGACGGCGACGGCAGATGCGGCGGCCCCGCGTCGATTCCCGCGGCCAGGGGGTAGAGGAGGTGGCGGCGGAGCTTTCTCCTGTCCTCGATCTGAGCGGGAGGCTCTCAGGCGACGGCGACGAGCACGGCGGCGGCAGTGGCCATGGCGGCCCGCGGGAAGAGGAACGGGGAGAGAAGACGGAGCAGGGGCGAGAGGAATGGGGAGAGCACGTGGGGGTTCTCCTCCTTGCAGGGGTGAGGGCAGAGCAGGGGGCCCGGAGGCGAGGCGCACGGCGGCATGGCGGCGAGGTGGTGCGGCGCGAGCCCTGCGCTCGGTCGCAACAGTGAGGAAGAAAGGAGGTTTTCGAGAAAACCCCCTGCGCGAAATAAATTCATCACGGACAGATCCTCCCATATTTACAAACAGGTCCTTTTCTATTTTAAAATTAAAACCAGCACATGTTTTGAATTAATTGAGGCATCAAAATAATTTATAAAAATTTGAGAAAAAATTTGGGGAGCCTCCCCATATAATATAGAAGTACCAAAAATTGGTTTTGCAAAATAAATGTTTTGAGCAATATTTGTTCATAGGGTTTGAATATGGCATTTTTGCTAGAATTCAAAATGTTGCTCCTTTAACAATTTGGAGCAAGTACAAAATATTATCCGAACTCTTGGAACTTCCTTGACAATTATACAAGATGTCAAGAATTTTTGTTGTGTAAGCTTGAGTGCCTTCTTTGTTGTGAAATTGGTTGGGACAAGTTTTGCATTATTGGTTTTCAATATTGATAATAATAAATTGGGTGTGGTTTAGCAATTTCAAAGGATGCAATGATGCATGCATGCCATGATGCAAAAGAGGACACAAAAGTGAAAATTTGGTACTCAAATTTTGGGGCTGTTACACCATCTTATGTAGAGAAAAACCGTTTTGCTTAGATAATAGTAACAAAATCAAACATAGAACCTTGAATCCCTGTCAAGGTTCTTTAGTCGGTACCCAACGAAATGGTGCTGCATATAAGGGACTCACCTTAGCATGGATAATACCCCTACGAACACTCTTTCCTCCACTTTTGGTATTAGAGATGATAATCATCTAGATGTTTCTCCGGCCTCCGCATCCGACAAAAGTAGACCCCTGCACTATAACACTGTCGGCGCCGCGGAACCATGGGTGCCAAGCTAGACTGCCTCCCGAACGCTTGGGCAAGCGAAGCGCTCCGGAGAGGAAGCCCGAGACATGTCCAGCGCCAGATCACCCCGCCAACCCCCGGGAGCGAGCCCGGGGGTCAGAAAGAAAGAACGGTGGAAATCCGGGTCAACGACATCTCCGAGGAGCCCATCCCGGAAAGGGAACGCGGGGGACCCGCGAAGAAGGAATCTTCCGAGACCCCGGGGGCCGTACCCGGGGGGAAGCGTCGCATAGATGACTGGGACCACGGGGAACCAGGCGGGTGCACGTGGCACGGGATTCCTGCAGCGCTACCCGGGGAAGATGGCTTTACAGACAAGGAAGCATTGCAGGCACCAGAGACAAGACACCACAGGCCCGCTGTCGGGCGCAGGCAAGACGTCAGCGAGACTCAGCGCACTGTCCAATCCCCGTAGACGTAAGAGTCTACGCAAGATCCTGGCCAAGGACAAGACAAGGCTGACCGTCGCCTTGGCCCGACAGAGGAAGCGGCATGAAGGACATCGCGGCTCGGGCGACGCCACGACGATATTGGGAGGCTGCCACTTGGAGGAGTAGCATGACGTGTGTGTGGGGACCCCGGATTAGGTATCCGAGATACCCGTTATGTTTCCTGGAACAATCCCATGATCAGTTTGTTGTTGCACATAACTCGAATTGATATCACAGAACACCCATAAATACCGAATAAATTTACTTACTTGATTGAAGCCATAACTTCATCAGGTACTCGCAGCGGAAATCACCAAACAGCGTGGAGCCCAAGTCATTTGCCTTAACCCTACAGGCAGCTGACTGGGAAGCGCCCTAGTTCGCATTGACGTTATTGAAGTCTTCTTCTTCGAACTGTTCTTCTTCAAAATCTGGCTAAGACAATAGCCAGGGACGAAACCAATATGAGTACATTTGAATGTACTCGCAAACTACCACCGAAATGAGCATGCACTACTCTTTTATTGTTTAAATAAAACTTCGTTTGCTTTGAAAACTCTATATCCTTGTTGAAAAGAGAAGGATATGCTTTTGTTTATTAAAACTTTGTTTTGAAATCCCTATATCTTTCTTAAAAAAAAGAAGAAGAAGGCTTTTAGAACTTTTCCCCATAAATCTGACTTTGTAAGAAAATCTCTTTAAAACTTTTCCCGAAACATATCTTTGTTGAAAAAAATGATAAGAAATCTCTTTTAAAACATTTTCTCGGAAAATCACCATTTTGTTTATTTCCCCAAAACTCCTCCTTTTTCGACCATAACCCTTCATGGTCTTTCAATCCCACAACTCATGCCGGCCCGTTGGCATAGTTGCATAAAACATTTTCACCTTTCAAAACACAAAACTTTTCACTTCTCGACCATAGCCCGTCATGGTCAAATCATTCTCCAGCAACCTCATACCAGCCCGTCGGTAGAGTTGCTGATACAACACACCTCCATTTTATTTTCAAATCTCAAAACTTTGCAAAACTTGCACATGGTCAGAGGACAGTCTCCCAATTGTCCATATCCGAGGACTCGGCTATTCGAATAGTTTTAACCCTCTGCAGAGGTAGCACGCTTTTCCCACACCCATCCGGTAACTCATCGTGTCAGCCACGTCCCGCCATACCAGGTGTATGCGAAGTTGAGCCACCGACCATAGCCTCTCATTTGCTCATGCTAGTACAGGATCCTTCCCATATGACACTTTCCATCGACACCCAGTCCAGTTTCCCGTCAGAAACCCTAAGTGTGAGGACTCATAGTTTTGTCTGGCGGTTTATGGTGGAACCTTCTATCCTCCCCACCAACTTGTGTGAGGACCCGGGTCAGGGGGTAGGTCCTCGGACCATCCCCTCATGCATAACGAAGTCATCTCCGTCGATGAGGTATCCCATACTAATAAGAGCAAACTACATGACTACGCCTTTTCCCATATGTGGTAAATGTGGTCGCACAGAGTAAGATTGGTCGTCATAGTACAAAGACACAATGTGCATTTTTCATAAACATCTCCATTCTCCATTCCTCCACTTCAACACCGACATCTCGGCATTCCATATCCACACACAAGTATTTTCAAAGGAGTTTTGAGTAAACAATATTTTTCCCATCCTATAGTTTGAAAAAGAAATTCCAGCTAATATCTCCATATAGGGTGTCAAAATAATATACTTATAATTTGGAAAAGGGTTTTCAAAATCATAGCTTTTGTGGCAAACACCATATAAATAACTTTTGCTCTTTATAAGTAAAACATGCGAACCAAAATAGATGTATATAAATGCAAGCTCAGAGGATAGCTTGCCTTGCTCGGCAAAGTGACCTTGGTCTTGATCTTCAGGTTCAACAAATTTCCCCTCCTCGATAATTCCAGCAACGTTCTCGTCTACTCGATAAACAAACCAATACAAGCAATCACTAAACTACTCAATCAAACATCACCACCTTACAATATTAAACTCTACAAATAACTACGGTAGTCAAACAAGGCAAACCAATTGGGTTCAATTTAATTGAGTTAACCAATATTTAAATTAATAAGTAAAGTGTTGTTTCAATGTTAGGGTGATTCAATTTTAGTCAAACAGGTGTTTGCTTTATACAAACAGATAGATTTTATTTTTCTGTTCATTTTGATATATGTTATTTGTATTTTTCATTAATGAGAATTTTAATAATTTTATCTTATTTAAATTCCCTTTTTAGAATATTTGAGGTTTGAAGAAAGTATTTAACTAATTAAACTTAAATTTTGATTTATTAAATAATAGGAGGAATTATTTAGGTAACATCATTTTATTTTATTATATGAGGAAATTAAGAATATGTTTATTTCTTAATTTATTTGAATTTTTGTTTGAATTTTCAAACTTAACATCTCATTTAAGATAATTCTTAGAGATATATTAATATCTTATATTTTAAATCAAGATAAAGTGATTTATAATACAAAGCAATTTCTTGGAGTTCATATAAATCACTCTGAATACTTTTTTATTTATTTTACGGCCTTGTTTCTCTAATTGTACTGAATAAATCTTTTTCTCATAATTTTTCTTTTTAATAAAATTTCTGTAAAAGTAAAAGGACGATTTTGCCCCTGGTTCATGGTTGAACCAGACCAAAACCAGAGCCTGGCTCGGGTCGGACCGACCGACCGAGCCAGTCGTCTCTCCCCTCGCTCTCTCTCTCTCTCTCACACCCATCTCGCTCCCGAGCCCGACGCGATTCAGAATCGCCGCCGCCGCCCCTTGATTCTGGCCAACTCCGGCAGACTCCGCTGCCGTGCTGCGGCGTAATAGACGCGCCACTCGTTCTACTACACCCTCTCCGAGGCGATTTGTGTTTCCCTGCCTGGTGCGGCCGTGCGGAACTCCAAATCGAGGGTTAGGGTTCGGTGACGACGCCACTCCGCCGTGCTCTCCCTCGCCTTCCAGCTTCCTCGTGTTCCCATGGTAGGTGCAGAGCACCACTCTCTGTGCCACCTTGGTGGTGGTGGTGATGGGTGCTCTCCTCCCGTGGTCCTCCTTCATCGGCCACGCGGGCTCTACCCCACCGCCGTGGAGTTACGGCCATGGGCGATGGTAAGCTCCTCTCCTCTCCTCTCTCTTCTTCTTCTTTCCCCCTCCAGGCCTTCGTGCCCTGCTCTGTGATGCCTGGGTGAATTGGTGATCTAGGGTTCTTGATGCTCAGGTGGTGGGTTTGCTTGGCTGCCCTTGTGGTGATCTCTGAATATGAACTAGTGCCTCGAAGTAATAAGTTGGGGATGTTCTAGCTAGTGGTTTTGGCTGGGGTGATGATCTGGTTCTGTCACTCGACAGATTTGCTATCTATCCTAGACAGTAGCAACAGATGGTGTTCTCTGAACTTTGGTTCAGAGATGTGCCTCTGCTATTTGCTGTTGTTATTTTGAACCTGAGATTCAGATGTAAACCTTTGATAAAAACAAGTGTACAATAGATTCCTGTTGCTAAATAATCTTTAGTTAAGCATGCTGTGATGCCTCAGTTGAGTTACACAGAAGCTAACTACTAATTTTAGCTTAGGAAATCTGTTTATGCTTATCAGTGCTCTTATTGGTGCACAGATGTGCTTGTGGTGCTTCTCCCCTTGTGGGTTTTGTGCCCAACATCTAAATACTGGATTTGTGCTTCACAATTGAAGAACTCAAGCAAATAAAGCTTGAATGCCTTTGCTCAATTTGATGGATTTATGTCCCTTGCCCATGATGCATAGGCTGAGGCTCTTCTTTCATAAGAACAGATGCTTTGCTTGATTTAACTCCCTGGGATGATTTTAGCATAGCATTTCTATGCTTAGCTGAGGGAAACACTCCACCACACCATGTGTATCTAGCAGATCATTTGGCTAGAGATAGAATATCAACCTGTGCTCAAGTGTGGTGATGTTGGGGCTGTTGCTTGTAGTTCTTGTGGATCTGTTGCTTGCAGTTCTTGTAGATCTGCTCCTGGTAGTTTTTGTGGACCTGCTCCTCCTGCTTCAGCTGCTTCCTTCCAGCTCCTGGCCTTCTCCTCCCAGCTCCTACTTGGCCTTGTGCTTCTATCCATCTTGCTCTTGCTTTAGGCAAGAATCCAGTGGTGAAAAGTGGAGGGATTGGTGGTTTAGTGATGAACTGTGGGCTGTGTGGGTGATGAACTTGAGCTGAGTGAAAAGAGCTTGCTCCTTGCTTGCTACTGCTGTCCCTTGCTTTTATCCTCCTCCTGGGAGTGAAGTAGCTGTGCATGTGTAGTGAATGGTGGTGGGTGAAACAGGGCTGTGTGGCTTGTGTCCTACAACTCCCTTTGCCCTTGTTATTCACATGCCTATTGCAGTGTGATGATGGCTACCAGGACTGTGTGTGCCGTGGGCTCCTTTGCTGGCTCAGTTCAGAGAACTGGCATTGATGGGTTGAGCTTATCTTCATATTTGTTTTCATTTCTTTTTACTGGCCATGTGGATTTTATAGCCTGGGATGTTGTACTGAGGCTAAATATGATGATTAAGAACAGATACTACACTAAGTTCCTTGTCTTAAATCCGATGATGTGTTTAGCAGTGCACCACACTGCCTAACTGAGGATAATACTAACCCTAATCCCTTTTGTTTATTTCTGCCTTTGCTTTTCATTTGTTTTGCAGGGAAACAATATTGGTATAAAGATCAAAAGGAGAAGAAAGGAATACAAGACTTTTTAGTTTAGGAAACAATTGTAATTTTCCTTTTCAAAATTCAGTTTCTTGTAGCAGAGTTGTAAAGACTTGTAATTTATGTTTAATAAGAAGATTTGTTTGTCTTTGCAAGAATTCAATAGGTTGTAATGTTTATTGTAAGATTTGAATTATTCAAACATTTATTAAATCATTTACCTGATTGTTATTTAAGTTACTTCAATGTTCTAATTTGAATTATTTTATGAATTCAATGATTTGAATTCAAATTCCTACAACAAGCAAATTACCTAAAGGTCATGTCAGATTTGGATATGGTATTCTTTAACAGGAGTGAAGATAAGATATAGATCGATAATTTGATTACTTGGAGTTATAAAACCATGGAAGAACGCCATCTTTATTTTGGTACACACAACACACAAGATGATCAACTACCCACACTAGTTAGCACAAGCCACACCAGGTCAAACAGAGCAATGGGATGGAAAACACAATCATCAGTGAAACATTTCAAAAAGTTTTTGTTGGTTCTGAATTTTAGGTCTTGTAAACAAAGTTTTTCTTGGTTCCTAAATTTGGGATGTTACAGCTCTTCCCCCCTTAAAATAAATCTCGTCCTCGAGATTTGCCCGGTGGTAACAGGGGAGTACGAGGGCACGGTTTTTGGGTTGACTACTCTTCCGAGGTCGTTGCTTCTTCAGTAAGGTCGTCATGTGAGATCCTGACAAATTGATGTTGCGAGGCTTTCTTTGTCGATGATCTTCTGTGCTGAGTTCAGATCCTTGATGATGGGTCGACTTGTCGATCGGCACTGATGGATAATCGTGGTTGGTTGTTTCCAGATACTACAAGGCTAAGGCGCAAGGAACTAATTATTAACTAGGTTCTTGTATACCTACTGCAGGTCTTCCCCCCTTAAAAAGGGGTTTTGAAGGGTCATCCTGAAGGTTGCGGCTGGAGTTGACTTGGAGGTATTGTTCTTCTGAGGTAGCTTGACGATCTTCGTCTTGGTTGTCATTCCTCGATGTTTGGGTTGGTGCAGATATCACTTCCTGATATTGTCTCCTTACGAGGTCCCCAGGTGGGGACGCGTTGTTCTCAGGATGCGTCAATTCTGAGCACTCGATTCTCTCCGGCTTCTAGTTAGTAGAGGGATGTTATAAACTTCTAAGGGCGTCTGGACTTGCTTGGTGGTTGATTTTGCCAATTGTAGGTGCTTCCGTTGTTTGATTCTTCTTAGTGACTTCCAGTAGATTTTCTTCACGCTTTTCTTCCTTCTGCTTGGCGGAAAAAAAGGCTGGCCGTGAAAGACTTCTTTGGCTCTGGGTCTTCACGAAGCTTCGCAGGGGTCTTCACAAGTAAGTTAGAGTGCACCAGAATAGTTAGGGTTTCCGGGAAAACTTTCTGGTTGAGGGGCTTAAGTTAGTTTTCAAAGGACTTGGGTGCTATACTCTGAACATTAACCTTTTTATACCTAAGATCCAAAACAACCAACTTTTCATAGGACTCTAATTCTCGAGTCTCCAAAATACCATTCCAACATCTCTGGTAAGGCCACTACAACTAGTTAATTGAATCACGGCCTTTGCCCGAGCTAAAGTTATTAATCCACCATCATCTTCTTCGGGCATAACTCTTTATCATAGTATAGCTCAATCTATCGGGTACCCATCAAACCTTTAAGGCATAATCTTCCTATTACCTTCTATCACAAAATCGTAGTGGTCCACCAATTATTTCTTGATTAATTTATTCCCCAGATAGGCATATCTCAAATTATCTGACGCCTTCAGGTTGCCATTTTCCCACTATCATACCATCAAAGCTAAATAAAGCATCCAACAATCATGTGATCATACCATCAAGAATTTTACCCACTTTCTAACCAAATTCAGATTTCATCTCGACACTTTCGGGCCTTGATCTCTTAATCAATATATAAACGATCTTTCTAAGAATAATCCAAACAGAGCGTGACAAGCTCTGAAAACTACTTTCACCTAGAATGTCTGGCTACTAGACCAAGCCATATTGATTTCTAGAATCCGATAAACATGCACTTATCCTCCACCAATTATTTCTTGCATACAACGATCAATTCATTTGCTAACTCATTTTTGACCATTTCCTATAATTCCATGAGAATTTAGTACCAGGTCACTTGCGCTAGGAATCACCCTAAACCTTCCAACACCGGAGTATTCTTCTTAATTTACTTGCTTCTAACCAATCCAAACATCATTTTATCAGCAAGTGCTTCCTAAAAATCCAATAACTTTCACCTTTATTTCTAAACCTTAAATCAAGGGTCACATCTTCTAGCTCCAGATAACCACCAATGGTTGGGGACCACAACTGGTTAGCCCCAGAGTATTCATCAAATATATCATCTGTCCAATCCCAATTAATTTATCGATCCACTCCAAGCTTTCACTTTTATTCTAAACCCCAGATTTTTGATATTACCAACCTTATCCACCAAAGTTTGATCTCAGCAACTAGATTCTTAAGGGATCCTTTTTGACTAATAATCTTATAGTCCAACACTCTTATATCCTCCTAAAGTCTCCTTTGTACCAACTAGCTTTGAGTCGTCCTATGGCACTTATTCCCTTGGTCTAGAAAAAGCAGTTAGTATTTTTGCAAAATTTGGTTAGATGAGAGATCTAAAGTTAGATAAATTATGTTAGTTATGTTAGTTTTTCACATTGTTTTGTTAGTCCGACGGGATACGACCAGTGTCATCTACCGTCGGGTCTTGAATCTTCATCTTTCTCGATGGCTTGATGTGGTTGCACAAAACAACGTACGAAGGCCGCTATCCGTCTTGCAGAAGGTCGCAAAGTCTGGGAGTAGAGAGTATTCCATACCTTGCTCCTCTTATTAAGAGAATTTTTTTTTTCTGAAGGGTTTTCTAAGTCGGACTTTTGAAAGGATACAAAAAATTACCTCTATGGCCAACAAGGCAAAAAAAGGTTTTGTTGCTAACAGTCAAAAAAATAAAGCAACAGATAAAAGTGTGGTTACTTTGGGTTCCCGACAAGGCGGATTTTGTGAAACACACCAGGAAAACAACACACATAAATGCAACACACAAGCAAGAATCAATCAAGGCACTTTTAGCACCAACAGACGTTTAATACCGTGGAGATGGGGTTTGCTCACGTAAAACGAGCTTATCCTATTGATCCTATGGGTCTTTGTATCTAGAGGATTTTCTTCACCTTGTCCAAGTGGGAAACTTTGGCGGTGAAATTACTGCGATTTCTGAAGGTTGCATGGATCCTCGGTCTTCGCGTTTTGATGTTGAGGTCTTCTGCTGGCTAAGTACTAAGGTATCTCCTGGTTCATCGTCAAATATTTTGAACGGGTAAGAGGTAATAGAAGAATTCTTGGAAAATCTTAGAATAGAGGGGTAAGACTTTGAAATATTTGAGTAGATGAGAAGAGTGGAAGTTATTTTTGGACTTCCTTAGATAAAAATATGTTTTCGGAAACAATATTTTTTTAACAAAATATTTCTTTCCTAACTAATGTCCACGCTAACTAAGGTCTGTTACAGTCAGGATGGCTCTGATACCAAGTCTATGGGGACCCCGGATTAGGTATCCGAGATACCCGTTATGTTTCCTGCAACAATCCCATGATCAGTTTGTTGTTGCACATAACTCGAATTGATATCACAGAACACCCATAAATACCGAATAAATTTACTTACTTGATTGAAGCCATAACTTCATCAGGTACTCGCAGCGGAAATCACCAAACAGCGTGGAGCCCAAGTCATTTGCCTTAACCCTACAGGCAGCTGACTGGGAAGCGCCCTAGTTCGCATTGACGTTATTGAAGTCTTCTTCTTCGAACTGTTCTTCTTCAAAATCTGGCTAAGACAATAGCCAGGGACGAAACCAATATGAGTACATTTGAATGTACTCGCAAACTACCACCGAAATGAGCATGCACTACTCTTTTATTGTTTAAATAAAACTTCGTTTGCTTTGAAAACTCTATATCCTTGTTGAAAAGAGAAGGATATGCTTTTGTTTATTAAAACTTTGTTTTGAAATCCCTATATCTTTCTTAAAAAAAAGAAGAAGAAGGCTTTTAGAACTTTTCCCATAAATCTGACTTTGTAAGAAAATCTCTTTAAAACTTTCCCGAAACATATCTTTGTTGAAAAAAAATGATAAGAAATCTCTTTTAAAACATTTTCTCGGAAAATCACCATTTTGTTTATTTCCCCAAAACTCCTCCTTTTTCGACCATAACCCTTCATGGTCTTTCAATCCCACAACCTCATGCCGGCCCGTTGGCATAGTTGCATAAAACATTTTCACCTTTCAAAACACAAAACTTTTCACTTCTCGACCATAGCCCGTCATGGTCAAATCATTCTCCAGCAACCTCATACCAGCCCATCGGTAGAGTTGCTGATACAACACACCTCCATTTTATTTTCAAATCTCAAAACTTTGCAAAACTTGCACATGGTCAGAGGACAGTCTCCCAATTGTCCATATCCGAGGACTCGGCTATTCGAATAGTTTTAACCCTCTGCAGAGGTAGCACGCTTTTCCCACACCCATCCGGTAACTCATCGTGTCAGCCACGTCCCGCCATACCAGGTGTATGCGAAGTTGAGCCACCGACCATAGCCTCTCATTTGCTCATGCTAGTACAGGATCCTTCCCATATGACACTTTCCATCGACACCCAGTCCAGTTTCCCGTCAGACACCCTAAGTGTGAGGACTCATAGTTTTGTCCAGCGGTTTATGGTGGAACATTCTATCCTCCCCACCAACTTGTGTGAGGACCCGGGTCAGGGGGTAGGTCCTCGGACCATCCCCTCATGCATAACGAAGTCATCTCCGTCGATGAGGTATCCCATACTAATAAGAGCAAACTACATGACTACGCCTTTTCCCATATGTGGTAAATGTGGTCGCACAGGGTAAGATTGGTCGTCATAGTACAAAGACACAATGTGCATTTTTCATAAACATCTCCATTCTCCATTCCTCCACTTCAACACCGACATCTCGGCATTCCATATCCACACACAAGTATTTTCAAAGGAGTTTTGAGTAAACAATATTTTTCCCACCCTATAGTTTGAAAAAGAAATTCCAGCTAATATCTCCATATAGGGTGTCAAAATAATATACTTATAATTTGGAAAAGGGTTTTCAAAATCATAGCTTTTGTGGCAAACACCATATAAATAACTTTTGCTCTTTATAAGTAAAACAGGCGAACCAAAATAGATGTATATAAATGCAAGCTCAGAGGATAGCTTGCCTTGCTCGGCAAAGTGACCTTGGTCTTGATCTTCAGGTTCAACAAATTTCCCCTCCTCGATAATTCCAGCAACGTTCTCGTCTACTCGATAAACAAACCAATACAAGCAATCACTAAACTACTCAATCAAACATCACCACCTTACAATATTAAACTCTACAAATAACTACGGTAGTCAAACAAGGCAAACCAATTGGGTTCAATTTAATTGAGTTAACCAATATTTAAATTAATAAGTAAAGTGTTGTTTCAATGTTAGGGTGGTTCAATTTTAGTCAAACAGGTGTTTGCTTTATACAAACAGATAGATTTTATTTTTCTGTTCATTTTGATATATGTTATTTGTATTTTTCATTAATGAGAATTTTAATAATTTTATCTTATTTAAATTCCCTTTTTAGAATATTTGAGGTTTGAAGAAAGTATTTAACTAATTAAACTTAAATTTTGATTTATTAAATAATAGGAGGAATTATTTAGGTAACATCATTTTATTTTATTATATGAGGAAATTAAGAATATGTTTATTTCTTAATTTATTTGAATTTTTGTTTGAATTTTCAAACTTAACATCTCATTTAAGATAATTCTTAGAGATATATTAATATCTTATATTTTAAATCAAGATAAAGTGATTTATAATACAAAGCAATTTCTTGGAGTTCATATAAATCACTCTGAATACTTTTTTATTTATTTTACGGCCTTGTTTCTCTAATTGTACTGAATAAATCTTTTTCTCATAATTTTTCTTTTAATAAAATTTCTGTAAAAGTAAAAGGACGATTTTACCCCTGGTTCATGGTTGAACCAGACCAAAACCAGAGCCTGGCTCGGGTCGGACCGACCGACCGAGCCAGTCGTCTCTCCCCTCGCTCTCTCTCTCTCTCTCACACCCATCTCGCTCCCGAGCCCGACGCGATTCAGAATCGCCGCCGCCCCTTGATTCCGGCCAACTCCGGCAGACTCCGCTGCCGTGCTGCGGCGTAATAGACGCGCCACTCCTTCTACTACACCCTCTCCGAGGCGATTTGTGTTTCCCTGCCTGGTGCGGCCGTGCGGAACTCCAAACCGAGGGTTAGGGTTCGGTGACGACGCCACTCCGCCGTGCTCTCCCTCGCCTTCCAGCTTCCTCGTGTTCCCATGGTAGGTGCAGAGCACCACTCTCTGTGCCGCCTTGGTGGTGGTGTGTGATGGGTGCTCTCCTCCCGTGGTCCTCCTTCATCGGCCACGCGGGCTCTGCCCCGCCGCCGTGGAGTTACGGCCATGGGCGATGGTAAGCTCCTCTCCTCTCCTCTCTCTTCTTCTTCTTTCCCCCTCCAGGCCTTCGTGCCCTGCTCTGTGATGCCTGGGTGAATTGGTGATCTAGGGTTCTTGATGCTCAGGTGGTGGGTTTCTTGGCTGCCCTTGTGGTGATCTCTGAATATGAACTAGTGCCTCGAAGTAATAAGTTGGGGATGTTCTAGCTAGTGGTTTTGGCTGGGGTGATGATCTGGTTCTGTCACTCGACAGATTTGCTATCTGTCCTAGACAGTAGCAACAGATGGTGTGCTCTGAACTTTGGTTCAGAGATGTGCCTCTGCTATTTGCTGTTGTTATTTTGAACCTAGATTCAGATGTAAACCTTTGATAAAAACAAGTGTACAATAGATTCCGTTGCTAAATAATCTTTAGTTAAGCATGCTGTGATGCCTCAGTTGAGTTACACAGAAGCTAACTACTAATTTTAGCTTAGGAAATCTGTTTATGCTTATCAGTGCTCTTATTGGTGCACAGATGTGCTTGTGGTGCTTCTCCCCTTGTGGGTTTTGTGCCCAACATCTAAATACTGGATTTGTGCTTCACAATTGAAGAACTCAAGCAAATAAAGCTTGAATGCCTTTGCTCAATTTGATGGATTTATGTCCCTTGCCCATGATGCATAGGCTGAGGCTCTTCTTTAATAAGAACAGATGCTTTGCTTGATTTAACTCCCTGGGATGATTTTAGCATAGCATTTCTATGCTTAGCTGAGGGAAACACTCCACCACACCATGTGTATCTAGCAGATCATTTGGCTAGAGATAGAATATCAACCTGTGCTCAAGTGTGGTGATGTTGGGGCTGTTGCTTGTAGTTCTTGTGGATCTGTTGCTTGCAGTTCTTGTAGATCTGCTCCTGGTAGTTTTTGTGGACCTGCTCCTCCTGCTTCAGCTGCTTCCTTCCAGCTCCTGGCCTTCTCCTCCCAGCTCCTACTTGGCCTTGTGCTTCTATCCATCTTGCTCTTGCTTTAGGCAAGAATCCAGTGGTGAAAAGTGGAGGGATTGGTGGTTTAGTGATGAACTGTGGGCTGTGTGGGTGATGAACTTGAGCTGAGTGAAAAGAGCTTGCTCCTTGCTTGCTACTGCTGTCCCTTGCTTTTATCCTCCTCCTGGGAGTGAAGTAGTTGTGCATGTGTAGTGAATGGTGGTGGGTGAAACAGGGCTGTGTGGCTTGTGTCCTACAACTCCCTTTGCCCTTGTTATTCACATGCCTATTGCAGTGTGATGATGGCTACCAGGACTGTGTGTGCGTGGGCTCCTTTGCTGGCTCAGTTCAGAGAACTGGCATTGATGGGTTGAGCTTATCTTCATATTTGTTTTCATTTCTTTTTACTGGCCATGTGGATTTTATAGCCTGGGATGTTGTACTGAGGCTAAATATGATGATTAAGAACAGATACTACACTAAGTTCCTTGTCTTAAATCCGATGATGTGTTTAGCAGTGCACCACACTGCCTAACTGAGGATAATACTAACCCTAATCCCTTTTGTTTATTTCTGCCTTTGCTTTTCATTTGTTTTGCAGGGAAACAATATTGGTATAAAGATCAAAAGGAGAAGAAAGGAATACAAGACTTTTTAGTTTAGGAAACAATTGTAATTTTCCTTTTCAAAATTCAGTTTCTTGTAGCAGAGTTGTAAAGACTTGTAATTTATGTTTAATAAGAAGATTTGTTTGTCTTTGCAAGAATTCAATAGGTTGTAATGTTTATTGTAAGATTTGAATTATTCAAACATTTATTAAATCATTTACCTGATTGTTATTTAAGTTACTTCAATGTTCTAATTTGAATTATTTTATGAATTCAATGATTTGAATTCAAATTCCTACAACAAGCAAATTACCTAAAGGTCATGTCAGATTTGGACATGGTATTCTTTAACAGGAGTGAAGATAAGATATAGATCGATAATTTGATTACTTGGAGTTATAAAACCATGGAACAACGCCATCTTTATTTTGGTACACACAACACACAAGATGATCAACTACCCACACTAGTTAGCACAAGCCACACCAGGTCAAACAGAGCAATGGGATGGAAAACACAATCATCAGTGAAACATTTCAAAAAGTTTTTGTTGGTTCTGAATTTTAGGTCTTGTAAACAAAGTTTTTCTTGGTTCCTAAATTTGGGATGTTACAGTGTGCCACGCCTCGGTGGGAAGCTTCCAGCGCGGCCACTTGTGGTGTCCCTTGACAGTATAAAAGGAGGCCCAAGGCCATGGCGGGGTGAGAGGACCAAAGCAAGCAACACTTCTTGTTAGAGACAGATATCTCGGGGGCTTGACGATCCCACCTCGGAGACCTTCCCAGGGTGGTGCTCGGAAAGTCCTCAAGTGTAGAAGAGAAGGTTGTGAGCAGCAGTTTGTACTTTACCACTAAACATCAATCAAGTCAGGCAAGCAGGACGTAGGGCATTACGCGGCGACGCGGCCTGAGCCTGGGTAAAAAATCGTGTGTTCGTGCTCGTTTCCGGGAACTGACTTCGAAGCACCTCGCGCCCTTCTACCGAACAAACAGGGGGTGATCGCCACCCCGGTGTCCGTGTTCTGAAACACGACATCTGGCGCGCCAGGTAGGGCGGCGCCCGTGCTTCATCGCCAGGACGGAAGATGAGCCGAAGACGGAGGGAGCCCGGGGAGAGAGTCCTTGACCTCACCGACACCCCGGCAATGCGGACCCGCTCGCTTGGGCCGGCGCCTGCGATCGACCCGACCGCGAACCCGGAGGCGCGGTGCGGCTCGGCCGCGAACGAGCCCCTCCCACATCAAGCGGACCTGGACCCATTGGACCCCTTCGGTCCGGCCGGAGACCAGGGGGTCAAAGAAGAGGAAGTCCCTGGGAACGTGTTGGGGGCGGGGGATCCCCCGGGGGCGGATGCGGAAGCGCACCCTGCGCCACCGCAAATCGGGGCATCACGGACCCCCTCGGCAATGCCGCCTCCGCTAGGAGGATTCCGCGGAGTGGGGCAGGGAGCCGAGGGCACGCGGCGAATGCCTGCCCCCTCAGGAGTCAGAAGCTGCGGGGAGGCAATCGCTATGGACAACGCCATGGCGGAGTATCCCCCAAGTACAGACTCGCCCTTCTATGAGTGGTGGCACGCCCGCTTGACGTCCCTCCTCACTTACGCGCGTCTGCGGATGGACGCTGCCAGGTCACGATTCGTCCCGATGGGGGCCTCCGAGCCGCCAGGGGGACCAGCTACCAGAGCTGCGACCTCCGCGTGACACCTGGCGCCCCCCGCGAGGAGCGGGGCCCCGGACCACCTATCGGTGGGGTCATTCACTACCCACCGTACCAAGGGGCCCCGGGAAGTCACCAGTGAGCGAGCGGGTGATACGCGTAAAGCACACGCTCGTTGGGAGACCCCAAGAGGAAGGTATGATGTAATGTAGCAGCAAGTCTTCCCTCAGTATGAAACCAAGGTTATCGAACCAGTATGAGTAGAAGCACTTCTGAAAGGTTGTCAACGCGCCAGAAAACAGACTGATGCAGGGAGGTCTGACTGTTGACTTGGAATCTGCACACAACACAATCAAAATACTTTGCCCCAACGATACAGTGAGGTTGTCAATCTCACTGGTCTTGCTGAAAAAAAAAGGTTAACCGTATGGCGTGGAAAACTGTCGGAGAATGACTCCCACGAAATAGGGGCAGTCACACTCGCGAAGAGAGTTCGTGTAAGGGGCTGAACACAACGTCAATCAACCCTCATCCGGCGCGGCGACGCTGCTCGTCGTGCCTGAGGAGGGACATCATAGCAGAGAGAGACACGGCGCGTACCCAGGTTCACGGCCCTCTTGTGGAGGTAAGACCGCTACGTCCTGCTTGTCTGTATTGCTGCTTGTAGAGGTTACAGTACAGCGTGCTTGCCGAGGGCACAGTTATGGCAATGGCGCGTACAAGGGGAGGGAAGCCACTGTCTTCTTCTCCCTTGCGCGCAAGTAGCTAGACTAGGAGTAATGTGTCCGATCCCCTCGCTACGGTGGTGCACCAGCTCCTTTTATAGGCGCCCCGGGCCTCCTCCCTGTCCTTCTACAGCGGAGGGGCTACCACATGGCGACAATGGTCGGGAGCACGGTGCACAGCTGCTTGGGCGTCCATGAGCGTGGTCCATGGGCACAAAAGCTGAGGCCGCAGCAGAGAGGCCGCCGTCCATCCAGGACGGCCAGCTGCTGCCGCAGAGGAGCGGGGGGAGTCCCCACGGTGACGTCGCATTTGGCGCGTAGCGCCGGCCTGCTCCCTTATCACCAAAGAGGAAAGTATGGTGGTCTGTGCCGTCGCCCCCGCTTTGTTGACTCCTTTATCACCAAAGTGGGACTGTAGCTCCGTCGTCACCCTGCGCAGAGGCGCGGTCACTCTGCGGCCGCTGCGGAAGCCATGTGCGTTCCGCAGAGCTTGCTTTACGGTGAAGGAACCCTCGCGTGGGCGGGAACGCCCTGTGGAGGATTCTGCGTTGACTTCCCTTCAGGGAAAGCTTCCTTGGAGAGGGGGCAGCGGAGTAGAGGCTCCACAGGCCTTAGCTGCCTCCTCAGGCCTCCGCGAGGCGATTCTGCCCCGCGGGCTCCCCAGGCTTGCAGGCCTGATCCTTAGCGAAATTCATCCGCCGAGTGTTGAGGGTTATAGAGGCCTGGCCCAGTACACCCTGGTTCTTACTGGGCTGACAAAAACAATGTTTATGTTGCAGAGAATGTAAAGGAACAATGATTGCAGTAGGTTGTATTGATGTAAAAGAATGGAGGGGGGTCCACAGTTCACTAGTGGTAACTCTCCATAAAAGATAACTAACATGCTGGGTAAACAAATTACAGCTGGGCAATTGACAGAATAATGAGTGGAACTCAATGCAATAATATGTCATGATGATTACTATGATATTCATGCGGGCATTAGAACAAGATACATAGACCTTTATGCAACTGCATCTATGACTAATAATCCACCTCCAGGTCGTCATCCGAGTTCCCCGTTGGTATTAAGTTGTAAGCAACAGATTATTGCAATAAGCAAAGTGCATAATGTAAACAACACATTCATCCTTAGACAAAGCATCATTAGGTTCCCCTAGTGGCAACAGTACATCCACAACCTTAGAGGTTGCTGTCACTCCCCCAGATTCAATGGAGACTGAACCCACTATCTAGCATAAATACTCCCTCTTGGAGTCACAAGCATCTACTTGGCAAAAGCATCTACTAGCAACGGAGAGCATGCAAGATCAAAAATAACATATAACATAGAGTAATAATCAACTCAACATAGTATTCAATATTCATCGGATCCCAGCAAACACAACATGTAGCATTACAATAATATGATCTTGATCATGATATGCAGCTCACAAGATCTAAACATGGTAGCACAAAGTGGAGAGACTACCAACTAGCTACTACCATGGACCCGTAGTCCAAGGATGAACTACTCACGCATCACTCCGGAGGCATGCATGATGATGTAGAGCCCTCCCGTGATGATTCCCCTCTCCGGCAGGGTGCCGGAAAGAGCTTCTGAACCCCCCGAGCTAGGGTTAACGACGGCGACGTCTCTGGAACTTTTCATGGATAATGGCTCGGGTGTCTAGGGTTTTCCCGAATAGATGAATATATAGGCCAAAGGGCAGCGGCTGGAGACACCCGTGGGCCCCACGCCACCCCACGGTGCGACAGAGAGGGGGGCCGCGCCGTGCCCTGGCGTGGCCGGCCCACGGTCCTCCTGCTTCTCCCCTTTGGACTCCGTGTACGTGGTGGAAAAATAGGGACTTCGTCTTTTGTTTCGTCCAATTCTGAGAATATTTCGAGAACAACTTTTCTGAAATACAAAAACATCAGAAAACAGGAACTGGCACTGTGGCATCTTGTTAATAGGTTAGTCCCAGAAAATGCATACAAATGATATGAAGTGTATATAAAACATGTAGCAATTGGCATAATATCAACATGGGACATCCGAAATTATAGATACTTTGAGACGTATCAAGCATCCCCAAGCTTAGTTCTACTCGTCCTCGAGTAGGTAGAACGATAAAAACAAAATAATTTCTGAGGTGACATGCTACCGTCATAATCTCTGATCAAATAGTATTGTAAGGCATATGTTATGAATGAAGTGATACAAGTCAATGGTCTATAGTTGCTATCAAATAGGTAATGAATAAACAACTATATCATGTAAGTAAAAACTTTTCATAAATAGTACTTTATAGACAAGTATCAACATACCTTGCATATGTGTTAACTCATAAAGCAATAGTCTCAAAGTAATGGGAGTTGGATCAACAAAATGGAAGGTTTAAGTTTCAGCAGTTGCTTTCAACTTTCAACATATATATCTCATGGGTAAAGTCAACACAAAGCAATATAATAAGCGCAATAAACTCGCATATGAAAATCGTTGCATCAAGTTTGACACTAGTGTTTGCTTCTAAGACAGAAAGGAGTAGGAAAACTGACTCAACATAAAGGTAAAAGGAAGGCCCTTCGAAGAGGGAAGCAGGGATAAGTCATGTGCTAGAGCTTTTTAAGTTTTTGAAAAATCATATAGAGAGTAAAATATAAATTTTGGGCTATGTATGTCGTTGTCAATGATTGGTAGTGGGCACTCTACCCCCCTTGTCAACCAGACTTTCAAGAGCGGCTCCCATGAAGGACGTTATTTCTACCCAAGGGTAGATCATCCCTCTTTCTCTTTTGTTTACACACTATATGACACTCCTCCCAACCTTTGCTTACACAAACCATGGCTAACCGAATCCTCGGGTGCCTACCAACAATCACATATCATGGAGGAGTGCCTTTTCATTGCTTGACTGATTAGATCAGGAAAAAGTGTGAAGAGAATTAAATGGTTAAAGTTGTAATTAATTGGGACTGGAACCCCATTTGCCAGCTCTTTTTGCAAAATTAATGGATAAGCGGATGTATATGCCACTAGTTCGGTTGTGAAAGTCTGTCAAAAGTAAATGACAATGTTGAAAGAAAAAACACCACATAACTTCCTCATGAGCTAATAAACAGGGACACAAAATAAGGAGTAATATGTTTTGAATAGTTTAAAGGTATGATACGTCCAAAACGTATCTATAATTTTTGATTGTTTCATGTTAATATTATGCCTTTGACACTTGTTTTTATATTAAGTTTATGATTTATTTGAACTAACCTATTAATAGTAGCAAAAGTGCACAATGTTCTTGTTTTACACTTTGATGTGTAGGAATTATCAAAAACACAAAAGGAAACCTCGTTGGACTCGAATTAGGACTTTCCAGAAATCTGTCTGAGAACTTTTTACGAAGATTGTCAGTTTGACCTTCAAAGATGACCTCCAACGGAGTTGGGCCTGAAGAGGAAGTTGCAGATAATTTTCTGCCGAACGTTCTAGACATAAACTTCGGCCCAATCGAAGTTCATATGCGGACTGGAGACCCGTTCTACTGAAGCCATAAATGAGATGACGGAAATCCGAGAGTCTATATAAAGGAGGAAACCCTAACTCATGGAGGACACCCCATACCACGAATTTCCAGCCACCAAAGCCATGTTTTTCCCTCCCCCATGGATCCCATCTCCACGGGGGAGGGATCCCAAGAAGCCATGAAGGAGGGAGGCTAAGGGGCGGCGCTCCCCAAGCTTGCCGGCGGCGCGGGGAACTCTTTCCTATGTAAACAATTCTGCCGTGGAGATGGGATCCCCGCGCCGCCGGCGCCGCCGCCGCGCTGCCCCTCTCCGCCGTCTTCACCGCCATCTCCATCACCATCTCCTCCTTGTATTCAGTGGTTCATCCTCCCACAAACCTCTGTACCGTCCTATGTAAACATGGTGTTTGATGCTATAATATTTATCCTATGATCTATGACATGTTTGCGTAGTTTATTTGTCTTATGATTGCTTGGTTGAATGTCTTTGGTTCATTAGAGTTGTATGTTGATATGGTACTGTCTTTTGGTGTCCATTATACTTGTGCGTGCATGGATCAACACCCTAGGGTTAGTAGTATGTGCAAAGGAAGGGGGTAGTTATGCCGGAGTGACAGAAACCTAAGGACTCGAACCGGTTAGTTGCACGTATGGGAGTAAGAGGATCATGAAATTAATGCTATGTTGGGAAAACCTTAATGCATTGTTAGTATTTACGGCTGTTTGCTAACAATACAATCATATAGTACTTGTAATCCCAAGTAGTGAGTGCATGTATATTTAGCCTCTCCCACATAGAAAACTGCATCGAAGACAATGAACCCGATATCTTGACTAATTAATCTTGGACAAAGCCACCACAATTACCACCACTTTTCCACACTCATGGTACTGTTAGTTTATGGTTACTTAGTATATTTTATTGTTGCAGCACTAACTTTACTTTCTTGTCATTTATTATCTTGCAAAGCTATCTCTCATACCCGTATTATTGCTCTACTATTATTTCCTAGATAATGTAAACGTTTAGTGTGCGTAGAGTTGTATCAGTGGTTGATAGAACTTGAGAAAAAACTTATCCTATCTTTAGCTCCTCGTTGGGTTCGACACTCTTACTTAACGAAAAGGCTACACGCGATCCCCTATACGTGTGGGTTATCAAGACCTTTTCTGGCGCCGTTGCCGGGGAGCCATAGCGTAGGTGAATATTCTTGTGTGCACTTGTTTGATTTATCTCTAAGTAATTTTTACTTTCAGTTTTAAGTTGTTCTCTATCTTAGTATGGGTAGGGAATGCGAATTATAAAAAAAAATAGTTGTAATTTTTATCTGAAAAGTTTTCAAAAAGAAAAGTGATTTGAAAGATGAGTAATTGTTAAGTGGGGGTCGACCTTGAACACTTGTGTTCATGCCTATGAAACCAAAACAAATCTTTCCATGGAAGATTTTCATCAAAAACATGTAAATATTGTGTATATATCTCTTTATATAAAAATAAAATTGGTTATAACAATCTCTAGTGAATGGAAAGTTGATAGTTTTGCTTTGCTGTCCAAAAAACAGATTTTCTGTGATCCACCGTATAAAACATTTAAAATCACCAGAATGTGATCTTGATCTGAAATTTCTTGAGTGCAAAGTAATGCTTATTATCTTTCTTTTATTAATTTTGACTTTTCTGATTTGAGCTACGTAGATAGGTTGAAAAAATCGATCTTTACTGACTCTTCTGTTTAGACAGATTTTGTGCTTCTCTGTAAATAAAATCGTGATAAATCTCAGAATATTATTTTGACCTGAAAATTTTTGTGCACAAACCTGAGATCTTTATATGTCTTTCATTAATTTTGAGTTTCTTCATTTGAGCTACGTAACTATCTCGTTAAGTGTCATCTTTACGGACTGTTCAGACTTGACAGATTTCTATTGTGTTTATTCAATATTGTACTTAGGGTCTCTTGATTTCCTTAGTTTTTCGACGGACAACGGAAATAATAAGAACTTCGGTATATACAGTGTCTAATGTTAGATAAATATTATGTAATTTGTCAATGCTTGAACATGAGTGGATTTTATTTAATGAGTACTAACCCTACAAATGAGTTTTGTGAAGTTTTATGTGGATGTAGCTTATAAGATCTAATCGATATGGTGATATGAGATGAACAAGAAGACGCAAGAGCTCAAGCTTGGGGATGTGTAGGTGCATCCCAAGAACATATTCAAGAATATACAATCATCTAAGCTTGGGGATGCCCGAGGCACCCTCTATTCATCAACAAACATGAGGTTATCCCGTTCATACTCTACATTACCCGTCCACATGATATGAATTGTCTTAACTTGTATTATAATTGCATTTATATGTCTTGGTTTCACCTTCTTTAGTTTTATTAGGCTCTTTATTTGGTTTCAATTGCTTCTTTGCTTTCACATATAAATTCAAAACAACAAAATTTGGCTCAAGGTTTTGGATGCACGAGAAGCATTCCCTCTCAGTACAGAGTTTAGTTTAGCAAGGTTGGTTGAAGCAAACACAGGATATCAAACTAATACACCAAGAATAACATGAAAACATATTGTAAGCATTATACGACTTCACACCGTCTTCCTTGTTAGCCAAACCCTTTTACCAGAAAATATCTAGACCTTAGAGATACCAAGTATGCAAACCATGTTTCAACAAGCTTTTCGGTAGTTCTTTACTAATAGGTTTTAACTTGCAAGATACAAAGCTTAAGCATGATCTACTTGATAACTCAAAACAATTTATAAGTATCAAATATTCAACATAATGATCTGTAAGGATATGCAAGCCTTTTCCAATATACCATCTACCACATGTAGCATTTTCTTTCCAGCCAAACATCAATCAACTTATTTCATCAAAAGCTCTCTTTAAGATAACCATAATGAACATAAGAGAGTACTAATTCTAAAAGAACGAACAGCTCTGGCAAGAGATGCATGAAAAACAGGAGCTAAAAAGCATGGCAGTAGCTAGACAAGACTACTCAATAGGTATAAATGAAGAATACGAGTATTCACATGAAAAAGTGGAGCGTGTCTCTCCCCCAAACAAGAGTGCAAGGATCCAATCAAGTTATTCAGAAAATAACAAAGCAAAAATAAAAGCACACATATGCTCCGTAAAGCACATATGATGTGAAACAATTAAAATATTGTTTCACTAGAGATGACCTGATAAGTTGATGATGAAGAAGGGCATGCCTTGGGCATCCCCAAGCTTAGACGGTTGAGTCTTCTTGAAATATGCTTGGATGACCCACGGGGGCATCCCCGAGCTTACGCTCTTCGCTCTTCTTGATCACATTTTATCATCCTTCTCTCTTGACCCTTGAAAACATCTTCCACATCAAACTTAAAGTAATTCTCATTAGAGGGTTAGTGCATCATCAAAAACTCACATGTTCTATCTAAATAAAATTTGACTTGTATTTTAAATATTAGCTACAGCCACTGATGTTATGTGAAGCTCTTCCACCCTAAAAAGAATTCCACTCAACACAAGTTAAAGAGAGAATGCAAAATAAAAGACAAAATCTGTCCAAAACAGAACAGTCCCTAAAGACGAATTTTTTCGAGGCACTTACAGTGCTCAGATCAGAAAACTTTGAGCTAATGAAAGATGCATACATATCTCAGGATCACACACAAATTTTTCAGATTTTTTCAATTTTTTTGTGATTTTACAGAGAAGAAACGGTGAACAGCAGAAATCTGTTCGTGCGCAGAAATCCAAATCTACCATCATCTTTATATTAGAGACTTCACTTGGCACAACAATGCAAGAAAATAAAGATACAAAGGCATTGCTACAGAATTAAACAAAGTCTTGACTCAAAAAGAAAAGAAAAATTGCAGAAATAAAACAATGGGTTGTCTCCCATAAGCGCTTTTCTTTAACGCCTTTCAGGTAGGCGCAGAAGTGAAAATCAAGTGTTTTCAAGAGAAGAAGCATCAAAAGAATAATTTGTTCTAACAATAGAATCAAAAGATAGTTTCATCTTCTTTCTAGGGAAGTGTTCCATACCTTTTTTGAGTGGGAATTGATATTTAATATTCCCCTCTCTCATATCAGTAATGACACCAACAATTCTAAGAAAAGGTCTTCCCAAAACAATAGGACAAGATGCATCACATTCAATATCCAAAACAACAAAATCAACGGGGACAAGGTTATTGTTAACCATTATCAAAACATTATCAACTCTCCCCAAAGGTTTCTTCATAGTATTATCAGCAAGGTGAACATCCAAATAACAGTGTTCCAAAGGTGCTAAATCAAGCATATCATAAAGTTTCTTAGGCATAACCGAAATACTAGCACCAAGATCACATAAAGAATTACAATCAAAATCATTCACTTTCATTTTAATGATGGGCTCCCAACCATCTTCTAACTTATCAGGGATAGACGCTTCAAGTTTTAATTTCTCTTCCCTAGCTTTCATGAGAGCATTAGTAATATGCTGAGTAAAAGCTATGTTTATATCACTAGCATTAGGACTTCTTGCTAGCTTTTGCAAGAACATAATTAATTCAGTAATATTGCATAGCATCAAAGGTAATGGGACCATTGTCTCCCATATTACGAAAAATTTCAGCACTTTCATCAAGAGCAGTTTCAGTGTTACCAGGCAATTTAAAACATTTTGCAATAGAAGTAGAGACATTGCTAACACCAATTACTTTACCATTGATAGTAGGAGGTTTGTTAACATGTGGAGTTGAGGCATTTTCAATGGTAGAAATAGTGTAGACTTTATCAATATTACTCTTTTCAGCAATTTCATCCTCTTTTTCCCACCTAGCACGCAACTCAGCTAACATCCTCACATTATCATCAATTTTAAGCTGAATAGCATTGGCAGTAGCAAAAGTGTTGTTATCAATAGTTTCAGGTTTGGCTGCCATTTTATTAATTAAAGAAGCTCGAGCTTCAGACATGGATGAAATACAAGTTTCAGCATTAGAAATCTTAATTTGCAAACCAGAAATCTCCCTATTCAAATTCTCAAGTTGATATCCTATATTTTTTAACATAGCAGATTGTTCATTCATAGTATTAGTGAACAATTGGTTTTGCTCATACTGTGGTTGCATAAAGTTTTTGGTAGCCTTTTCAATTTCTAACATCCTTTCATTGCTAGGCAATCCAGATCTACCATAAGAACTAATATAACCATTGCCACTATTGGAAGGATAGGGCTTATAATTGTTATTACCAAAATTATTCCTATAAGCATTGTTGTTGAAGTTATTATTTTTAATGAAGTTCACATCAACACGCTCTTCTTGAACAACGAAAGAAGCTAAAGGAACATTACTTGGATCAACATGAGATTGCCCATTTGCAAGCATAGACATAATAGTATCAATTTTATCACTCAAGGTAGAGGTTTCCTCAACAGAATTTACCTTCTTACCTTGGGGAGTCCTCTCGGTGTGCCACTCAGAATAATTAATCATCATATCATCAAGAAGCTTTGTTGCAACACCCAAAGTGATGGACATGATGGTACCTCCAGAGGCCGAATCCAGAAGGTTTCTTGAAGAAAACTTCAGTCCTGCATAAAAGGTTTGGATGATCATCCAAGCAGTTAGTCCATGGGTGGGACAATTCTTAACCATTGTTTTCATTCTTTTCCATGCTTGAGCAACATGCTCATCATCAAATTGCTTGAAATTCATAATGCTAGTTCTCAAAGATATAATCTTAGCATGACGATAGTATTTACTAATGAAAGCATCTTTGCATTTAGTCCACGAATCAATACTATTTCTAGGCAAAGATAGCAACCAATCTTTAGCTCTTCCTCTCAAGGAAAAAGGAAAAAGTTTCAACTTAATAATATCACTATCTACCTCCTTATACTTTTGCATCTCACAAAGTTCAACAAAATTATTAAGGTGAGCAGCAGCATAATCAGTACTAAAATCAGAGAATTGCTCTTTCATGACAAGATTTTAAAAGTGCAGGCTTAATTTCATAAAAGTCTGCTTTAGAACCAGGTGGAGCAATATGTGTACAGATAAAATCATTATTGTTTGTGCTAGAGAAATCACACAACTTAGTGATCTCTGGAGTACTCAGAACAATAAAATAACAACTCAAAATAAGCAACTATTTTTTTGTGTTTTTGATAAAGAGAGCAAACAAAGCAAAATAAAAATAAACTAAGCAAGACAATAACAAAATAAAGAGAATGGAAGCGAGAGACTCCCCTTACAGAAAGCTTCTATCTCCCCGGTAAGGGCGCCAGAAAACAGGCTTGATACGCGTAAAGCACACGCTCGTTGGGAGACCCAAGAGGAAGGTATGATGTAATGTAGCAACAAGTCTTCCCTCAGTATGAAACCAAGGTTATCGAACCAGTAGGAGTAGAAGCACTTCTGAAGGTTGTCAACGCACCAGAAAACAGGCTGATGCAGGGAGGTCTGACTGTTGACTTGGAATCTGCACACAACACAATCAAAATAGTTTGCCCCAACGATACAGTGAGGTTGTCAATCTCACCGGTCTTGCTGAAAACAAAGGGTTAAACGTATGGTGTGGAAAACAATGTTTATGTTGCATAGAATGTAAAGGAACAATGATTGTAGAAGGTTGTATTGATGTAAAAGAATGGACCGGGGTCCACAGTTCACTAGTGGTAACTCTCCATAAAAAATAACTAACATGCTGGGTAAACAAATTACAGCTGGGCAATTGACAGAATAATGAGTGGAACTCAATGCAATAATATGTCATGATGATTACTATGATATTCATGCGGGCATTAGAACAAGATGCATAGACCGTTATCCAACTGCATCTATGACCAGGTCGTCATCCGAGTTCCCCGTTGTTATTAAGTTGCAAGCAACAGATTATTGCAATAAGCAAAGTGCATAAAGTAAACAACACATTCATCCTTAGACAAAGCATCATTAGATTCCCCTAGTGGCAACAGTACATCCACAACCTTAGAGGTTGTTGTCACTCCCCCAGATTCAATGGAGACTGAACCCACTATCTAGCATAAATACTCCCTCTTGGAGTCACAAGTATCTACTTGGCCAAAGCATCTACTAGCAACGGAGAGCATGCAAGATCAAAAATAACATATAACATAGAGTAATAATCAACTCAACATAGTATTCAATATTCATCGGATCTCAGCAAACACAACATGTAGCATTACAATAATATGATCTTAATCATGATATGCAGCTCACAATATCTAAACATGATAGCACAAAGTGGAGAGACTACCAACTAGCTACTGCCATGGACCCGGAGTCCAAGGATGAACTACTCACGCATCACTCCGGAGGCAGGCATGATGATGTAGAGCCCTCCCGTGATGATTCCCCTCTCCGGCAGAGTGCCGAAAAGAGCTTCCGAACCCCCCGAGCTAGGTTTGACGACGGCGACTAATGCGTGTAATGTCACACGTCCGTTAGGAACCCCAATAGGAAGGTATGATGAGTGCAGCAGCAAGTTTTCCCTCAGTATGAAACCAAGGTTATCAATCCAGGAGGAGGACGACGTTGCTTCGAAGGTGTTGGTGAAGGAGTGTAGTGCGGCGCAACACCAGGGATTCCGGTGCCAACGTGGAACCTACACAACACAATCAAACTACTTTGTCCCAACGAAACAGTGAGGTTGTCAATCTCACCAGCTTGCTGAAAACAAAGGATTAGGCGTATAGTGTGGAAAATGATGTTTGCTTGCAGAGAATGTAAAAGAACAATGATTGCAGTAGGTTGTATTTCAGATGTAAAAGAATGGACCGGGGTCCACAGTTCACTAGTGGTGTCTCTCCA
The DNA here is from genome assembly GCA_947311845.1 of Poa pratensis. Taxonomy (NCBI): domain Eukaryota; kingdom Viridiplantae; phylum Streptophyta; class Magnoliopsida; order Poales; family Poaceae; genus Poa; species Poa pratensis. Next base: position 76,583,100 of record CAMZMU010000035.1, on the reverse strand, counting down.
TAATAAAATACTAACATGCTGGGTAAACAAATTACAGCTGGGCAATTGACAAATAGAGAGGGCATAACAATGCACAGACATGTCATGATGATCACTATGAGATTTACTTGGGCATTACGACAAAGTACACAGACCGCATCCAGCATGCATCTGTGCCTAAATAGTCCACCTTCAGGTTAGCATCCGCACCCCTTCCAGTATTAAGTTGCAAGCAACAGACAATTGCATTAAGTATGGTGCATAATGTAAACAACACTAATATCCTTAGACAAAGCATTGCTGTTTTACCCCTAGTAGCAACAGCACATCCACAACCTTAGAACTTTCTGTCACTGTCCCAGATTAAATGGAGGCATGAACCTACTATGCATAAATACTCCCTCTTGGAGTTACAAGCATAAACTTGGCCAGAGCCTACACTAATAACGGAGAGCATGCAAGATCATAAACAACACATATAGATAGATCAATAATCAACTTGACATAGTATTCAATATCATCGGATCCCAGCAAACACAACATGTAGCATTACAATAAGATGATCTTGATCATGATAGGCAGCTCACAAGATCTAAACATGATGGCACAAAAGGAGAAGACAACCATCTAGCTACTGTATGGACCCGTAGTCCAGAGATGAACTACTCACGCATCACTCCGGAGGCAGGCATGGCGATGTAGAGCCCTCCGGTGATGATTCCCCTCTCCGGCAGGGTGCCGGAGGAGAACTTCTGAACCCCCCGAGTTAGGGTTGACGGCGGCGGCAGAGGATGTTTTCTGGAATAATGGCTCGGTGTTTTAGGGTTTTCGCGTCTGGGGAATAAATAGGCGAAGGGGCAACGTCGGTGGAGGCGCAGGGCCCGCTCCCCATAGGGTGGCGCGGCAGGGGGCCCACCCGCGCACGGTGTGGGGACGGCCCTGCTGCCCCCCTTCGTCTCTCCTTCGGACTTCGTGAACGTGTCGGAAAAATAGGCATCTGGGATTTTGTTTCGTCCGATTCCGAGGATATTTCCAGAACAGCTTTTCTGAAACCAAAAACAGCAGAAAACAGGAACTGGCACTGTGGCATCTTGTTAATAGGTTAGTCCCAGAAAATGCATAAAAATGCTATGAAGTGTGAATAAAACATGTAGCTATTGGTATAAAACTAGCATGGAACATAAGAAATTATAGATACGTTGGAGACGTATCAAGCATCCCCAAGCTTAGTTCTACTCGTCCTCGAGTAGGTAAACGATAACAACAATAATTTCTGAAGTGACATGCTACCAACATAATCTTGATCAATAATATTGTAAAGCATATGAGCTGAGATCAAATCATTCAAAGCAAAAGTCTATAATTGATATAAGAGACAACAAAACAAGTTAGTTAAACAAGCTAAAAGTTTTCATGAATGATTGCTTTAAAGACATGAAACCGTACAAGGTTCATTAAAGATGTGTTAAGTATCCAATGTAGGAGTTCTATCCTTCAATTCCAAGCATCAAGTAATCTTTCACAACAAAGGAGGATTCAGCCAAGTAAAAATAAACATGAACATCATGAATCAACTGTTTCGAAGTCTACTCAACCGGTGAGCGTAAGCATTTGGTTTGGCACCAGGATGTTATGGCTAAAAGAACATTAATGGGGGTTTGGAAGGCCAAAGGAAGAAAGTCTCACAAAGCTATAAGTGATCATTAGACAAGAGGAAGTCTTATAATCGAAGCTATGTAAGGAGTAGTGATTGCCATGCAACGGATGCACATAGAGCTATATGTGTATGAAAGCTCTCCAATGGAACTAGTGGGGGTGCATCCAACTTGGTTGCTCATGAAGACCTAGAGCATTTTTGAGGAAGCTCATCATTGGAATATACAACCCAAGTTCTATAGTGTAAATTCCCCACATAGTTATACTAGTAAAACATGAAAACTCTCTCACATGGAGTATAGGTGCTAAACATGAGCACAAATGATGACTATGAATATGCAGGTGCTGAAACATGAGCACAAGTGTGGATAAAGGATAGTAATGTTGCCCCCTTTTTCTTTATTCTTTTTTTCTTTTTTCTATTTTTTCTTTTTTGTTTCTCTTTTCGATGGCCTCCATGGCTCTTTTCACTTTCAGGGGCAACACTCTAATATGACAACACACTTTTTGTTACAAATAACTCACAATGAACTAAAACATGATGTATGAAACTGTATGCCTCTGCCAGTGTAGCAGGATATGCAATGATCTAGCGTAACATGGGTAAACCGCACATCAGCTGTATAGAATCATGCAAAGCAATATGTATATGATGAATGACAGCAAGTCATGTAATGTAAGATGGAAGTTGCATGGCAATATATCTCGGAACAGCTATGGAAATGCTGTAGTAGGTAGGTATGGTGGCTGTTTTGAGGAAGATGTATGGGTTTATGTGTAGGAGAACAAGAGAAAGTTCTCCCACGGGTTTGGATGTACTGGCGAAGTATGCACAACTCTCAATGTGAGCAGAAGGCAATGCACACACCGAAGAGGCTAGCAAATATGGATGGTGGAAGTGCCAAAAACCGTAGCTCAACATTAGTCAAAAAGAACTCACAAGCTTATTGCAAACATCTAGCAGGTTCAACATTAAGAACATGATTAAAGTTTACTCCAAGAAGGGCCGTTCACGGCGGCACAAGTACCCCGTTAGATCCCTCGACCTTCAGCACAACTTAGTTATTACGAATCACTTTTAGACATGGAAAGCTATCAAGTCCAACTACACCTTCAACAATTTAAATAGAGTTTGTAGTACGGTACAAGCTTAAAGACAACTATCCACTAATAATTTTAACTTAATTAACCAGCAAGCTTTACCATCTAAATACCTCAAAACATTTGCAAAGAATCAAGTCATCAAAGTTCAATGATCTACAAGATTATGCAAGTTATTACTATACCACTACCACATGCAGCATTTTCTGAACCAACACATCAACCAAGCAACTAAACAAAAACTCTCCAAATGATTTACAAATGAAACAAGAGAGTACTACTCCACAAGAATTAACAGCTCTAAAAGAGATGCATGAAAAACAGGAGCTAAAAGCATACAGTAGCTAGATAAGAATACTCAAAAGATATAAGTGAAGAATATGAGTATTCACATGAAAAAGCGGAGCGTGTCTCTCTCCCACACAAGAATGCTAGGATCCAACTTTATTCAGAAAAATAAAAACAACAAGCAAAAATAAAAGCACACAGACGCTCCAAGTAAAATACATAAAATGTGGAAGAATTAAAATATAGTTTCACTAGAGATGACCTGATAAATTGTTGATGAAGAAGGGGATGCCTTGGGCATCCCCAAGCTTAGACGCTTGAGTCTTCTTGAATATTGCAGGGATGACCCACGGGGGCATCCCCAAGCTTAGGCTTTTCACTCTTCTTGATCACATCATATCATCCTTCTCTCTTGCTCCTTGAAAACTTCCGCCACACCAAACTCAAGTAACTCATTAGAGGGTTAGTGCATAATCAAAAATTCTCATATTCTACTGTGACACAATCATTACCAAAGCTTCTGGACATTACTACAGCCACTGATGTTTAATGGAGCAAAGAAATCCAATCAAACATAGTAAAAGAGGCAATGCAAAATAAAAGGCAGAATCTGTCAAAAACAGAACAGTCTGGAAAGACGAATTTTTTCGAGGCACTTAACTTGCTCAGATGGAAGAAACCCAAACTAATGAAAGTTGCGTACATATATAAGGATCATGCGTGATTTTTTCAGAATTTTTCGAATTTTCTGTAGCGCATACAGCTCAAAACGGTGGACAGCAAAAATCTGTCACTGCGCAGAAATCCAATTTTAGCAACAACTTTCAACTAGAGACTTTACTTGGCACAACAATGCAATAAAATAAAGATACAAAGGAGTTGCTACAGAAGTAACAACACCTTGACTCAAAATAAAATAAAATGACAGAAAATAAAAAGATGGGTTGTCTCCCACAAGCGCTTTTCTTTAACGCCTTTCAGCTAGGCGCAGAAAGTGAAAATCAAGTGTTCTCAAGAGATAAATCATCCAAATCATCAAAAGCTTCCTCAAAACACAACTTGTCACAATAGGTACCTTAGGTGTTCCTGAAGATGTTTCATTATTTAAATTTCCCATAGTTGTACTAAGAGTTTTATCAATTTTAAGCTCATAATGAGTCTTTGGCTTTGGCATCTTAGGAACATACATGAACTTTTGCTCTTTCCCACATAAGCCTTCTCCTTAAACTTAAGAGAAGAAAAGGTTGAACCCAAGGTTCCCATAGCTTCTTCTAGTTCACCAATCCTATGGTTTTGATTATCAAGAGCATGTCTAGCCTCTAAAGCAGTGATTCTTTCATTAGTGCTTACTACTGATTCAAGTAGTGTTGGAAAAAATTTCTCCATAGAATCTAGTTTGTTTATAACATCCTCCAAAGTAATCTCAGTTTTAATATTGTTAGTAGGTGGTGTTCCTACTAAACTTTCAATTAAATTACAAGCTTCCAAAGCAGGAGTACCTAGGAAATTACCCCTGTAAGAGTATCCAGAACATACCTATACCAACTAGTGATACCAACATAGAAATTCCTAAGAAGGATCATGGTAGAATGTTTTTTAGTACATCTATGATGAGCATCACTAATTCTATACCAAGCATCTTTCAAACTTTCTCCCCCTTGTTGCCTAAAGGAACGAACCTCAACTTCAGGAGTACTCATTTTAGCAAAATAAAAACTAGGCCGAAATAACAAAAGTAAAACAAGTAACTAATTTTTTTTGTTTTTGATATAAAGAAAGCAAACAAGACAAAATAAAAATAAAGCAAGACAAAAACAAAGTAAAGAGATTGGGTGAGAGACTCCCCTTGCAGAAGCAATCGGCCTCCCCGGCAACGGCGCCAGAAAAAGTGCTTGATGCGTGTAAAGTCACACGTCGTTGGGAACCCCAAGAGGAAGGTATGATGAGTGCAGCAGCAAGTTTTCCCTCAGTATGAAACCAAGGTTATCAACCAGTAGGACGACGTTGCTTCGAAGGTGTTGGTGAAGGAGTGTAGTGCGGCGCAACACCAGGGATTCCGGTGCCAACGTTGAACCTGCACAACACAATCAAACTACTTTGCCCAACGAAACAGTGAGGTTGTCAATCTCACCGGCTTGCTGAAAACAAAGGATTAGGCGTATAGTGTGGAAAATGATGTTTGCTTGCAGAGAATGTAAAAGAACAATGATTGCAGTAGGTTGTATTTCAGATGTAAAAGAATGGACCGGGGTCCACAGTTCACTAGTGGTGTCTCTCCATAATAAAATACTAACATGCTGGGTAAACAAATTACAGCTGGGCAATTGACAAATAGAGAGGGCATAACAATGCACATACATGTCATGATGATCACTATGAGATTTACTTGGGCATTACGACAAAGTACACAGACCGCCATCCAGCATGCATCTGTGCCTAAATAGTCCACCTTCAGGTTAGCATCCGCACCCCTTCCAGTATTAAGTTGCAAGCAACAGACAATTGCATTAAGTATGGTGCATAATGTAAACAACACTAATATCCTTAGACAAAGCATTGATGTTTTACCCCTAGTAGCAACAGCACATCCACAACCTTAGAACTTTATGTCACTGTCCCAGATTAAATGGAGGCATGAACCTACTATGCATAAATACTCCCTCTTGGAGTTACAAGCATAAACTTGGCCAGAGCCTACACTAATAACGGAGAGCATGCAAGATCATAAACAACACATATAAGATAGATCAATAATCAACTTGACATAGTATTCAATATTCATCGGATCCCAGCAAACACAACATGTAGCATTACAATAATATGATCTTGATCATGATATGCAGCTCACAAGATCTAAACATGATGGCACAAAAGGAGAAGACAACCATCTAGCTACTGTATGGACCCGTAGTCCAGAGATGAACTACTCACGCATCACTCCGGAGGCAGGCATGGCGATGTAGAGCCCTCCGGTGATGATTCCCCTCTCCGGCAGGGTGCCGGAGGAGAACTTCTGAACCCCCGAGTTAGGGTTGACGGCGGCGGCAGAGGATGTTTTCTGGAATAATGGCTCGGTGTTTTAGGGTTTTCGCGTCTGGGGGAATAAATAGGCGAAGTGGCAACGTCGGTGGAGGCGCAGGGCCCGCTCCCCATAGGGTGGCGTGGCAGGGGGCCCACCCGCGCCACGGTGTGGGGACGGCGCCCTGCTGCCCCCCTTCGTCTCTCCTTTGGACTTCGTGAACATGTCAGAAAAATAGGCATCTGGGATTTTGTTTCGTCCGATTCCGAGGATATTTCCAGAACAGCTTTTCTGAAACAAAAACAGCAGAAAACAGGAACTGGCACTATGGCATCTTGTTAATAGGTTAGTCCCAGAAAATGCATAAAAATGCTATGAAGTGTGAATAAAACATGTAGCTATTGGTATAAAACTAGCATGGAACATAAGAAATTATAGATACGTTGGAGACGTATCAATCATCCCCAAGCTTAGTTCTACTCGTCCTCGAGTAGGTAAAACGATAACAACAATAATTTCTGAAGTGGCATGCTGCCAACATAATCTTGATCAATAATTTCTGAAGTGACATGCTACCAGTGTGGATACAAACGCCCTGGAACTATGAACGATCTGCACTCCATAATTCAAAGGCCGGGCGAGATGCTCCGACATTACGTCCAGCGCTTTTGCCACGCATCCCATAACATACCAGATGCAGCCGACGCAACCATCGTTCAAGCATTCCGCCAAAATGTGCGGGATATTCGGATGATGGAGGAGCTCGGCTGCCGAACGGTCTGGACCACCAGCGAGTTGTACGCCCTCGTGGATTGGTGCGTCAAGATGGAGGAAGAGCGTCGAGCCCCGGAGTTGGCCGCCATGGCAGCGGCGGAAACAGAAGCTGAGGCGCGGAAGAGGGTAGCAAGAAGAAAGGACCCACGATAGGTGATGGCCGCTGAGGGGGGGAGCCCTGACGTCGACGGAGAGAGCCCACCCGACGGGCGAGGTGGCGGCCATCAAGTCCGGGCCAGGGATGTGGTGCCCATCCACAAGGTCGACTCCCACGATGCCAAGGACTGTCGGGCGGTGCGAGGAATCACGGATGCCCGACGGAAAAGGTACGCGGACCCGGAGGCCATCGGCGCCAACGGGAACTTCTTCATCTGCGACGAGCCCAGGCATCGAGCCCGGGAATGCCCATCTAGACAAGGCAGCAGAGGACAAGGGGGAATCAAGGATGGCCGGGGCGAGACCCGGGAGGCGTCGCCCCGCCCGCGCCGAAGCCAGGGACGGCTGAAGAGGAAGACCCCGTGGACGCATCTGCGGGGGAGAAGACGAATACCCGGACGCTTGGGATACCGCATGCTGATGCATGTAAAATGCATACATGAACTTTGCATTGTTTTACTTATATTCCAATCATATTTGCATCATATAAGGGTTATATCACTGTTTTATAATGATTTTGGGAATATTTCGTTGTTTTCCTATTTTATGGAATTAACCCTGCACAGACAGAAAACCCTATTTTCTATATTTTGATGTTTCAGGGACCCAAACAACATCCAAATGACCTAATAATTTACGAGCATCAGTTTTTGGAAGGAACAAAGCGTGGGAGCGAAGGAAACGAACAAACGGAGGCCCGTGGGCCAAAAGAGGGTGGCCCACGTGGCCAGATTCCCTGGCCGCGTGGGACCCACCATCTCGGCCCTCGAGGCTCTGTTGCTGTCAATCTTTTTTCCACCGACTCTGTCTTGACCTAAAACCGACTAAATAGTCCCCGACGCCCTTCGGAAAGGAGCGCCGTCGAAACACAGAAACACTGAAACAGAGACCTGGAGCTGCAGATTGGAGGGGGGAAACTCCGGCGGGACGCTGCCGGCGTGGCCTCCATCTTCTCCAACGACTTATCCACCGTCTCCATGATGAAGAGGGAGTAGTCCACCCCTGGACTATGGGTTTGTGGAAGTAACTTATGTATCTCTCCTCTCTTTGAGCTTCAATAATTAGTACCGTATGAGCTGCTGAACATGATTACGGTCATATATGTAATACCTTTGTGGTGAACCTTTTTATGAGTTAATATATGTTTGAGATTGCAATAGTTTTGTTTCAGTTATGAAAGTAGATGCATATTATGTACCCCGTTCTTATTTACTTATTTTGATCAAGCATGTTTATGAGAGCGTGTGAGGGGTGATGTGTGCATTAGTTGGAGTAACGGGGGTGGCTAGTGCAGTGAAAGTGAGAGAAGTTCCGCGATTCACTTGGGTATGTTTACCTAACTTTGTTGCCTCACTAGGGATAAAGAAAAATACCTTGCTACCGAGTTGTGGGTGACCATGCCGCTTCCCCATGACTAGATCTAACATGTTCTTATTTAACTTCATGTCATAAGACTTAATGCTATACTCTGATTTATTTTAATTACTGAGGTGTTAGGATATAGTTCGCATCTTGGTGGAGTATAAGAGAGACTAATAAACAAAAGGTCTCTATGTTAGGACGTGATGCCCATATAATTAGTAACTTGTCATTAAACTTTTGTGTTGCAATCTCATATGTCAACTCTAATGTTCCATTGTCTACCACTTTATTAAAGAGATAGTGCATTTGTGAAACCATGAACCCCGGTCCATTTTTAATCATAAGAAACACCTCTCCAACAACTTTTATCCACTTTACATTTTCAGCCATTTAAAAATATGAAAATACAAAAACACTTTTACATTTTGCATTCACAATATAAACCCAAAAATATCATCCATTATTGTTTCCACCATCCTTGCATATTTATTTACCATCATTGCATATTTATTTACTGTTTGCATTTCATATTATTTTCATATCATTATCACACCTTGTGCTTGACAACCACTAGTTGAGGTTGAGGACCAAAACAACTTAGTTTGTTTTGTAGGTTTTCAAGAGAAGGATAGGAAGATAAATCTTTCACTACTGATTCCCCGAGAGTTCGATATTAACCCAGTCACCCCTCATGGGGAAAATTGTCTTTCATTATACTACACACTCTGCACTTGGAGTCTCAACCTAACCCATTTTCTTTTCACGCAGGTAACTACGTGAAGGGCCATCACATGCCTGCATGGTGGGGCATTTTCCCTCACCTCACATGGGGAGGTGAAGCGCTTTACCTGTGACGTGTGCGCCGTGATCCCGAGGAATGAAGCCCAGAGCAAGTTGAAGTGGTCGCACGTGCCGATCACCTTTGGCCAAGAAGATCACCCGCGCAATAGTGCGAGAGCCGGGACGCTGCCCTAGTGCTGTCCCCTATCATCAACAACATAACCGTTTCCCGGATGTTGGTAGATGGGGCCTCAGAAGTTGCAAATCTCGGAAACATAGTTGTTTCCGACTTCCCCCTTCCAAGTAGTGATCTCGGGGGCTGTTCAACCCCTGGGCAAGTTGACACTGCCAGTTACCTTTGGGCCAAAGGAGAAATACCGCACCGAGAATGTGATGTTCGACGTCTCGGACATCCCGCTCCCCTACAACGGCCTACTGGGACGGCCATCCCTGGCCAAATTCATGGCCGTCACCCATCATGCCTACAATGCCCTCAAGATGCCAATCACTTGGGGTGTACTCACCGTGAGCGCGGATGCCAAAGACGCCGTAGCGTGTGTCAAGCAAACCTTCCAGGCTTTGGCAGCAGCTACTCCTGGGGGGAGATGCCTGGAGGAAGCCGGGCAACCGCCCTCTCCCTTCCACCCAAAAGGGGGAAGGTTGAGGAGGCGTGCATCCCCGAAGAGGCGGCCCGCCTAACACCGACAACCAAAAACACGCCCCCCACTGAGGGCTCGGGACGCCGAACGAAAGTTGGGCGCTCTGGCCGCACCATGGTTGGCGACCAGTGTGAGGGAAGGCAGGGCGCGCGGGCCATGTGACTATGCGTGCCCAATATGCCTCCCCATCCTTACGACCCTATCTTGGATGAGGGTTAAAACTGTCGGCAAGATCAGAGACGTCGTGCCAACCCAGAAATCGGGAGCCGGGTTTTGTCCCCCGCGATGAGTGTTGTTGGGAAGAGCCCGACCATAATCTGCAAGTCAGTGGACGAGCTCGACACCCTCTGCGATTCAGGAGTTGCCCAGGCCCCTATGCTAGCCCCTCAATCTCTTGGGACGCTTCGGCGCAACCTAGAGTGGGGCACTAAAAAGCATGGCACTGGTGGGAAGTTCTGGGGGACCCGGTGCTTCAAGCGAAGCAACCGCTGCCCCCAGGGAGGTTCTTACACCGATAACCTCCCACCAGGAAGAAGGGGGAACATCATACACTCATACACAAAGTCTGGCTCGCTTGGGGCGGCCACCCCGTCCCCCGCCTGAAAAGGAGAGCCGGCGCAACTCCCACGGTCACCCTGCGGGGCCACAGAGGGTCAAAAGACAATCAGGCCAGGAACCCCCCCTTGTGCGACGCACTGTGCAGGGAGGTAGCCCGACCGAGGCGCGTTCGACGCACAGAACCGCCCAACAACACATGAGACAAGGTCAGTCCAGGTCCCGCGCGCCGGAACTGGGGGGCGCCACCTTGAGGGCTGGCCCCCGCCACGAAGGAGGCGCTCGGGGGCTACTATCGGCGCCGCGGAACCAGGGGTGCCAAGCCAGACCGCCTCCAGAACGCTTGGGCAAACGAAGCACTTCGAGAGGAAGTCGAGACATGTCCAGCGCCAGATCACCCCCGCCACCCCCCGGGAGCGAGCCCGAGGGTCATAAAGAAAGAACGGTGGAAAGCTGGGTCAACGACATCTCTGAGGAGCTCATCCCGGAAAGGGAACATGGGGGACCCGCGGAGAAGGAATCTTCCGAGATGACCGGGACCATGGGGGAAGCGCCGCAGAGATGACCGGGACCACGGGGAACCAGGCGGATGCACGTGGCACGGGATTCCTGCGACGCTACCCGAGGAAGATGGCTTTACAAACAAGGAAGCATTGCCGGCACCAGAGACAAGACACCACAGGCCCGCTGTCGGGCGCAGGCAAGACGTCAGCGAGACTCAACGCACTTTCCCATCCCCGTAGACGTAAGAGTCTACGCAAGATTGATGCATGTAAAATGTATACATGAACTTTGCACTATATTACTTGTATTCCAATCATATTTAGATCATATAAGGGTTATACTACTATTATATAATGATTTTAGGCAATAAAATATTTATTCCTTTTTTATGAAATTAACCCTGCGTAGGCAGAAAACCCTATTTTTCCTTTTAAGTTTCAGGGACCCAAACGATGTCCAAATCACCTGCAAATTTACGAGCATCATTTTTTGGAAGGAACAAGACTTGGGGGCGAAGGAAGCGAACAAATGGAGTCCCGAGGACCAAAAGAGGGTGGCCCACGTGGCCACTGTACCTGGCCGCGTGGGGCCCACTCTTTTGGCCCTCGACGCTCCGTTGACGTCGATCTTTTCTCCACCGACTCGGTTTTGACCTAAAAACGCCTATAAAAATAACCCCCCCGTCGTTCTCTAGAAGGAGCGCCGCCGAAACACAGAAACACCGAAATAGAGATCTGGAGCTGCAGATTGGAGGGGGAAAACTTCGGCGGGGCGCTGCCGCGTGGTCTCCATCTTCTCCATCGACTTCTCCACCGTCTCCATGATGAAGAGGGAGTAGTCCACCTCTGGACTATGGTTTGTGGAAGTAACTTATGTATCTCTCCTCTCTTTGAGATTCACTAATTAGCACCGTATGAGCTGCTGAACATGATTACGGTAATATTGTAATTTCTATGTGGTGGATCTTTTTATGAGTTAATATATGTTTGAGATTGCAATGTTTGTTTCAGTTATGAATATAGATGCATATTATGTACCCCGTTCTTATCTACTTGTTATGATCAAGCAGTTTATGAGAGCGTGTGTGGGGTGATGTGTGCATTAGTTGGAGTAACAGGGGGTGGTGAGTGCGGTAAGTTGACAACTGTAATATCGCGATCCACTTGGGTGTTTACCTTACTTTGTTGCCTCACTAGGGATGAACAAAAATACCATGCTACAAGGGTTGTGGGTGATTTGCCACTTCTCCGTGACTAGATCTAGCATGTTCTTATTTTAACTTCACGTCATGATACTTAAAGCTATACTCTGAGTTATCTTAATTACTAAGGTGTTATGATTTAGTTCGCATCTTGGTGAAGTATAAGTGAGATTAATGATCAAAAGATCTCTATGTTAGGACGTGATGCCCATATAATTAGTAACTTGTATCAAACTTTGTGTTGCAATCTCATATGTCAACTCTATGTGTTCCATTGTCTGCCACTTTATTAAAGAGAGATAGCATTTGTGAAACCATGAACCCCGGTCCATTTTAATCATAAGAAACACCTTTCCAACAAGTTTACCACTTTTCCATTTTCTGCCATTATTAAATCCAAAAATACAAAAACACTTTTACATCTTGCATTCATCATAAAAAAACCCAAAAATGTCATTTATCATTGTTATCATCATCCTTGCACATTCATTCACCACCATTGCATATTTATTTCTTGTTTGCATTGCATAATTATCTTGATATCATTCGTACACCTCGTGCTTGACAACCATAGGTGAGGTTGAGGACCAAAAAAATTTAACCTTTGTTTTGTAGGTAACCAAAAAGAAGGATAGGAAGATAAATCTTTCACTACTGATTCCCGAGAGTTCGATATTAAACCCTCGAGTCACCCTCGTGGGGAAAACACATCTTCCACTTACTACACACTCTGCACTTGGAGTTCTCAACCTAACCCATATTCACTTTTGACGCAGGTACTACGCACAGACATCAGCTGTTTTTGGAGCCATATCTCGTCAAGGGCCATCAAGACTGTTTTCTGGCGCCGTTGCCAGGGAATCATAGCTGCGAAGGTTTATCCAAGGAGATCACAACAAAGTCAACATCACCAACTTGTGCTAACACCTAAGCTTGCGGAGGTTGCACCTACGTAGCATCATCTTATCCATCTTTACCTTCAAAGCAAATTATTGTTTTGTCATTGTCTTGCATTGTCTTGCATTTGTAAT